>OV743429.1:6858319-7458319 GCA_928269145.1 Agriphila tristella | reverse complement strand
TCCTCAAAGTTATCGATTTAAACGAGAAGAAATATCAAAACCTGAGTGCAAAAGTGCAATACTTGGATGGTTATTATGCTAAAAACGTATTATACAGCGTGAATTTATATTCATTTGGTTCCCTTAGTGGGATGGTTCCATTCATGATTACAAGCAACTTTTACTATGAGGCCAACTCTGACATCGCGAAAAAAAATCAGCTGTTCCATACAAAAGTCAAATACTTACTATTTATACTACTATTTATACTAGTATGGAAAAGTAGATTTTTTTTTCGCGATATCAGAGTTGGCCCCTCATAGTAAAAATTGTTTTTTGAGTGGAACCACCCCACTGCGGGAACCAAATGATTAAAATTTCAGCGTGTATACACAGTAACATCACTCGGCATTGTCTGTGCTCTTTGGCATAGGTCAGTTGGTCGTCGACAAGCGGTATTTTGCTCTAGCGAAAGATATTACAGACCAAAGAAAAAGGTTGTATGGAAAAAAATGGGTGGTAACCAATAGGTATTATTCAAGCTTTCGGAGATGGCGATGCCAATTTACAAGACCCATTTTTATAACTTTATTTTTTTATTTATTATCAGCCATGTCTTTTTTTCTGTCATTACTACTACCAACTATGCCTTAACCTTGGCGTAAAATCTCGAGAATGGAGATTACTGATGATTTTGAGTGAAGCTTCCCAGATAAGCACCTGATTGATCGCCAAGTTGGTTGGACGTTTGATAGACTAGTAAAGTGTTTGTCAATCGATGGTGGAAGCTGAGCTATTTTCGTTATGGTCGACTTTGGATGGGTGTGCAATTTTTTATGTGCTTTTTTGTTTGATGCTGGAGATTTACTAAACCTTTGTTTAAGAAATTCGATGAGTGTTTAGCACATTCGTTCTGCAACTTTTACGTTTTAAGGGTCATGGAATGGGTGGTGAAAATTTATATATACTCCTATCTGTATTTACCTTAATAATAGTCCGTTTCATTTTTGGCAGACTTTATAAGAATTACCCATGCAAGCAAAAAAGTTAAATAACAAAATCCAATCATGAGTTAACTCAAACAAAACACCTACCAAAATAAAAGCTGCGTGCTCCGTAAACAGCGTAAATGAATCGATATTTTCCTAACCAAGGGTGAAAATGGTGCCGATCTTCATATCAGTACCGGATATTGGCAGCGCTGGACAAATATTGGCCCCGCCAGTTGGCAGCGTCGAAACTAATTGAGTAAGGAGTTGGGTAAACAGCGCCACTATAAAAGTTATTGACCTACAGAGAGAATTAATTTCGTCTGGCAGAGATGAAAGTTAATTCTGTTTATTTGGTTTCAAGTATTTTGCTCTGATTTTACTCTAGCCTGTATCATTATTATGTATGCAAGGATTTTTTCACATCCACTATTTATTTAATATTAGCCGTAAAACCGATGGCCGCTGGGGCAGACGAGTTCTTGAGTGGAGACCGCATATGGGCAAATGTGGTGTGGGACGCCCTCAGACAAGGTGGAGCGACGAGCAAGCAAGGTGGCTGGCATAAACTGGATGAGTATAGCCGCGGATCGTGCTTAGTGGCGTGCTCTCGGAGAGACCTATGTTCAGCAGTGGACGATGATAGGCTGATGATGATGGTAATGATGATTCATTAAATGGTCTGTCTTCACCGAGTCGCTTCAACTTTTAAGTCGAATTGCGTCAAGCGAATGCAATATTGATTGCCTCCAAACCGTGTGCGCTTTCACGTTCAACTTTCCTCCATTTTAATTTGACGTTGTTTTGAGAAGATAATAGGGCATGCCTGAAGCATGCCTTTGTTGTAAGCGCAAGAAGAAAACGAAAGCGCACGGTCAGCGTGCGCTATTGAATGCCTTGAGACATGCGTCAGATGAAAGTGAAAGTGAATGGAAAAGTGATTGTATAAGACACACCTGATCTGACGTGTTCTTGGGTGGAGACCGCGTATTGGTAAACGTAGTGTGGGACGCCCTCAGACAAGGTGGAGCGACGAGCAAGCAAGGTGGCTGGCATAAACTGCGTGGTGCTCAGTGGCGTGCACTCGGAGAGGCCTATGTTCAGCAGTGGACGATGATAGGCTGATGATGATGATGAAGACACACCTTATTAAACACAGTTTAGAAATAATTCTAAATATTCTAATAACGAAACATTTCCACGTTAACTATAACCATCACACAGACTTACATCATTTTAACTAATATTGGAAATTCGAAAGTATATGTTAAATTTTTTACTCTTTCGAGTCTTAACTTCACAACCAATCACCATAACATTTTTCATCACGTTGTCAGAGGTACAAAAAAAAACCTGGGGCACCTTTCATCCGGAAAAAAGTACAGTTCCTTAAGGGATAGATAAATAAGTCGATGCATACGAAGTCGCGGACAGCCACTTTGTGCTATACATCTCTGATTGATGATGTAATAAAGGTCTCCCAGAAGCTAAACCAGATTCAGTGCGGCAATGGTGTTAAGCCAAGGTGAACCGGCCGATCCCAATGGCCCTGCTATTGAATCAACCGCGATTTGTATTCGACGCCGATCCATCGTTAGGCTTTTAGGTCTACGCATAGCGTCTGAAGGCAGGAGATGAAGCGATCGCACGTAATCCAGTTCTTAAAATTTCTTTGATGAAACACCTATAATATCCACGATCCTTGCTAATATTATAAATGCGAAAGTCCGTTTGTTTTTTTGTTACGCCTTCACGTCTCAACTACTGAACCGATCATCATGAAATTTTGCATACACGTTGTCAGGAGTACAGAGAAGGACATAGGACATTTCATCCCGAAAAAAGTATTGTTCCCGAGGGATAGCAAAAAACCTTTCCACGCAGACGAAGTCGCGGGTAGCCGCTAGTATTCTATAAAATCATGAATAGTAAAAAAACAGGCCAAGTGCGAGTTGGACTCGCGCAAGAAGGGTTCCGTACAAAAATCATGTTTTTTGTGTGGGAGCCCCACTTAAATATTTATTATTTTCTGGTTTTAGTATTTGTTGTTATAGCGGCATCAGAAATACATTAACTGTAAGAATTTCGACTGTCTAGCTATCACGGTTCATGAGATATAGCCTGGTGACAGACAGACAGACAGACGGACAGTGGAGCCTTAGTAATAGGGTTCCTTTTTTACCCTTTGGGTACGGAACCCTAAAAAAGTCCGCTAGTCTTTTTAATGACCTTATCTATTCAAGGACACGTATGTTGACAAGAGAAGTCCGTCAAACCGTTTGGACATTACCATTCTTGGCAGTCGGGAATAAAGTTTCCAAAAGTCACATTCACAACTCTTACTACGAAAAGCTACCAAATTTTGGGTGGCTTTATTTTTTTTATTTTATTTATTTAGGACAGCTAACAAGAACATACACCAAAGACAGGGCAATGATACATTCCAAGGACTTACATGCTACAGTGTTGTCTTTTTTACAAGCTGCCACGACATGCATTATTTTCGACTATTTAATATATTATTATATGTAAGTATAACTATATATCTTGTTTTTATATTTATTTATATTATTATTCTTCAGGGCCTGTTTCACAAATTCCGACTATGTTCAAACTTAACGAATAAATTCATATCTATTTAAATATATATACTAAATGAAGCTAGTGCACAAGCATATAAATTGCAAAACAGGCTCTAACTTTTTTGATAAAAATGGAAAGAAAAAGAAATATTTTTCTTTACATCTCTTTCAACATAACCAGTGAATATACAAAACGCTAATTTAATTTACCGTCGTGACAAACGGAGTTTATGTGCAAGTTAACTTATGTGTAAAAAAGAATAACTATAGTTTGAATCGTCCAATTAAATAGATTATTATATGTAATGGTAATAATAATGGTAATAAAGTAATAAAAGTAAGCTATACATATATAGTACATACAATTATATATATATATATATAGCTCACAGTTTTTTTAGCATTTGTAATAAGAGATGTTTAAATGTAACAAATTTAGAATTAATATCCAATGCTGAATCTTTAGCAAGTACGTTAAACTGACCCATGGTTCTACTCATAGTTGAAAAATGACGTAAGTTGCTTTTAAAAGATTTTTGTGAAAATAGTTTGAAACGTGAGCTTCTAACAGTTTTAAAAGGAATGTGAATGGAGATATGCTCTAAAAGAAAAGGACAGTCCAATGCACCACTAATAATCTTATGTAAAAATAATTGATCCAATAGCTGTCTTCTTTTTTGAAGACTAAGTAAATTGAAATGAGACAAACGTTCATTATAAGAGGGAAGTTTTTTTGCCAAATTGTGCTGAAAAGCCAAGTGCCAGAGAAACCTTTTCTGAATTGATTCAATACGTTTGATATGAACGTCATAACGCGGAGTCCAAATAACACTACAATATTCCAACGACGATCGTATCAAAGCATTATAAACAAGAATTTTACTCTTAGAACATTTAAAATTTTTCGTGTTACGTATTACAAAACCAAGAATTTTAAAACATTTTTTAACCATTTTGTCAATATGACAGCAAAAGTTCAGTTTTTTATCAAAATAAATACCTAAATCTCTAATCTCACTAACATTACATAAATCTTGTTTTTTAATTTGATATGTATAAGAAAAACTCGTTTTTTTTCGAGTGAAGCGAATAAAGTTACATTTCTTTATATTTAACGACATTTTATTTTATTTTATTAGCGAATGTGGCTCCCTCAGAGGTTTTTATTTAATAAGTTGATAATAGAAAAGGATTTTAATAAAACTTTACATGAAATTTTTAAGGCCCATATTCTAGTATTTTTAAAAAGTACCATTCCAGCGAACAAAAATCTATGGAAGTGTAATTACAAACAAATATTGCTAAAAAATTGTACCACGGGGCCAAAAAATTACAACCCGCACAGCTAGTCGTGCCAGCCACGTGCTCGGTGACTGATGTTAGATTCTTTATAATTATTGCAGTTTCTATAGTTTCTAAGAAAAAACGAGAGAGTTTATTGGATATGACGTCCTGTGTAGTCAAATGGTGTAAAAGACGCAAAGAAGGCAGTAAAAAGATGCAGAAATAACGTTCCTTATTCTTTCGTTTAAGTATAGAAAATATCTATGAGTATACAAATTATGGCCGCTTATAAGCTGCTTATAAGCGGCCATAATTTTGCAACCAGTGTTCAGACGCTTTGTGCTGCATTATTTAATGCCAGCATTTTCAGCTCCATCCACTTAGTTGTAATTTTCTTGTGGTGCCATTTTTTGAGCGGAATGCTTGTTCCATTGATTTTAGTTCGCTGCTACATTCCCTTGTAGTCATTCGTAGAAGTAGAAATAGCAAATGTGTCAAAAAAGGCCTTTTTAGCAATTCTGCTATATCTACTTATAGAAATAACTACATGGGAATGTAATGATAACATATAAAAATAATTGACTATGGGTCTTGAAAATTCTACGTAATGTTTTATTAAAATTGTGTATTATAGTTATAATTACAATATCAAATAAAATTCATTGCGGCGGGCGGTACTACTGTCGGTCTGGGTACCTACTGCTCTTATGCCACCTTAATATAATTTACATTTATTTCCCTTCGTAATCAGTCTTAGCTCTAAATAACAAGTTCCATCTTCCATTTCGCCTTATTACATAACTTAATGGAACCGTACTATCTTTCTCTAAGATCTACAAAAGGTGTCGTCTCCTATTACTTGGGACAGCCGCATTACATTTGCAAACACATTACGGGTTTCGATTTCAGATGTAATTCAGAGCTAAGGTTTCTTGGCTTCCTTTAGTTGTATTTCCATATCCTGGATGTTGTAATTTTGAAAGTTTTATGACTGGATAATCTTAGAGACGAAAATGAGCTTTTATTATTATAAAACGTGTTACAAAATAACCCCTAATACCGAATATGGTTTTTTACGCGTTTTCAGAGTTGGTTCAATAGTAAAAGTTGTTAATTTTGATGGTCTCTATCTACCATATTTGGCATAAGGGGTTATTTTGTAACACGTTGTAAAAAAGAATTTCAGAAAATTAAAACATAAATTAGTGAATGCTTAATAAAGACATTTCCAGTCCTTAAAATATTTTTTGTAAATATTATTTTACTACTATCATCATCATCATGATATCAGCCGCACAACACCCTCTGCTGAGTATAAGCCTCCTATAAGGATCTCCACGACGATCGGTCCTGCGCTGCCGCATCCAGAGTGGTTCCCGCGACCTTCACCCTCACATCGGTCCACCTTGTCGGGAGCCATGGAGCGTCGTCCGGTGCGCGGTCGCCATTCCAGAACCTTTCCGCCCCAACGACCATCGGTTCTTCTCGCTATGTGTCCCGCCCACTGCCACTTCAGCTGAGCAACCCTGAGAGATGTCTCCGTTATATAGTTCTTCTACGGATTTCCTCATTTCTGAATCGGTCACGCAGATAAACGCCAAACATGGCTCTCTCTCCATTGCACGCTGAGCAGTAGAAAGAGAATTAAAGGCTTTTTGACTGTTTTATTATTGATAGAGCGATAGTTACCAATGATTTATTATAATAGTAAAGCTTTCTCTTCGTATTAACCTAGATTTACGAATGGTGACGTAACTTTTGACATTTTACTTGTTCATTATTAACCTTGACCGACTACATTATTTTGATGTTCATCGTAGAATGGAATAACAAGCTCGTAATTAGCATAGACCGAATAAATTATTTTAGTTCAGTTTTTGTCGTAAAAAATAAAAACAAAAGAGGGTTATTAGAATGCTAAATTAATTATAATTAGAATGCTAGGCTAGAAAATAATGTCCATCAGCCATTTTTAATGTCTCCACTGCTGGGGCACAGGCCTTCCTTATGAGTGGATAAGGAGGACGGGCCATAACCCACCACGCGGGCCCAATGCGGATTGGTGGGTGCTAACGACTGCAAATGCACCCGGGACCAACGGCTTAACGTTCCTTCCGAAGCACGGAGGAGCTCGAGATGATAAATTTTTGGTCACCCATCCCATGACCGACCCTTGCGAAAGTTGCTTAACCTCCGCAATCACTGGGCCAGGCGCTAAACCACTGCGCCATCGAGCTCCTCAAAAAAAAGAATTTAATAAATGTTATTTCTTTTAGATTGTTGGATTCAAAATGTCATTTTAATAAAAAATATTATCCTCTGAATACTAAGTTAGAAATAATTTGCTTTTTAAAGATATACACTCGGCGTCAGAAAAACCGCACCTTTTCGAAAATAAGTTTAGACTTGGCCACCTGCTGTTGCTAGCGACGTTTTATTGTATAAATGGTGATATCTATTAAAAGTACATTTATTGAGCTTTCAATTAATAATTGTTTGATTTTATTAACATAACAGTTACCATAATTAAACGCTTAAAGCGTTATTGCTTGCGCCGCTATAAAAGTAAAATAAAAGGGGTCAATACAGGAAATGCGGGTAAATTCGCTATCGAGATGATAGAGAAAACACACTTCAACAGTTCAATTAAAAAAAGGAATTCTTAAGATGGTTACTATTGCCCATGAAGTTGCTCAAATATTGCAAAAAATGAGGCAATGTAATGTGGCTCGGAAACTGAATCTTAGTAATTGATTTCGTTCGACGAGTATTCCAATGGTTATTAGACACTGTTGGCTATGTCCGAAGGGGAAGAACCATATAACAACACTTACCATTAAATTAGATAGGATTAAACTAACTTTGAAGAAGTTTTCTAAAAGGTGCGGTTTTTCTGACGCCGAGTGTATTTTCATTTGTTTTTTCATAAAACAATAACTGTGACTGTATTTATAATCCAATGTTAGGCAATTAGCTGTTTCAACTTTTACATTCCAAGGATGTTATAATTTATAGATCGTATATTTATGTGTAGCTGGCAGTGGCGAAGGGTCCATAAGCCGATTTCCATCGGCTCTCTTAGAAATCCCACCCCATCGATCCACTATGCAGATGAGAACATTTTTGTAGAACGCCTTACCTTCATAATTTTACCTCTAACCACTGGTATGGACTAAGAGCTAGCCTAATCTAATGTATCTAAATAGAATATAACATTGTCAGGAATTTTGACTGGTAGAAAAGTAGTGCCAGGCGGCATCAAATTTTACCGCTCTTTTGCGCATTTTGATGCCGCCTGGCACTACTTTTCTAAAATTCCTGGCAATGTTATATTCGATTTAGGTACATAATTGGCTTGCTATTATACCACATCCAGAGCTCTGTAAATTGTATACCTTCAATCGCTTTTCAGCGCCTTTGTTGCTCAACCACTCCCACCCCCACCACTGAAAATCTGCGAGGTGCCCGGATCTATTAATAATGATAGTATAGCTAACTAACAAGAGGGATTTCGTCGCTCTGTAAATTGTCCTCCTATTTCCGGGGCTAGCTATAGGATAAAACCCGGATAGTTGCCCCACTTTTTGAAATTACTTTATATCTCTTAGTACAAAAAGCGAGATTCTTTAGTTGTTAAACGGGTAGCTACTTTGGTTTATTATCTTCAAATTTATGAAAGGAATAAATATTATCTTTGATATTTCCAGAGTATTGGCGATTTTTGCGGACCTCTAAATTTTAGGACAACTATCCCATTTAGGGGATAGTTGCCAAATCTATATAAATTACGTTTAGGATAGATGCCTCGTCGGGACAGAGGACATTAATTTATCCCGCAAAAACTTTGATCGCACCTAGCCGTCCCATGCAATCGCACAGAGACATGCAACACGGTCAATTTAGTTGTAGTTGCAGAGTCTCTCGATAGATAAATAAAATACCATGTGTTTCATTCGTGAAACTAGAGTAATTGCAATCCAGGCTACTATACCCCCGAGGCGACTATCCGGGTTTTACCCTACATTGATGGTAGAACTACCACTTATATCATTCTATCACCTATGAAAGCAATAGAAATGTATTTTCAGAACAAATTGTCTGAGCAATACCTTGAAGTGTATAAAATAGCGAGGTATACTTTGGAACGGTGTAATCAACCTGTCAAGATGTCTCGAGACATATTTGAGTACAGTATGTGAAAAGTAAGTCTGCTACATTTTGTATTTGTTTTATAAGTTGTTGAACCATAACATTCATACAGAGCAAAAGCGTGTATATTTTACTATGTGTTTTTTTTATTATTACCACACAAATTTTATAATAACCTAAGGGCCGGATCGGATATGTGCCATTAGAGAACTTAACTATAATATTATAAAAGTTTTGATCCATTTTGAATTTATTTATTTTGGGTACCTATATTAACTGCACTGCAACACTTAAGTATCATTTTTGAACAAAATTTGTTTTGTTACACAACAAAGATAATTTAATTATCTTAAAAAAATATTATTCTCAAATATTCCAATTCTCATTATAATATGTATATGCTTGCCACTTAGGAGCGTACACAAGATTTAATTAAACCACAAGATACATGGTTTTGGAAACTGTTAAACATCGTCACTTTAATAATAACAAGCTTACTTAGAATCTCGTCGTAGCAAATAAGAATAAACGTTCTGTACTTCACAAGAGTAAACAAAGAAGCATAATTTGATAAGCTACTTCACCACGGCTGCACTGCATGACTGCACCAGTTTGTTTTACGCAACGAAGTTCGTTTATTTATTTAGATTGCGTCCTAGGCAAAGCGTAGCGTTCTTGATAAGCTGCTCAACAGGTGCTACGGAAACCGTAGTTCGTAGCGAGTTCTAGATTGACTACGTACTACGACGTAGTAAGATATTGTACCTTAAGATATCATCGCTTTGATGCCATGACATGACCACCAATAGCAGATTTTTAGGGTTCCGTAGCCTAAGGCTGCCTTCAGACGATAACGCACGACCCAACCTCAACCCAAATTCAACTCAAACTCAACTTAAACGCAGCCCACTCCTTAAAATACATCACTTACAATTTTGAGTCTTATGACACATTAATAAGCTCTTTTATATTTTGTCGATGCAACTGCATACTCCCCGCGCTCAACCCGAACTCAACTCAAACTCAACCCGTACACAACCCAAACTCAAATCAAACTCAATCCGAACTCAAACCGAACTCACTTCAAACTCACATGGACATTACACAGGACCTTATTAAAGTGTCATAAGACTCAAAATTGTAAGCGATGTATTTCAAGGTGGGCTGTGTTTGAGATGAGTTTGAGTTGAGTTCGGGTTGAGTTCGGGTCGTTTGTTATCGTTTGAACGCAGCCTAAATGAGGAAAAACGGAACCATTATAGATTCGTCATGTCTGTCTGTCTGTCTGTCCGTCCGTCCGTATGTCACAGCCACTTTATTCCGAAAGTATTAAGAACTACACAGTTAAAACTGGGTTGGTAGATGTATTTTGTAAACCGCTTTACGATTTTTACACAAAAATAAAAAAATAAGGGATGTCTCCCCATACATGGAACTGAAACTGAAAATATGATTTTTATCAAACCAATACGTGAGGGGTGTCTGTAGATATGTCTTCACAAATGACATTGAGGTTCTGAAGACTGTTTTTTCTCAAAGTCAACCGTTTAACTTTAACTTTTAAAATCCCCCCTTTAACTTTTAAAATAAGAGAGTGAAAAATAAAAAAATGTTTATGCTATAGATCTTAATGAACACTTTCAATGAAAATTGGTTTGAACTAGATATAGTAATCAGTTTTCGAGATATAGTACATTTTCCAAAACCGAAAATATAACTTTTTCATTCATACAAACACTGTGAAAAACAAAGTTATTTTTGCAGACGAAAAATGATAGTGGTATTAAATATGGTATGGTATAAGGTAACTACGGAAACCTACTGCGCGTAGCCCGACATGCACTTGGCCGGTTTTTTTGGTTTTTAACCGGAGGGGTTTTAATTCCTCAAACCACGATTGTTGCTACAACTGCGTAGGTATTAGAATGCATACAGATCGAAACCATTATCTCTACTGTAACTGTACATCCAGATTTTTCTGTTCTTGATTTGACTAATATTTTTGAAAGAGGTTGGTCAACAATTAGGTTATTAATTAAAATTTGAATAACTAAATACATATTTATATAGAATAAAGTTACCTAATTGTAAGACTGTGTAAGTTCCTGATAGATGATGAAACTTGCACTGTAGGATCTCACTGCAAAAGTAATAATTAATTCTTTACGATAGTATTAAGGTTAAACTAGATTGGACCGCGTAGCTATAATTTTCAGTAGCTCTAAAGAGCTACCTTTATTGAATGTAATATAAATGTAAAAACACAAAAAAGGTGTTTCATCGAAACAAATACAAACGTTAGAAATACAACGTCTGATCGATATTCAGTTCGGCGTTACATTAAAGTGTTCCGTTTTTTGCATATAAATCAAGGAGCCGGGAATTCGTATTCAATGCCGACGCCGGAACGGGCGTGTTAATTTGCCGAATCTGGAAGCCTGATGCCGTGAAACTATATTTACATATATTCATAACACAATTTTCGTGATGAAAGTTTTGCTGTGCGAAAAATAAAGTTGTTATTGGTTTGCTTTTAAAAGTAACTAATGAATTGGATGTTTGCACCAAATTACATTTGTAATTTTCGTTGATGTGGTATACAAGACACTCTTGCGAGTCACCTAGCAGCCATTAAGGCAGCATCGATACTAATTGATAAAGATAAGAGTCTTGAATGACAGATGTTTACATTTCTAGGTTAAAATAAACAGATAAAGAAAAACAATTAGTGTTGTGAAAAAAGAAAATTAAATATTTTGTATTTTTTACGGAAGTAAGCTTTATATTCTTTTTTCACAATGGTTTGGGACTTCCGCCAAGTGACGCCTGATTATTATTTAAAAGTCGGTAATTATTGGAATGGCAGGTTTTATCTAAGAATTAAAAAAAGTCATAAGTAAACTTAAGCAAAAAGAAACACAAAAGAAATACGTTGTTTAAGTACCTACACAATTATATTTAGGTCAAATTACAAAACATCGATTGCGTTAAAAAAACAATCCTTTTATTTATTTAAAGCTTCTCAAAAGGTTTGTTACAAAATTCGGTAAATTAGGGCAGAACCTTTTCATTGAGCCAACAACGTCGTTTTATTCGATTGCCCGTTTTATTCAACGAGAGAAAACATACATTTTGCTGTACATATTTTTGTAAGAAAATGATATGATTATAGTAACAAAAGAATATTATATTTGGTCCAGGGAATAACGGAGTACGAACTTAATCATGTCATATAAATGAAATGTTATCAAGTTTTTTGAATTATCTGAGCAAGCAAATTTCCTAAAATCACCTAAGCTTAAATCACTATATATTTACGAAAATAATTCTTTCTTTTATATCATAAAAAATATTCTTGCTGTAAGTTTTAGGTGGTTTTAGAGCATAATTTCTATCGAGACCTAACTTAAAGTGCTTTTTGCAATGTTGTTTGTTATACTGTCACTATATTTAATTTTCAGGGCCAGTTGTATACCTAATGCTATTAATTTAGATATAAGATATTTAAAAAAATACCAGGACTCATGTGACCAGGAGTTAGAGGTGTCATCTGTAGCCTGTCTATCAGGATTCGAAGAAAGAGATTTACATTCACGAAACGCAAAAGTACACTAAACCGAAAAGTGCCTAAAGTGAAGTTAATTAATTCTTTACATTAACATTCACCACACGCGAAAATGTAAAACTGTACCCTAATTAAAAAAGGGAGAATTAATTCATTCATATCCCCACCACCGATTCTCCTAACGAATCTCTCAACCATTTTTCTTATGAATTTAAAACCTGCAGAGAGAAATTTAAGTGGCCTAACTAAAGATACTAAGCACACTTTTATAATAATATTTTCTTTGTTTATTATCTACAATAACTCTGCTACGAAGCTTGTGAGTTTTTACCAAACATCAAAGACGCCTTTTATATTTATTTACGTTCAATCGGTGTTATAATTGGTCGTTGGTCTCGAAACCAAATAAAAGCAATGTAGTTAATAAGAACAAAGTAAAACGTGTCTTTAATGTTCGTTGAGATACAAAATCTACAAATCTTTAAAGAATTTCAATCGAAAGGCAATGAGGATCAGTCATTATTTTTGGTTAGTTACATTTCCAATAGCCTACGATACCATATTATGAATAACAGTAACGCAATTTTCACCATATGTATATCTTAAATCTATAATATGTATGGACTAGAACATTGCTATTTTGGGGTGTATTATGACGTCATTGTACTACCGGTGAACCTTACGTGATACGTATTAAAGCACATAGTTCAATGTGCTTGAAATTTCCTTAAAACCTTTATAACCTTAGGCATTTCAAAACGGATTTCAATAATTCTTTCACTGCGGGTTTCATAGCTATGAAAGTGTGTTCACACTGTATCAATAAAACATGACTGATCCTCATTGATTTCATTAGTGATCTATTACCCTGAATAAATTTGCTTATTATAGCTTAGTTTTGTTAAAACACAATTATCACATTTAAGTTACATAAAAAGACCCATAGATCTAAGTTTTCATTCAGCCCCCCTAGCATGACCAGCATAACACCATATACAAGGTGTTTGGTAAAAGCCTTATAAAGCCGAATATGGTAGATAGGGACCATCAAACTGAACAACTTTTACTATGGGACCAACTCTGAAATCGCGAAAAAGAAATCAGCTGTTTCATACATTTTGATATTTTCGTTTTTAATTTTTGTATGAAACAGCTGATTTTTTTTTTCGCGATTTGAGAGTTAGTTCCATAGTAAAAGTTGTTCAGTTTGATGATCCCTATCTACCATATTCGGCTTTATAAGGCTTTTACCAAACACCTTGTATATCGTGTGATATAGCGTTTTATCACGTTTAACTGTAAAAAGACAAAGGAGTTTGACAGTTGAGTCATGCTAGGGGGTAAGGAGAGGGTCGTTTGACAGGTCTTTTATAATACTTAACTGTCAACAAAGTAAATGGTCAAAATATATAAATATAGAGGTTATTATACATACATTAAATATGCTCCATTTCCAACCAACACAGTCGATTGCGTTTCCCAAACCTTCTCAAACGATTAATGCAAATTCAATTGTGCAAGAGAATGCAAATTCCATTGTAGCTGAATTTGGGTTTACTTCCGGAACACTTCGTAAAGAATACTTAGCTAATCATTTACTCTTGTATAAAACAATTTTATTAAATCACAGTTTAATGAATTCACAGGTGAAAACCGGTGTGCAGTTAGGTATTTGACTTGGGAATGGATTCTATAAGGTGTAATACAACAAAAAGGCAAGCAAAATAAACTCCTATGCGAAATTTTGGTTCGATTTGAAGAATTTTACTATGATTGCTAAGACTCTTAAGTTGAAAACAAAATAGTGTTGATTATTAGAATCCATACATAATTACAAAAAGAAAGCAGTTATGGAAGAAATATTGTAAATTTTTTGCTTAGACAATCACATTTTTTTTGCGCACGCATAAATATATGGGCCGCGCGGTTAAAAATGTGTCGTCACTTTTCTGATACTTTTTGTATAGGGCGTTTTCACGAGGCCGCCATGATCTCAACATTCAAAGCATCATATCTCAATAAATATTGATAGTAGAAAATTTTTTTCACTAGTATTTCTTTTACGATGCACTAATTGAATTATGGAATGAAAAAAAATTTGCCAAGTACCCAATTAAGCCACTAGACCACGGAGATCGTCAACCTCGATTACTACCTAATCATAGTTTAAAGTTTCCACGACCATCATTAAGCAGTCAACACACCGTCCACCGATTTGTCAGATTGCAAGTATTGAGCTTACATAACTCACGGCCCAATCATTTTCCCATCACTATCTCATTAGGGGCGCATTACCGATCGGATCCCGGGCCTTGGGTACAAATCCGAGGTCCATGTACGTGAGTGGGTTGACGGATCTGTTTTATGTGGATGATCATTAAGGTAATTTTAAAAGTATGTTTTAAAAATTTTCAGAGAAAAGGATAATGGTTTTATAATTAATCAAAGCATAATGCAATGGATTGTGTACTGTGTAGTGGGACATAATCATCCCACCTCTCCCATTATGGGACTGATGGGTCAATGGGACTAGTGGGACGTGGTTACGTAATTAAGATCACGTGACTGCTAGGAGCGTATAGGCGGGAAAATTATTTTGTTGTTGAAATTAACTGGTTTTTTTCTTGTGTATTTTTTTTTGTACTGTAACATTAAAGAGGTTCCAAAATTAGTCACCATCTCTATTGGATAACAAAGTGTACCTAATTAAGTTGTTGACATCATAAGCTTAATTTAAAAGCATTCTACCAAGCCATAAAGCTGAAACTCAATCGACCATTTTACACAAAGTCAGCTTACAATAATATTTATTATTATCAAAATTAAGCAACCTGAATTAATTTGTGCCAAACTGCGCCTAGTTGCGGACAAGTTTGTGAATCCGGAATATCCGGAGTTTCGGATATCCCTTAAGTAACTGGCGAACGGATATCCGAAACTAGAGATGCGGGTACACCCTTTATGATAGTGTTAAATTGAAGTTTTGGGAATTCTGATTGTTGCGATTTGCATAATATTAAACATGATGAAATTGAAAATTAGCGGACGGAAAGCTATACTGAAATGACAGAATTTCTCGTAGTATTAAACCGTTTACCTTTTAAGGTTTACCTATCATTTGGATTTTTTGAACTAAATCAGTCTTTGGCAGCGAACTAATATTTATGAAAGTGTAATTGCAGTTTGTATTTTAAAAAAAAGAGAGAATTTATTAGAAATGACGTCCTGTGTGGTGTAAAAGACGCAAAGAAGGAAAAAGATGGAAAGATAACGTATCATATATAAGATAAATATCATATATAATATCATATATAATCATCATATAAATATCATATATAATCATCATATATAAGATAAATATCAAATACTTTTACGTTTTTAGAGAAATTTACGAGTATAAAGATTATGGTCGCTATTATGCTACCAGTATTTAGGGCTTCGTGCTGCATAAATGCCAGCATTGCTATAATTTTTGTGTGGTGCCATTTTTGAACGGAATGCTTGATCCATATTATATTTTAGTTCGCTGGTCTTTGGTACACCCAGTGCAAAAACAATCTTACAACATACTTAACACCATAAATTGTTATGAATTTTGAAATAAAAATGTTTCATTTTCCAGACGTCACACACTGCTGGGCATATGACGATACGTCACACGTGTTGGTAACATGTAACTTTAAGTGTTGTGGGTCCCATAGTCCCTTGTAAATATGTGATAGATAAACAACATATGGCTATAGTATTTAGTGCACTAAGTTGAGTAACTCAAACATTTAAAAAGATTGGCGTGGGATCAAATCTCACCCGAGTAACGAGTTTCGAAAGGTGTAGATAACCTATTAAATATTATATTTTCAATCCATCATCACCTTTAAAATCGATAACGTAAGCACCTTTAATATTTAAAAGCTCGCTTTCAATTCCCAAAGTGAACACGTCAACATTTTATCGCCGCACATTTTGTATGTAATGTGTGCCGCCATTTTGTGCGAGAGCAAGATGGCTGCCGTGCGATGCAGCGGACCCATTATTTAGATTGCTTGATGTATAGGTAATGTGTTATCTGAGCCTCGTAGGAATATAATCTGCAGGAACGCTCATTTTCAAGATCTTTTAGGTAATTTTATGCGGAGAATATAGGCTTTACTCGTTTGGGAAGATTTTTCATACATTATATGGAACTAGCGGCCGCCCAAAACTTCGTTCGCAAGGACCCTAGGGAACCTTTCACTAGGTAAAAAATAGCCTATATGTTAACCCAGGTCCCAATCTGTGTCTACCAACCAATTTCATCCAAATCCGTCCAGCTGTTTAGGCTTGAAATGGTAACAAACACACTCACAAACTTTCGCATTTATAAATATTAGTAGGAAAGATAGGTAGGGACTTAAAGAATTAGGTTGGTTTTAATTGAGTTTTAAGGTTGATCACCAAGGATAATAAACATGCACCCAATGTAGTTTTACTTATGCAATTTTTTTCTTGATAAATATTTGGTAGGTTAAACGGTCCTAAATGTCGATCTCTTAGCCAAACATTTTTGTTTGGTCGATCTCCTTATGAAAAAGTATGGGCACCCCACGTAGTGATTATTTCCTCTGTGGGCACCCCTATACTTTCTATGTATGTTTGTATTAAGATACTTTCCGTGAGGAATTGATATCAACGTAAATTGCGGAACATCAAGGTAAATACAAGGCATTTACCCAAGGTGCTTAATAGCACTCGGCCAAGATAAACACTCGGCGCTGTAAGGACATAAAAACTTTAGAAATAGGTACTTCCAGCGATTTGCTTCAGTGCCGTTTTAATAGAGCACTTCCTTCTGATAATAATAAGGTTATGTCACTTTTATGGCATGTCAGATGGGTGAAATCGACGTACTGACCGTTGGTACCTAATTTGATATTATAGCAAATAGTGATGAGATGTCCAATAAACATTCAGCTTTGAACTAGAAGTATAAATTTCATAAGCCGGTTTATATAGGTACGTACTAAACTGGGGTGATTAGCAAGACCGGGTGAATAACAACAGCGACATTTTTGATAGAAAAAAAAATAACAAAAAATATTTATTATATGTAATATTTTTATAATTTTATTATATTTAATTTTATTTTTATTATATATATATTATATAATATTTATTTTCTATTCCTGTCCATCCCAAGGTTGTCTGGAAGAAATCGCTTTTTAGTGATAAGGCCGCCATTTGTATCCTATAAGTTGTACTGTCTCTTTTACTGTTTCTGTGTGTACCTACAATAAAGAATATATAATAAATAAAAAATTTAAAGTACCTTCTCATTTTTATTAGCGGTTCATTTTGAATTTCAGGTAATTTTTCTGAGTGCGCTTTATAGGGAAACTTCTAGGTTGTTATTATTCTAAGTCAATAACCTATACGTAGTAATTATTTTTTACTAGGTTATTTAAATATCGCCGTTCTCAAATGCCGCACTGTGTTTGGTCTTGGATTTAGACACACCTTCTTCTTCTTATTTTTGATTTGGCAATCTACTCCCCTCTTAAGGGAGTAATTTTTGCCAGTGTCAAGTATTTAATAGTTCAGTTGTAGGTATTGTTTCAGTTTCCATTAGAATGCCGGTGCAGTGCATCGCATTCCAATGCTGCTTGGAGCATTTGGCACCAAGTACCATAGATTAAATCTATGCCAAGTACCTATATCAAGACAGTTTACTCGGTAAGTTCTGCCAAGGTAGCCACTACAATAAAAGTCTCAGCTTCACACAACCAAGATTGCGTCTGTTTCAATTATCCCACATATTGTTCAGTTGTGTAAACACTTATACTGCTGCATCCACTATGAATCAATTTGCAAATAATTATTCACCGAACCGGTCTCGACATAATGGCGCCCAAAAACTCCCATCTAGACACACCTACACCTAGCATCTTTACTATTTAGACTTCTCTTCAGTGGCGTATCTAGGGTGTGGCAGGTAGGGCACGTGCCCTGGGCGCCATTCATAGGGGGGCGCAATTCGTAAATTATTAAATTTAAAAATCAAACTAAACATCGTATTCAAATAATCAAGCGACGACCATCGGCCGCCCGCCGGGTGGCCGATGCCGACGCACAGTGATAGGGCTACCACCTCTCCCCGTCAGTAGTGACTGAGTGAAACTGACTAAAAATCACGCTGCGCTGCCGTTATTTTACTATAGACGAGACAGGCAAGATTAGTGGATGAAAACAAAATAATTTCTGCGACCATTTTTTTATAAAGACAGGCAAGTTTACAAGATTAGTGGATGAATCTGACTAAAAATCGCGCTGCACTGCCTTTTTTTATTGTTAGACAGGCAAGATATTAGATTAGTGGATAAAACTGTCAATTTTTTTTATCTGCGCGGCCGTTTTTTTACTACTTATAGGCATAGGCAGGCAAGATTACTAGATTGACTACAAATCGCGCTGCGCGGCTGTTTTTTTTAAGGTAAGTAAGATTACTAGATTGCATGAACTGTGTGCATGAAACTGGCTATCTTGTGTATATGTTTTATTTACCTAAGTACCTACCTGTTTATGTGACATTTAGGTAATTTATGAAGGGGCGCAACTTTTGTGTTTGCCCTAGGCGCCGTATCCGTTCGGTACGCCACTGCTTCTCTTGCTTCTAAATCTGTAGCATATTCTTTGCTCAATGTGCCGTTGAAGCAGTCAACAGTCTTGTGTACCGATCATGACTCCTACGCGCCTCGGATTTACGTGCATCGAGCAAACAGCAAGAGGACAACTTGAACTGAACTGAACTGAACTTTGCGCTGAGTGTAATGCAAGATTAAGGGCCTTATAGCAGACATGCTACTTATCAGATAGGTTTGTAGGTAGTAGGTATACGAGTAGGGTTCCCATTGATCTATGAAAAATTGATGTCGAGGGACCACTAAGTTAATGGATTCACGTCTAACCTCGTCACATGTCTAATTATACCTAATGGTCCCCCGACGTCTATTTTTTTCATAGATCTTTGAATTGATTTTTAACATTTTAAGAGTTACCTAGTTTTTTTTTTGTGTCGTGGGTTAAGTTTAAGTTTTATTTGATTTTTTTTAAACTTTATTTTTGCCGACTATTTTTTGCCGCCATTTTGTTTTTTTATTGCATCTAAATTTGCCCAGGGTGTACAATGTTTTAGTCAAAGCACCATTTCTGTATCTTTTTCCGTTTCAGCAGGTAGTTGACCATCTTCATAAATGGCTGAATGGATTTCCATCAAACGTGGCTAAGAACCATAAGATTAATTTAGCTTTCAATAAAAAAAATCGCATTAAAATCGCTTGATCCATTTAGGCACTACGATGATACGTACAGACAAACACACATACAGTTATAGGCTTCAAACTTATAACACCCCTCTTTGCACTGCGTCGGGGGTTAAAAATGAACAATATTACTTCCTAAACGTTCCAGGAAAGTGATATTTCTCGATTAAAATTAAGTCAAACGGGGCGGAGAATTAAATACATTTACGCCGTGAACAAAAATGGAAGCGCCAACGAAACTGCGGTTGCGAAAATATTTTCTGTTTCACCCCGAAGTTTCGGCAGCGGCTTACTTTTACTTCGTCTTGTTAGGGAACTTTTATTTCCCTGCTAACTCGGTAAAATGTAATTCGGAGAGCGAAATTTTGGAGGTAACTTTAAAGCTTGATCTACACATATCAGTGAAGTCACAATTCCGTCACAGTTCCGGCACAGTACCGCCACCGTGATTATTATTCTTTCATACATTTTCTATGAACGCGTCCACACCTGTCAGTGTCAGTGACGAGACAGTGCTCTCAGTGTCAGTGAAGTAAAGTGAACGCATGTTTATAGAGAACGTATGAAAGAATAAATATCACGGTGGCGGTACTGTGCCGGAACTGTGACTTCACTGATATGTGTGAATCAGATTTAAAAATTACTTTAAAGCCAGATTCACACAGTCATGTCAGTGGAATCAAAATTCCGGCACAGTACCATCAACGTGATAATTATTTTTTCACACGTTCTCTATGAACACGCTTTCACTGACCTGACACTGAGAGCACTATCTCGTCACTGACATTGACTGTTGTGGACACGTTCATATAGAGAATGTATGAGGGCGTCCGCTGCGTTAAGCGGGACACGCGTGCGGTCGACATAGATTAGAGCTTACACTCATACATTGCAAGCATCTGTTCGTCAGAAAACCAGCAACCTATATTCCCACGCCGTGTACCCGCACTATTTTAGGATCCCGCTTAACGCCAGCCCCGGATCTACGTTTTCGAAAGGGGGGGGCAGAAGACAATTTGCCGCCCTCTTCGAAACAATTAATACCAAATTCCTTCCCCCCACATACCCCCCCCCCCCACTCTGGCCCCGCGTTTAGAGTTACAATCTACATAAGGGATTTTTAGCCAGTTTCATCCAATAATCTTGTAATTTTGTTTTTCTTGTAAAAACAACGGCCGCGCAGCGTGATTTTTAGCCAGTTTCATCCAATAATCTTGTAATTTTGTTTTTCTTGTTAAAACAACGGTCGCGCAGCGCGATTTTTAGTCGTTTTCATCCAATAATCTCGTAATTTTGAATTTTTGGGTAAAAACAATGAGGCGCGTTTTTTAGCCGGTTAAATCCAATAATCTTGTAATTTTGATTTCTTTAGTAAATCAACGGCCGCGCAGCGCAATTTTTAGCCAGATTCATCTAATAATCTTTGAGTTTTGCTTGTCTATAGTAAAAAGAAAACAGCCGCGCAGCGCGATTTTTAGTCAGTTTCATTAACTATCTCACTAATCCTTACTAATATTATAAATGCGAAAGTCCGTTTGTTTGTTTATTTGTTTGTTTGTTTGTTACGCCTTCACGTCGTAACTACTGAACCGATCATCATGAAATTTTGCATACACGTTGTCAGAAGTGCAGAAAAGGACATAGGGTTCCTTTCATCCAGAAAAAACGTACAGTTCCCGAGGGATAGCAAAAAAACTGTCCACGCAGACGAAGTCGCGGGCGGAAGCTAGTCTTATAATATGTGACATGTGTATTTTATCCGGGCGGCGACAGCCGCCGCGGTCTTGCGTGATAAAATTTTGTGAAAAATTGCGTGAAAAATGCAAAAATTCCTAAAATAAGCTAAGCGCCACCCGCACGCCTATCTAAACCGAAAAATCCCTGTCAAATGCGGCCAATGCCTGTCAGATGGTAACCATACCCGCGCCGCCCGCCGCCCCGTTTTCCCTCACAGAGTACTCTTTTGCCTACTTAACTTGCATTACTTGCTTGAGAAGACTAAGGGACGGCGGCCTGCGGCCGCCGCCCCCTAGTCGTCGCCGCCCGGGGCAAGTGCCCCCTCCCGCCCCCGCCCCCCTAGATCCGGGCCTGCTTAACGCAGCGGACACCAGAAGAAAAATTATCACGGTGGCGGTACTGTGCCGGAACTTTGACTTCACTGATATGTGTGACTATTACTGTTTATGAAAAGAGGGGATAGAAACATTTTAATGATTTTTATAAATAAGACATTTTTTATTTTTTTTATCAAAGCTTTAATTAAGGCAACGTAAATCCATAGATTAGTTGTAACCAACAATATATTTTATTCTGTTGCCTTATTTTTTTAAAACGTATATTAATAGATGAAAAATCCTTTTCTTTCAGTCGTTACGAGATTCAATACCTATAATTTCACATAGTCAACGCTACCTGTGCCTGTATTAAGTTTGCACAGTAGTGACTGTAGTAAGCAATTTTGTATACAATTTGGCACAGCGCCTTTGGCGGTAACTACACAAACTAAAAGTTGTCATACAAATCA
This sequence comes from Agriphila tristella, assembly GCA_928269145.1. Classification (NCBI taxonomy): domain Eukaryota; kingdom Metazoa; phylum Arthropoda; class Insecta; order Lepidoptera; family Crambidae; genus Agriphila; species Agriphila tristella. Next base: position 7,435,952 of record OV743429.1, on the reverse strand, counting down.
GAAATCAGAAATCAGAATATTTATTTGCACAATATTGTGTACATTACATTGAGATTGGTGACAATGTTTTTAATAAACGTCATTCAATCGACGCCATCAAGTATAGTGCAAACTCAATTTTATCCGCATATACGCATAAAAAATCTCAAATAAACTTTATTATAGATATTAAACTTAAGACCGAAATTTTGAAATTCTGTTTAAATCGGGTTATTCGACATCTTGTTTAGGACAACTGTAGCGATAAATTGTTTTATTCGAATGAATGAACTTTATGAATCAAATTAATAAAGACGATTCTATGAAGATAAAGCGACTATTTATTAGATAAGTGTTTGATTTCTGGAGAAATCATGTTGTTTTTTTATTAATAACTTTAAACAAAGGAATTTGTTCTCTTAAAAAATATTAAAATCCGTTTTATAAAATTGAATATTATCTAATAGTAATGAAATCATGTTATTTAATATAATTAATTTACCAAAAATAACAAAATACTAAAAAGGGAGTTTTTCACAACAGTATACTTCCAGTTACTGCAGTTAATCAAAAACAAAAACTTGTGAAATAAAATTTAAATTAATTAGTTTGCTAGGTGAGGTCTAATGGTTCAGACCCGTAACAGACGCAGGGGTCCCGGGATCGATTCCCAGGAGGTGGGTATATTTTGTACATAGGTATGGTTGGTGCTAAGGCTTATTTCAAGTTCACCTGGCTAGCTACCATCTTACCTAAGTCTGACGCTATAACAACAATTTAACAATTGTTGTGTTCCGGTACGGTGCGAGGCACGTATCTTGAATTTTTTTCGACGGAGTGGGGATAAGTTTGCGCATGTGCTTTTGTGAGCGACCAATAGCGCGTGCCCCTCTCCCGCCGCCCGTGCCCCTCACCGCTACGCATACCCAAAATACGCGTTTCGCGCAATCCCCACCCGATTTCAAGTTATATGCCTCGTACTGTAGTTAGAGGTAAGATAGCCAGTTCCTCAGTGGTGAAGACTCCGGGTGTAGTGCGCTTAATTACACTTTACTCTTTGTATTCGAGGTGTAAGGCAATCACTTTTACATCGTGGATAAAAAAATCAATCAAGCAATCCAAAATATGAAATTAGTTTCTATAGAAAGTACCTAACAATATAAAGAAAAACAGGAAAAAAAAACCGGCCAAGTGCGAGTCGGACTCGCGCACGAAGGGTTCCGTACCAAAAAACAACAAAAAACAATTTTGTTAAATAAAAATAATTCAATACATAAAAATAACTTAAATATTCATTTTATTATGTTTTTAGTACTTATTTGTTGTTTTTTGTTGTTATTGCAGCAATAGAAATACATCATCTGTGAGAATTTCAACTGTCTACCTACAGTCGTTATTAATATCTAGCAAAAAACGGCAAAAAAATCACGTTTGTTGTATGGGAGCCCCCCTTAATTTTTTATTAAATTCTGTTTTTAGTATTTTTTGTTAAAGCGGCAACAGAAATACATCATTTGTGAAAATTTCAACTGTCTAGCTATCACGGTTCATGAGATACAGCCTGGTGACAGACAGACAGACGGACAGCGGAGTCTTAGTAATAGGGTCCCGTTTTTACCCTTTGGGTACGGAACCCTAAAAGACAGGTTTGACACTGTTTGAAAAAAAGCTGAAATCACTTCAATAAAAATGCTACATAAAAAATGCATAGTTGCTGTTACTAGAGGCCACCCTGCTAAATTCACTTTAAAAATATTAACAAAATCACATAGCCAACTTGTCACTCAATCACACTAAAGTGGTGTATATCAGAGTGACTTGTACGTTGGCGTGACACCAACAAGCGTAATGGTATTAAATATCACATTACACGACGAAGTGGATGGGCGACGTCGCGCGTTTCCATCGTGACATTTTCTCAACAGCCGCGACGTATTTCGTCTTTGCAACATAATACAAAGAAGTACGAGTTTAAATGTAAAGAAACAAGTATTGGAGTCTTAAAAATGACATTTGTAACTTTTATTTGACGATTTTATGTGGTCTTGCGTTTGGAGTTGAGCTATAAAACTTAGATTAATACGGTCTGTTTCGATTGCAAGAAATAGGCGCACAATGCTACCTTCCAAAAATAATTTTGATAGAAAATGAGACATTCTCAAAATTCCTTTTCTCAATATATCGCATCCGTATATAAAATATATAATAAATGTCGCTAATGAAATTGAAATTCAAGTGCAAATAAACTCACTTAATAAGCATTTTTAAATTGTCCATTCTTTTCTTTGTCCCTACCACCCATTAAGGCGTCTTTTAGGTTTTAGCTGACAAGAAAAACCGGCCAGGTACAAGTCGGACTCGCGCACAAAGGGTTCCGTACCAAAAAACGGCAAAAAAATCACGTTTGTTGTATGGGAGCACCCCTTAAATATTTATTTTATTCTGTTTTTAGCGGCAACAGAAATACATCATCTGTGAAAATTTCAACTGTCTAGCTATCACGGTTCATGAGATACAGCCTGGTGACAGACAGACAGACGGACAGCGAAGTCTTAGTAATAGGGTCCCGTTTTTACCCTTTGGGTACGGAACCCTAAAAATGGGCGCAAAAACTTATCAGCTTTATCAGACGATATTTACAAATATGTAGGTATGTTGTTTCCAGACATTACATAAACATAGATTAACAAATAAATAACATTATTTAATTTGCTTATTTCTTAATGGATAAATTTACAGGGTTCAAGCTAAATTCAAAATTTAAATCATCAAAAGTCATTATTCAGTCTAGGCTTACAAAAAAAACCAATTCAATATGCGTTAAGATAGGTAGTCAGAAGCAGACCCATTCCCTCTGGCAGCACCCGTTCACGAGCATGATGCATGAACCAGCCATCGCTTCGCTCAACCATATTTTGAGGGAACGTAACGACCCGCCTCACACGACACCACCGCAGAAATGTCGCAAATAACACAATAGCAAATGATTGTAACTATCAATAGTGGATATCAGAACTGAACGATAATGGAAACGTACGTGATTACTGCCACAGATAATACATATAATACTATATAGTTACTACACTCATTCACGCCTCCAGCTCCATTATCTCACAACTGTGTGCTTTTGCTGTAAAAGCTGATAGAGTTCGGAATTGGTTTCGACTTTACTACATCTATCAAAGCTTTCGCTAACCTCAAAGTTTTTTATCGACCGATATTTCACTAAATGAAGCAAGTGTGCGTTGATTGATAAAAGTCTGTAGTATTTTTTTATTCAAAAGCTCTTCTTCCACCGTTGGTTTCGTCCGCGTGGAATTCTACTTTTCAAAACGATTTCGATAATTCGTACGTCATTCTACTATCTAAGTTTCAGTCTGATCCGTTCAGTGGTTTGCTGTAAGATGATAAGCCATTCAGTGAGTCAGGACATACATTATTATTTGATGAATATTGATTTATAGTTCTGTAGTGTTTGGGAGAAACCTGTTAATTCCAATTTGGTCATTTTTTAGTTGGCGAAACACAATGTTATTGATTTTTTTCCATATCTTTTTAATCTATAAGTAGACCACCTTATATAGAAGTTAATACAACTGAGCTGGTAATCACATGATAATTCAGGATTCATCCATATCATTTTTGTACATTCGTGATACGTTCGTTCGAATTCGATTCGATCGTTCTCGGTACCTACAGTAAAATTTCCCTTTTGGAACACCACAGAGTTTGTCAGTCAGGTGTTGTATATTAGCCTTGTCCTTTGACAATTAGAAGAATGACTTGTAAAAACTACAAGAAAAGCGTAATAAAAAATAAAAAAATAAAAGTATTAAAAGTAAGATTGTAAGCTAAGAATTCATACATCTCTCCTGCCATATATAGTATTAACTTGCTACCATCGTTAGCCGTAGTGTCGGTTGCAAACGTCTTTGTAGAGACACTTTTGAAATAAACATTTCGATGCATTTCTCACTCACAGCAACACGCTTTTCATTCCCTTTGAGAGGATTTTAAGCGGATTCTAACACTTTGTAGTAATGTAGTGCTTGAAACATCTTATTTTACAAGGTAACATATAAAATTCTGCTCAGAAATTCTCTCATTATGTAAAATGGAAGCCGAGAGACGAATCTTTATATCTATTTCTTAATTTTTTTTTTAATATTTTATTTCTTGCTTTTTAGATCCATTTATTCTTGATGCTGTTTTTGTGAAGTTATTTTTAAGATTTCTGAAGAAGGTTTTGTTTTTTTAGAAATAGGTAAGTACCTAAAGTCCTAATCCACATGATTCATTATTCGTGAATTTTTTTTGTCAATTTAGTTAATTTTGACAATCGGAAATTGTGAACCCTGCTATGTAAACTAAATAGTGGAACTCAACTCCCCAGTTCAGGTACAAATTATGACGTCACAGCTAGATAGACTGCGCCACTAAACAAGCGGTAAGAGCCAGTTAGCGGAGTTAAATTGGGCAACGGAGCGCAGGGGTTTATGTTTGAAACGGACGAGTTATGGCTTTTCCGGCGAGTTAGTTCTTATTCCGGTTATACGGATATGACTACGTATGAAATTAGACAACTTTTGTTAGTGTTCAATTAATGAATCCTTCCTAAACATGACTCTAGCTAGATCATAGAAATAGAATGCCAAAGAACAACAATGTCAATAAACAGGTGATCCGAACAACGAATGTTTACTTTTTTGGTATATGAGATACGTAAAACATGACTTACATACATAAAATATGACTATATTATGGCAAAGGAAATTAATAAACTATGTTCCATACTGTTTTCTTCGATGATGAACGAACAAATGTAGCGAAATTTGGTTTTAGAGAAATGTGTAGCAACATCTTATTTACCGATGAATAAATAATAAAAAAATATTAGAAAAAATTGACTCACCCGTAGCAACTCAGACCGGATTGAACGGGATCCCGTCTGAGTTGCTACGGGTGAGTCGATTTTTTCTAATATTTTTTCATTATTTATTCATCTTAATATAAAAATAGCATTGTGAATGCAAAAATCTAAAAGTTTAAAGTCTTATTTACCGTTGAAAAGTGTGATTACTTGGATTGTTTCTTTTTATCACATCACAATTACTTAAAGCACAAGACACCATGGCTCCACGATACCTTTATTTGAAATTCTAATAAGGATTAACTTGATTCTTTGACTCTTTTTTTCACAGACCGTGTCCGTATAATGTAAACTTCTCTTTTCCACGCTTTGTTGGTCTTCTTGTGCGCAGCGAAATGTCTATGGTTTACGCTGACGTCAGATGTCGCGTATAGCATAAAATAGGAGACCAAATTCCACTTGAATGACGAGAACAATACATTGCGTTAACTATTCAAAATTTTATTTATTTATTTGCGCGCTATTGCAGATAGTTGCTTTAATCTATAGGGGAGGTCAGCTCAATGCGGCCATAGGAGGCAAAGCGGCCATGCCTCATTTCTCGGCAACTTATAACGGTGGTACCATGTTTTATGTTCTGATATGCAGCAAACCTACCGCCCCGGCCCGAGCAGCCATTTGGTAGTGGTCGGAACCAGCATGTGGCCGCGGCAACACGCGAAAGATTTTTATTCATTTTGTTAAGAAAGTCCAGGGTAACTCAATCTGTTTCGATTAAAACTCTATAAAACTCAATGTTTTATTTTACGTCTATTATTGCTTATCTATTTGGCTTTGTTGTAATATTGGTTCCGACATGAGACAAATGTTATGAGCACAGTTAATTTTTAAAACAAAACGGTGGAAAAAGGCAAAGCTGTCCGGGCAAAGTGGCCAAATGCTTTGCCTAGCTGTTGAATATTTCATTTTAAGCAGAAGAACTGTTGGCAGATAAGTATGACAAAATTGTTGCGTACCTATAACATAACTTAATATAACAATTAAAAATAAATTTATGAAGTATTTGAATATTCTAAGACTGTAATAATAAATGTCTCATTTGAAACTTAAGAACATTTTTTTTTTTCATTAGTAGAGTTTTATTTAATTTATTTTTGGTCTTCTTGTTTTTTAAGCACGATGTTTTTCAACTTTAAATGAATTTCTTGTAATCTATTGGAATGACCAGTTTGCCCTTACCCCCATGGCCGCTTTAGGCGCTCACTTGGGCAAAGCGGGTTTTTGACAAGTTTTCGTAATTTACAAATTAAAAGAAACTATTAAAGTGTTCACGGAATGCGATTACACGTTATAAAAGTTTAATAAATTCCCTATCTATTGGTATGAAATACTTTTCTAAATTATGTCTTTTAACAGCATTTTTTTAAAGTCAAAGTTAAGGTGGCCGCGCTGAGCTGACCTCCCCTATGTATGTAAGCCCCAGCAACCTTTTTTTTCCACTCAATTTTCTACAGCTTCCAGCATAATTCCTGTACCTCAAACTATTCCTCTTCTCTTCGGAGAGGGCAAGTGTTGCATTTTTAAACTGCAAACTCAGCCAGCACTAGTTGAACCTCAGTGTTTGCCTAACTAGAACAGCCCTACCGAACTGCCCACTCCAAGGAGTTGTTTCTAACTTGGAGCTGGAAATTCTCACAGCTTAGGCTAAGCGTTAGAATTGCAAGAAAAAGAAAAAGATGGCTGCAGAGAAAAAGTGCAGCCAAAGCGAATGAGGGTAACCAAGATGAACTTTGCGACCCTCCATTCATGGAGGCTGAACTTCTACACGCACTAGGTTCGTTCAACCCCAAAAAAGCTCCAGGTAATGACGGCTTCACGGCCGACATATGCGCAGCGGTCATTACTACAGACGTACCTCTATCCCTGGCCATATACAATAAATGTCTGGAGCTCTCCCATTTCCCAAAGCCCTGGAAAATTGCCACAATAATCCTGCTTAGAAAACCCAACAAAGATGACTACACGCAACCCAAGTCGTACAGACCAATAGGGCTCCTGGCTATATTAGGAAAAATTTTAGAAAAGCTACTAGTTAGGCGCATCAAATGGTTCGTGTTGCCCGAGTTAAATCCCTGTCAGTACGGGTTCGTGCCGCAACGCAGTACCGAGGACGCCCTCTATGACATGATCCAGCGGGTCAGACATAATCTGGACGGGAAGAAGATTATGGCCCTGATATCGCTGGACATAGAGGGGGCATTCGATAATGCGTGGTGGCCGCAGATAGTCTGCCAACTTAAAGCAAAAAACTGCCCGGTGAATCTGCGGAGGCTGGTAGACAGCTACCTCAGCGATAGAAAGGTAACGGTGAGATATGCAGGGGAAGAGTACAGTAAAAATACAAACAAGGGTTGCGTCCAAGGTTCCATTGGCGGGCCCTTGTTTTGGAATATAATTTTGGATCCCCTGCTCGACCAACTCACCGCTGCTGACGTGTACTGCCAAGCCTTTGCAGACGACATAGTTTTGATTGTCGAGGGCAACACGGCCATAGAAATAGAGAGGAAAGCTAATGCCGCTCTCTCCTGTGTCCGGAAGTGGGGTGTTTCGAATAAGTTAAATTTCGCGCCACAAAAAACCAAGGCAATGGTAATTACCCGGAAACTAAAATTCGATACGCCCAGGCTGGAGATGGGGGGGACGGACATTGAACTGGTGGATGAGATGAAAATCTTAGGTGTCTTGGTAGATAATAAATTGTTATTTAACAAGCATATAGCATACATTTGCAAAAAAGCTATCAACATTTACAAAGGAGTCAGCAGAGCGGCACGAGCTACCTGGGGATTGCATTCAGAAATTGTTAAGACCATATACAAGGCAGTAATTGAGCCTATAGTCCTATACGCAGCTAGCGTATGGTCCAAGGAGGCACTGAAGGCAATCTCCAGGAAAGCTCTCGACGCAGTGCAAAGAGGTTTCGCGCAGAAAATTATAAAAAGCAATAAAACGGTATCCCTCAACGCTGCCTTAGTACTGTCGGGGCTGCTTCCGCTGGATCTTCGGATCCAAGAAGCCTCCCTGCTTTTTGAGGCAAAGCGTGGGAAACCCCAGGCAGTACTAAGTGGTAGGAAGGTAGAACAGCGCGTCTCATTCATGACAGACACCCACCCTAGCAGGATGCTAAATTCAAAATTAACGTGTTTGGAAAACGCGGAAGAGGATGGTAAACTTGCAGAAGGCTTAGTGAGGATCTATACAGATGGTAGCAAACTGGAGGGGAAAGTTGGAGCCGCCCTGACCTGTTGGGAAGGGCAGATTGAAACTTGTACCCGGAAGTTTAAGCTGGAGCCATTCTGTACAGTCTTCCAAGCCGAGTTGTATGCCGTCCTCCAAGCGACTGAAATTATTATTGGCAGAAAATTTAAGGAGACAGCCGTACTTAGCGATTCGAGATCTGCTCTCCAAACGCTACTTGATCCGGACTCCACACACCCAATCACAAAGGCAATTCAGGGTAATCTACAATTTCTCAGAGACAACCACCAACTAGTCTCATTATTCTGGATTAGAGCCCATGTCGGAGTGGGAGGGAATGAGAGAGCGGATCAACTGGCGAAGGAGGCGGCTCTCAAATTGAAAACCAGACCGGACTATGACTGTGGTCCCATCTCGTTCGTTAAACGCCACATCCGAGCGGAAACGATCGAGAAATGGGACTGTAGGTATAAATCCGGTAATACGGCGGCGACCACCAAGGTCTTCTTCCCTGATGGGGTGGTGGCATACAGCGTGGTGAGGAAAATGACCATAGATCGTCTGGCGTCGCAGATTTTGACAGGACACGGAGGATTCTGCGCATACCTGCACAGATTTAAGCTCAGGGACAGCCCCTCGTGTATCTGTGACCCGGCGGCGATAGAGGACATTTTCCACATCATGCTAGACTGTCCAATACACAGCGTCGATAGGTACACACTGCGACAAAAATTGGACACAAAACTGAGCATAGAAACCCTAAGCGAAATAATGAACAGCAAAAAAGAAAGGAATTTATTTATAGAGTATGCCAAAAGAGTGGCGTACATAGTAATAAATAGAAATAAATGATATGATAAGGTTATAAAAGTATAACAATAATGTACAATATACAAGAAAAGTAATAATTATAGTAAATAATATTATGTAAAAGATGAAAAAACTGTAGGTACTCGAAATAAAGTACAAATGAAACAAATGTTATTAAAATAAGAAATAAAAATTTAAGTATAAAATTGTAAGGTCAGATATATTAGTAAGTAAGCTTTGAATTATATAAAAAAGTAGGTAATAAGAACATATTGTAGCTCTTATAGCTAGAGAAAAAAAGGAAAAAAAAGAAAGGAAATAAAATGGCAAAAAAGGACCTGCCAAAAAGCGGGGAGCAACAGCATTATAAAAAAAAAAAAAAAAAAAAAAAAAAGCGTTAGGATTGATGTAATTAGCTGGTAAATTGTAAGTAAGCTAATAAAACCATCAATTTATGTTGCTCTAATCTAACCAATCCCAAACTGAGGACATGACAAAATGATAACGCCCAGACTCTAACTATTTTTTCTACATTGACCCGACCGGGGAATCGAATCCGTCATGCCCTCACCAGATTTGGTGACACCATGAAAACTCAACCACTAAGATCGTGAATAAATGTCGAGTTTTGCTTATCTAAAGAGTTATAAAAAAGAAAATGGCTCACCTCTTAGTGGCTAAACGGTAACATTACACATGCACATTTCTAGGCCTAAACCAACCATAAATGTACATACAAAGAAATATGAATGATGTATCTCAAACACTAAAAGAAAATGTTGGTCCTTCTTCACATTATTCCGTCGACATTTTGGACGTCTGACGATAACATAGTCTGTCGTATTCAGAGTGCGTTCGTTAAACTAAGGCCAAAGTTAATATGGCGTTAGACTGCGGACTAACGACATTTCAACACAAATCGAATTCAGAGTGACAGTTTAACGTTTAGTCCCACCGTTTAAGGATTAAAAGGTGCATTGTGATTGGTTTACAAGCAAACCAGGTTTTGTTAGAACAGTCTTGCACCCCAGTTTTGTAAAACATCTCTGAATAAGACAGATAAGGTATTGGACTATTATAATATATTCTGTGGTATTGGCCAATGAAATATTGACTACTAGCGGCCGCCCGCGACTTCATCTGCGTAAAAAGTATTTTTGCTATCCCTCGGGAACAATATTTTTTTTCGGGATGAAAGGTACCCTATGTCCTTTTCTGTACCCCTAACAACGTGTATGCAAAATTTCATCATGATCGGTTCAGTAGTTAAGACGTGAAGGCGTAACAAACAAACAAACAAATAAACAAACAAACGGACTTTCGCATTTATAATATTAGTAAGGATAAGGATTGTTTTTTGACATAACAAATGTATTAGAAGTTCATCAATCTATAGCACTTTCTACGCTACAACACCATTCCACCCCCAGAATAAAGGATCTACGGCTTAATCATTCAATGACTTAGCTCAACTTAAACTTAACAAGTTACTCAAACTCTCCGAATTCCAAATAAGATGCTCTTTATTTATCGGCTGCGACCAAACTTTGGTTAACAACTTAATAAATTACAGAACTTTGTACACAATGAGAATACCTTCAGCTCGGAGGAATGTGGTCGTTTTAAAGATAAGATACTATTTTTGATAAATAAGAATAATGTAGTATTGAGATAGCTAGATTACGACACAAATAAATCGGTTTATAAAGAACAATAGGGTGGAAAAAAATATAGGACTGCTCCGGCTAAGTTTAAGAAGACATCTTATACAACAAAAACAATTGTGGTTATCGGATCGGATGTTCCTCTTTCGATTTACTTAATTTTGATCCTTAATTCTTAAGGCAATAATGCCCTAAAGTGGATCGAACGTTCGTCCGATTATCGTAGCTTGGTTTTCGGTGTATCCCTATCGAGAAACTGCACTCACCGAGAGACGATCTTGGTTGTAGCCAAACTGAGCAATTTTCAACAAAAAAGCAACTCTAGCGAAGAGTCTTGACTCGAATGGCGAATTTAGTAACTGTTTATACGCTAAAGTAAACTTAAAGCTTAAAAGTGAGAAATTCACTATAAAATTACGGGTAGCGGTCGTAAAACTTGTCAACTCCATCAATACAACAATGTTAATGATTTTACCTAAGCTTTCGACATGATGTCATAATAGTCTATGGTTTATTAGTGTTCAACTGATAGAAAGTTAAGCACCGAAAGGCTTCGTGACTTGCGCATTCGTAATACGCGAAAAGTCGATTATTGTGGTAAGCAATGAAGAGTCGAGCGCGCAATAAAGAGACAATCAACTCGTAGAAATTACCCAATAATAACACATAATACGTGCTCCATCTTCGTCCTCCTTGTCACTTTCCATCAGGTGAAAGCAATATTGGATTAAGCCATAAACAAATGGAGCAATTGCTTAGGGCATCACGTCTGGGGGGCACAATAAAAATGTTGAAATTACAACAGTAAAAGAATAGTGGATGAAACTGACTAAAAATAGCGCTGTGTGGCCCTTTTTTACCCGACTGCAAAGAAAGGGTTATGTTTTTAGCGCGTATCTTGTATGTAAGTATGTTAGTTTGTTTGTATGTGTGTTTGTATGTAATATTCTTTATTACCTCATATCTTTCAAACGGCTGAAAGGATTTCTGTTATTAAGATATCGTTAGATTTGTCTCGTCAGCCCAAGTGTTATAAGAAGGTGGCGTTATAAAAAAACCAACACGGCGGCTGCACGGTGCTATTATACGTAGTGGAAAAAATTTTTTTTTTAGAATACTGCTATATGGGTGTCAAATTTAAGGGCTTATTATAAGGATTTCAAAAAGGTATATCATGACCGTAATATATAATAACTAAAAAGATATAAATAAAAAATAAATTGAAAAAATTAAAAAACCCGCCTGCATAAAAATACAAGTCAACTGAAAAGATGGAAACAAGATTAAATATTAAAGGCAACATAATAACATGCAGTCGGAGGCATATAATTAAAATCATTCATAACGTCACTTTATTTATGCATGCCTCCGACTGCATGTTATTATGTTGCCTTTAATATTTAATATTGTTTCCATCTTTTCAGTTGACTTGTATTTTTATGCAGGCGGGTTTTTTATTAACCATAGACAGGCCAGACAAGGGAATTCGGTGCCTATCCTAGACAGGCATTCTTCCTTACGTAGATGGTAGATGGTCCCACAGGCGTGGATTGCTTATGTTTTAATCCGGCACTGAGTGAAAGTAAGGTCAAACGCGCAGACATACATAAGAAAATACATATAATACTAAAGCGGACATTTTGTGATTTTCCCATAGAAGGTCTTTTAAGTCAAGTTCTAAATGCATATTCATAACATGCAGTTTCAAACCGTCGTTCAACTTTATAAGCCTAAAGGTTTTACGGACAAATTCAAATTTCACCCAACTTCGCACTAATTGTCGTTCGCGGTCTTTTCCATAGCAGTTAGCGTTTATTTATGAGTTGTTTTTGACTATTCCGAAACTTTTAACTGTATTAAACAGCTGTTAACTTTTTTGGGTTAATGGTGCATGCTGTTGGAGTGAAAACATCGTTTGAATGGATGTTGTTTTTTCAGCTGAAAAAAACAGTTTTATGTCTTGTTCCTTAAAATTGTAAATTATATATACGCACCTGATTATTTTGTACTTGGGAACAAAGTTAAGCTGGAATTATTACCTGAAACAAATTGAATTCCATTAGTATTTATTGATAAATATACTCTTATATAATATACTCTTATTAAAACGTACCGAAATCATAATAATTCAAATATTGTACCAGAATTTTCTTGCTGCCGAGTGGTTCTCATCCTAAAATAAATATTAAAGCATAATGTTAAAGAAACAATTTGGTAAAAAAGATGAGCGACAGCGGCATAATCTAAAACAACACTTTCCTTTCAATACCGGTCAAGGCAATAAAAAAACGCGTCGTCGTGAATGTTAGCTGAGAATTTGTTTCTTATACCTAAGTACCTACTAAAAACCCAGTAAAATTGTCGTCTGAAAGATGAAGGGTACGGGGTACCTTGCGTCAAATCCGGTAGTTCTGATTTTTTGCAGACTTGTTTATGATGTTAACCCGATGAATAATCCAAGTTTGTGACCTCGAGCGACGAACGCAACTATATAAGACAAAAATAAAAAGAACGCGTAAATTTCGGCTTTTTGGCGATTATAACCCTGGCGATGGTGCGTCCGTCCGATGAAACTAGTCGTGAGACCGTGCGATCAAACCTAGTGAATATATATTGAATGTCCTAATTGACGGTCGCGCGATCATGCGATGCGTCTATTGTTCAGTTTCATCGCACGATGAAATCACAACGCATGATCGCACGACCGATGCCAATAGGGAATATGCATCAATTTTTTTTTATCAAAATCAATAGTATAATGCGTGAGAAAATCAACTGTAATATTGAAACTTGTCTCTTACGTTTTTTTTCTCGTAATATAGTTACTTGAAGTTAGCACGCATCAGCTCCCGCCGAAAACGCTCTATACAAAACGGTGACGTCACACATCACGTTTCGTTGTGTTTCGGGCGCGTTTAATATGGAGTTAGCCAATAATCTTCAATTATCTCCCTAAATTTCGTTTAAGTAGATATGTGTCATACAAAATATTATTACTTTTTCGATATTCTATCTGACTGTAAAGTGCATTATATCCGAAAACGAAAAAAAAAATATCGTCATTTTCCCCTGATTTCATCGTGTGATAAAACGAAAATAAACATTTTTTTTATTTTTCTTTCTGTTCCATCATGTTTTTACAAGTGTCCGCAGCGATCAAGCTCAATTTTAGGAAAATCGGTGACTTATGCATATTCCCTATTAGGACAGGGCCTGACGAACTACTAGTTTTTGATGCAAGTTTGACTAGTTAATGGAAGATCCGATGTATAATGCCGATGTATAAAAAACTCAACTCCTCTCCAAATAATTTGCTGTGCCCTATTCAGGGCCTACAATGTACTTTGTTATTTTACCTACCATCTTGTTATCATTGTGGAATGCAATAAAGTGAATTAAATTGAATTGAATTGAATAATTTTACTGGTTTATAAAATTATGCTTTCAATTTTTCTGCACACCCTTTACTCAAATGGTCAACATCCTATACATTTGAATGCTACGTTTACTTATATAGCTTAAATATGGTAATAGACGATTAAATCATATGACGCAAACTTATGTAAACTACAGACTTGTCAATTCAATACATATGGGACTAGTGGGACAGACAGACTGTCCCATATGTCCCATATGTATTGAATTGACAAGTTTACGGCAGGAAAATTTATAGTTTACTGCTTATTTTAAAGCTTTAACAGTAAGCGTAGCGTTCAAACGCATAGATCGTTGGCCATTTGAGTAGGGGAGCAACTGCACATATTAACTACTTTAAACTTATTCAGCGTTATATTTATAGAGCTAAATCTCCTTTTTCCTGTATATTTAAGAGACCTAACCCTAGACATAGAAAAATTTTTGCTGCGCTCAATAGGACAAACAAAGCGTGGAAAAGAGAAGTTAACATTATACGGACACGGTCTGTGAAAAAAAGAGACAAAGAATCAAGTGACAATGTGCCAACATTTTTTACAGTTCTTACTTACTTACGGGACGCTATGGGCTCTTGCCCCTAGCGTCCCGCCTTGCAAATGAGCAATCACAGTTTGTTTAAAATATTTGTTAATCCTTATTGGAATTTCAAATAAGGGTATCGTGGAGCCATGGTGTCTTGTGCTCAGTAATTGTGATGTGATAAAAAGAAAGGGTTATTGTAAACTCGTCCCGTATGTTAACTCGTCACGATTTGAAAAGTTCCATACATTGAAAGTAAATTCGTCCCTCATAAAAAAATGTATCTGAAAATTCGTCCCAGGTACATACATGGTATAGTAAACTCGTCCCTATTATTGATTTATATCATATTTGCAAGAAGTACCGTTAGCAAGCAAGTTGGCCGCTAATAAATATTTCAAAGTAATAATTTTGACTACGACAAGATGGATGAATGCATCTACTGAAGGGGGATTCGTGGAATGCGGGGAGCAGTGAAGTATTTTCGCCTTTTGACTGCTATGGGATCCTCAGATTTATGTAACCCTTGTACATTACATTTAAAACTATTTTTTATCATTTCCTTTTCTTCGGGATATAAAAATTATCCTTCTCTAGATTTATGTTACCCTGGTACTTTTTTAAAATAGGTAAATGTTTATCAATGCCACGCCATGATAGATGGACATCTACTGAGAGGGGTGTGGAGAGCGGGGAGCGTTGAAAGATCATAATAAAATACAGTAATAAATAAGATACCGCGTGGCAGACTCCGTCCCCCCCTACCTCTTCCAGCCAGCCTTTACGCATAAACCTGTTATGCACTTCGGCTGCCCTAAACCAAATCCAAGTATCTCATTCCAGACAAACTTTAATTTAATATTCTACGCTATAAACAAGTAACTTAGATTCTCTATTGTACTTTTAGTAGATGTTTGTTTTCAGCTTTGCATAGAGCCATAGAATATAGTCCTTAATACTATAAAATAAATACCTACATAGAAATCAAATATCTGCTAATCTATTTTGAATACAAGTATTTTCATAAGACTCGCTTGTTTTTAAGTTAGAAACGAGAAATATACTTTGGTTTAGCGTAGATTTTGCAAATGGAAAAAGATTCTTTAAACAAATTATTGGCCATATTTCCCGAATTAAACCAAATTTTAATAAAATAAAAAAATGGTAGATGCGACTTGCTTTGCTTTAAGATGAATAAATAATGAAAAAATACTAGAAAAAATCGACTCACCCGTAGCAACTCAGACGGGATTTATTCATCTTAATATAAAAATAGCATTGTGAATGCAAAAATCTAAAAGTTTAAAATTGCTTTGTTACTTGACTTCTGCGTAGGGCAGCCGACTTGCACCTTGCACGCTATTATCTCTTTTTAAATGCGCTTGCGCAAATATTAAATATAAAAATATTTCGGTGGTCATTAGATAAATATAAGTTATTAACATTATTATTATTATTTTATTGTTTCATGGCATTAAGATTTAACTCAATCAGCACATTGTTACACCTCTGCGAATTTTATCATTAAGACTGCGATTTTTTTAATTATACATATATGACTAAACCATAATATTATATTTTTTTGTTTTATATGCTAGTTATTTATGTGCTAATCAGTACATTGTTACACCATGTATAAGTACCTATATATTAATTATGTTATCCAAAATGTGATTTAAAATAAATAAATAATGATTTTATTATGTTGAGAGTTTGGTTTTTCTGCAGTCTATACGAAAATTCCTTACAAAATCACCAGGGACGAGTTTACAATAGATAAAAATAATTAAAAGCTAATTTATTTTTAAAATGCTACCCGGGACGAGTTTACATATATTTTTTTATCGATTTTCTGATGACGAATTATCTTCAGGGACGAGTTTACAATAACCCAAAAGAAACAATCCAAGTAATCACACTTTTCAAAGGTAAATATAAGACGATTCGAGACGAGACGATTTCGACAAGGCTAAATGGGTTTAGACTAGGCCGTACTAGTTTATCCTGGAATGTGCGTATTTATATCAGGATCAACTAGTTTGGCCTAGGCTAAACTGGTTTATCTTATTGAGCTTAAGACAAACTAGTTTAGCCTAGGCCAAATTAGTTTGTCCTGAAATCAGGTTTGGCCGGTAACATATACATTCGTTTTTCGGATCACCTGGTTATTGACATTGTCGTTCTTTGGCATTCTATTTCTATGGACCTAACTCATGTTTGTATCTTGTGTTATATTTATCACTATGACTTATTACTTTACTATCACAAAGCTTGCTGCAAATTGCAATAAACGATAGCAATTATCTTTAAGCAGTTTTTAAAAGGAATGCAAAAGTTCGACTCGTTCATCCAGCTTCGTAAATCGCCGAAAATGACATCGTTTCTTACAAAAATCTTAAGCCACCTAGAATCGTCTTGCTGAAAAGGGGAATTTAAAAGTCGCTTGGCTGGAACTTATTTTCGATTGGACTGGAAAAGAGCAATTCCAGTTTGCTGAAGTAAAATGGTAGAAAATTGTTTTATTACTTACTTTCTATCAAGTGTTTTATGAGCAAAGAAATATTCTTTTACTAACATTATCTACAAAGGCTGCATGATACTGCGAATAATATTAAAAATTTTCGGCACATTTTTTGATATTGAATTAATTACTGTGGTTTATTAACCATTCAAATGTAAGAGGTAAAGGGAAATTATTATATAATAAGCGAGATAAGCTCAGTGATGCTCTGACTTAGCGCATCCGACATTCGATGTACTGTCGCTCGTGGTACTCTAATAATAATAATAATCATTTATTTCAGGCAACAGAAATATCGTTTACAATATTAGGCCCATATAATAAATACCTTATAGACTAACATACATAATAATATATTATATCTTAACTAATTTACACGTAAAGAAGGCGGCGACGTATTACGCAACGCAGTGTCCGGTAGCCGACCTCGAAACCGGCGGAATAGGACACCCTTCGGCCAAAAATCTTCCTTCATGAAGGTCGACAGATGTTCAGTCGGCACCCTCACCACAAATGAATTGAAGTTCACGTTGTGGCGGGACTCCAACCGCTCGCGCGCTCCAACTATGCGCGCCAAATAAGAATAGTATCGACAACTTCACGGCACTGGACAATTTTGTTACTGCTTGGTAGAATTGATAACTTCATAATGTATAGGATACAGTGCATAAAAAGGAACAAAATATATAAAAACATGATTTTTATTTTTGCTGGCATCGATCAGCATGGCAAACGATCATCGGATTTTTTGCTAGCAGTACAAAATTGATCAGTGACGTGAAGTTGTCGATACTATTCTTATTTGGCACGCATAGTACATAATCACGTTACCTTTGTGACCGTGTTTGCCTTTGTGATTGTTGAAAATGGTTGGACTTTATCTAGTCTTAAATCTGTGTATAGCCCCTTTTCATAGTCTTACTATTATCAGTGGCGATCAAACAAAGAATAGAACACGAAAATAGCTAAACCATGGGCTAAGACCTCGAAAAAAAAAATATTTTTTAATACAAATAATTAAATAATAAATATTTAGAATTAATAATAATAATATTTTTTATTATTGAGCCTTAGCCTTAAAGGACCGGGTCACTTTTCGCCCGTGAATTCCTAAGCGTAAGTACATAATAATAATAATAATAATAATATTTTTTTATTGAAATAATCTAACATCACAATAGTACTAAAGATAACATAGGGAAAAGAGATAGGTACAATGTGCCTGAACTAGGATTAACCTGTGTTTCAGGCGAAATGATGGCAATTATTAAATTAAACACATAATGCAAGGTTAGGCTGCGTAACCAGTGTAGTGATATAATATTATTTTTTAATTACCTTTGTATACTGTTTCAAAATTCTAGTAGGTATAAGTTCTCCAAAAATGTTTTTTTTCGAGGTTTTAGCCCATGGTTTAGCTTTTTTCGTGTTATAGGTTACGGTACCGGCGGGTTACAATCTGTAAAACTTGGATTTTAGTAATATATAACTATATCCCAAACCAACGGCAAACTATATCACAACCTTTTTCGTAATTTAAATGTACTACGGACAGACAACACTACTACTAGGGTCGGTCATAGAATGCGTTACTTAAACTATTGTTAAATCTCGAGCACCCAGCGTCAAGTATAATTTTAATATATTATTAAAATTTACCAAGGAACTGTCCTGAAACTCGTTTATTTGTCGCCACTCGTCTGAATCATCGTGAGAGACGTGTCGTCGTAAATTAATCGTGCATGATGCATCGCCGGCTGACAGCGTCTTACTCAGACGCTGCTCGCCAGTTATTTATGTGGGCTAATTGCAGGTCCCAGGCGATAGAATGCAGGAGGGAATTCAGGTGAATTACTAAGTAAAGAATTAAGGAGAGATCAAACATCGACAAATATTAGAGAGAATTTTGAAGTTAAACTTATACTAAGATCGCTCGAGCAATGCACAATTGTACATAGACAGCTCTCACCGACCGACGACACCTATGTACAGAATAACTAGTACAGAAGCAGCACTCGGCAAAGTCATTTAAATAAATAGCGACTTTTGCTCCAACACAATAAAGTGCAATTCAGGTCGCGCAGTTCACCTAGTAGTTGCCTCTCTTTCTATCACGTGACCTTTTTCAGTTTCAGTTCCATGTATGGGGAGCCCCCCCTTAATCTTTTATTTTTTTTTATTTTTGTGTTAAATTCGTTAAGCGGTTAACAGAATACATCTACCTACCAAGTTTCAACTGTGTAATCCTGATACTTTCGGAATAAAGTGGCTGTGACATACGGACGGACAGACAGACAGACATGAAGAATCTATAAGGGTTCCGTTTTTTGCCATTTTGGCTACGGAACCCTAAAAAGCTGTCTGCGCCGACGACGCAGGCGGTCGCAAAAGTAGGGCCAATTTAATAGATCACATTTGACATCCTGACAGTCCATAGTGTAATTTGTCAGAGTAAATTTGCTTTCTTTCGTGATTATTACATTAAATATGTATTATTAACTGAAAAAAGTTAAGCAATTGTGCGTTTGAATAAACAAATTAGTTGAGTTTTGGAAAAGTGTCAAATGTGATCTAATAAGGTGGCCCACTTTAGTTAAGGGGAAACATATAAAAATTGACACTTTTTGATGTAATGCCATAGGTCGCGGAAATATTCTAGAGACCTGAAATTAAGACATTTATTCCTTTATATCTTTCCCCAGTCACGTATAGAACCAGAAACATGATTCAGTGATTTTGATACATTTTAATTTCGAAAATACTCTTAAAAATTCTTAAAATCGAAATTATTTAGAAACAACATTAGTTATTCAAGTCGAAATTGCTTTAAATATTTAGAAGAATTTCTCTTTAATCGATATAGTTATTTACTACGAATTGATTTAGTGATTTTTGCGCCAAATCTGCCGAATCGGGCGCGGCGTTTTCTCATTGCTGTTTCACTTTACGCTTTAAGGTGGTACCCTGACCGAAAGTAGCGTCGCGGTAAATTTTATTTAATATTATAATTCTAATACACAATTTCAATAATGTTTACGTGGAATTTTAGGGCCCACAGTCTAGTATTTTTAGACGGTATCGTTACAATCCCTCGTAGTCACTGCTAGAAGTAGACAGCAAAACTGCTAAAAGTGACAATTTTTGACACATTTGCTATCTACTTCTACGAATGAATACGAAGTCATGTAGTGATACCTTCTAAAAATACTAGACCATGGGCCCTAAAAACTCCACGTAAAACCTTATTAAAATCTTTTTCTATTAAAAACTTCTTAGATATTAATAGAAAAAGCTCTGAGGGCGCCACATTCGGTCATTGAACCGCCTTAATTTAGATGTGTCTTATTAAAAACTATAAAAGGCTATCATTATCTGCGCTCCCAAGTTTCAGTAAGTTTTTAATTGAAATCCTTTTAAAATAAATTGGAAAACCTCAAGATACTTAAAAAACTAGGGAAATTGATCCGCAAAAAGTTGTGCTATAACGTTTTACAAAGTGGCGCTTGAAACTTTCAGGAACTTTTAGCTATATTGCACGGAAGGTTGTGTGGAGCAAGTGATAATATGGAGCGATTTTCATAAAGGGTATTTCTAAGAGGTCGTAAAAATTGTGGTTTCTCAGAAAAAATGTGCTTAAGTAAATAAATAAATAAAATGATCTAAAAATGTATAAACTCTAAACAGTTGCATTGGCCCAACGTTGGTAATTGATTGGGCCAGATGATAATCATTTTACTGCATTGAGTCAATGTTAGTTGATAATATAATAGGGCCTACGATATAAATACGCTGCGGAAATGCCAACAGCTTTTAATTAACGGTAGGCAGTAGTAGCATTGGCCTAACGATGGTAAATGTAATAGGGCCTATACTTGCAATACACTGCCAAAATGACAACAGTGTTTAACTAACTGTTAGTAGTAGTAGCATTGGTCCAACGTTGGTAAATGGTTGGACGTAATGATAATGTTGTTCTGCATTAAACCAATGTTAATTTTAAGTAGGCAAATTAACTAACTATATCCTAACGCATTCCCAATATTAGCCAATTGATGCCAACACAAAATGCTACAGGGATGGGAATGAGGGCTTTTCCAAAGGACTAAAAACTGTAGGATCGATAGATGGCGTTGATAAATTAAGCACTGTCAACTGAGGCCCGTTCAGAATCTAGGCTCCGAGTGCAACCAATAGTGTCAACCGAACGTCACGCTGTAATGTTTGATACGCCGTTAGAGCGATTGGTTGCACTCGGAGCGTAGGTTCTGAACGCGCCTCAGTTGACAGTGCTTAATTTATCAACGCCATCTATCGATCCAATAGTTTTTAGTCCTTTGGAAAAGCCCTCATTACCATGAGTTGATGCAAACTGTTTACGCTACCGTAAACTATCTGATATACTGCTTACAGTCAATGCGAGTGAAAGAGAGAAAACAATAGTTTACGTTACGGTAACGTAAAAAGTTTACATCAACTCATGGCTGATGATGATGATGATGAGGAGCTCGATAGCGCAGTGTTTTAACGCCTGACCCAGCGATTGTGGAGGTTAAGCAACTTTCGCAAAGGTCGGATGGGTGACCAAAATGTATTATCTTGAGCTCCTCCGTGCTTCGGAAGGCACGTTAAGCCGTTGGTCCCGGCTGCATTTGCAATCGTTAACACCCACCAATCCGCGTTGGGCCCGCTTGGTGGGTTATGTTATGGCCCATCCCCTTATCCATCCATAAGCGAGGCCTGTGCCCCAACAATGGGGACATAAAAATGGCTATATACACTTTTAAACTTTCGCGTTGCATTTTATTCGATTAGGAACACAGAAAATGGCTAATGGTAAGGCCACTGATCTCTTGTAACTTGGGCCACACAGTGAGGAAAAGAGCAGTGTTAAGAGCTCCGCAGCGCACGTGATCAGACTCCTGCCCGCTCATTTACGGACATACGGCGATATTGCTGCTTATTAGTTGATCCCAAGGCAATTATTGTTCTGATTATTGCGAGGTGATTGGGCGGTAATGATTCTGGCCGGATTTGTTTGGAAAAAATATGTTATTCTGGAATAGGTTTGATGCGTCATTCATTACTTTGGCAAGGTTCTAGTTCGATATTATTTATTACCATGAGGTCAAGAAAAGGTTGTGTGAAGATTTATGAATCGAAACAGGGAGAAGTAGCCTATGTTTTTCTCAATTCAATGATGAATTCGTAGGTTGAACCAAGAGCATTCGGAGTTGCTTGTTATTTAAACCAGATGTAATAAGATTCGGTTATTATAATTATATTTAAAGATTATGTTAAATCTATTCATTCTTAGCTGATACAAACAAAGGCTTGGATTTTTCTAATATATGAACAAGAAAAAATATTTTTTACACATTTCTACAAGGGTCGTAATACCACGCAACTTTATTTAAATAAAATAAAATCTTTATTTTAACATATTTAAGCATTGGGCATTTGTCATTCTAGCGAAGCAGTCGGTAGCTGGTAAATTACAAACTGGTATAGGTAATCTAATTATTTCGCGAGGCAAGTTTTATTCACCATTATTGCAGTAGGATTAACATATTATTTTATACAATATTCATCTTAGCCTTTCTGAATAGTAAGGTTGGGTAATACAAATAAATTCTATGAGTGTAATTAAGCCTGAAATCAGGACATTCTTATTTTATTTATTATTTAATCGACCGAGCGAGCGCGAAGCTCGGGAAAAAATACTTTCGTATATGTTCCTCTGGCTGTCCGGCGCGGCTGTCCGTTTTTTTCCTCTACAGGTCGCATTTTTCAACCGATTCTCGTAAAATATTGTGAGCAGGTTCTATAATTATATGGATTATTTTTCGATTTAGCTTTTCGAGATTCAAAATGGTGAAGATATGGTGAAAGATCATATTTCAGCTATTTTGAAAAATGTTAAAAATGTCACAAACGCGAGGTCTACAGCTCACAGAGACACTAGTTTACATTAGTTAAGTATGACGAGTGACGACATGATCAAACTTTTTTTTTTATAATGCTTGGCCTTCACCTCGAAGGTGGAAGCGCAGTACACCCGGAATCCACATCACTGAGGAACTGGCTATCTTACCTCTAACTGCCGGAACACAACAATTTTTAAATTGTTGTTATGGCGTCAGACTTTGGTAAGATGGTGGTAGCTAGTTAGGCGGACTTGAAAAATAAGCGCTACCACCAACCAAACCGAGTACAACCCCCCTGGGAATCGAACCCGGTACCCCTGCGTCTTACACGGGTAGGCGAACCACTAGACCACAGGTACCTTTCATTTATTTTCCCATCATATTCCCAACTTTTTTCTTTTTTCCTGTCTTATAACAATTTTTACGTACAAAGGTCCTGAAACCACTTTAAGTAAAATAAAAAAGTAATATTTTATACTCTTCTGGATATTTAAGATTTTATTGAAGTCAAGTGCCATTATTTTAATTAAAATACCTTTTTATAAGCAGAATTTAATTTGCTTAAAACATCTCCAGCTTAATTAATTTTCTTAAGCAATTAATTTTCCTTAGATTGTAAGAAAAATTATGTTCAGCGACCTACGACATCTGTGGTTGAGTGGTTCACATATCTGATGGTCCTGGGTTCGATCCAAGGCTGAGTTAATTTTAAAAACGAACTTTTCTAAATTAGCTCTCTGGATATTTGTAGTGATATCGTGTCACAAGTGCTTTAGCTACTTTGGGTTGAGAGCCATTTTAATTTATTTTCTTAATTAAAATGAAGTCTTCTTTCAATATTTCCTATCCTCGATATTTAAGGTACCACTTTCCATCGTATGGCATTGTCGTGGGACAATAGTGTAATTAAATGCTCTTTTGTCTCACTCTCTCTTTTACCTCTCCCTCTCTCCAACTGGTACCAGCCAGTTTTCTATTAAAAGCCCGTCTTTACGATTCTCAGTAGACGTTCAAAATTTTAATCCAATGTCATTTACAGGAATCTAATCTTGTCATCAAAATCTTGTTTATTTCAAATTTCACAGCATTTTGCTACTTAACCAAGCCAATGATATCCAGGCGACATTTAAGGACTATTGACCTTTTACTTAAATACAGGCTTTATACAGAGTTGTGGTTACTTTAACTAGAATTTAGAAATAACTTTGTTTAAAAACTTACTTAGTCTTATCGAATCACTTACGATCTTTGATCCGACACCTTGACTTGAATTATATTCAATCATCAGAAAATAGTCCATAATAGGACCTTTATATCTGGTATAATAGTAAAATCAATTATATCCCTTATATCAGGTCAAACATGCCATAATTAGAAAAACGAATTAGGTATGAGACAAAAAGTTTTATGACAAAGTGACTGCGGGGAGCCCATATGTAAAGTCCGTGCGCTTGGGTAGTGACGCCTTTTTTCGCGCCGCTTTTACACGTGCCGCATCTTGTCAAAGGATGCCGCCGCATAAACAAAGGATACCGCGGGCGGCGTACATCCTCAAGTGAATTTGGATTTTGGTAGTTTACATAGAATGCCGTAATGAAAGGTTGTGTTTGTTACCAGTATTCTGTCTCTGAATACAAGTGCTTGTAGGAGTACCGACACTATCTAAGCCATAGACATAGAAAAATTTTCGCTGCGCTCAAGAAGACCAACAAAGCGTGGAAAAGAGAAGTTAACATCATACGGACACGGTCTATGAAAAAAGAGACAAAGGATCAAGTGACATGTGCCAACATTTTTTACAGTATGAGCCCCTAGCGTCCCGCCTAGCAAATGAGCAATCACAGTTTGTTTAAAATATTTGTTAGTCTTAATTAGATTTTAAAATAAAGGTATCGTGGAGCCATGGTGTCTTGTGCTCTAAGTAATTGTAATGTGTGTCACATCATGTGACAAAAGAAATATCCAAGTAATCACACTTTTCACAGGTAAATAAGATATTGCCACACATTTCTCTACATTTATTCATTTATCGACGAAGAAAACAGTATGGAACATAGTTTATTAATTCCCTTTGTCATATTTAGTCATATTTTATGAATCTAAGTCATATTTTACGTATCTCATATAAAATGTATGCCTTCGTTTTCAGATCACCTGCTTATTGACATTGTTGTTCTTTGACATTCTATTTCTATGATCTAAGCGAACGGACTTTACCTACTGTACTCAAGTATCAGCCACTACAGTCACAGAATACATAAAAGTACAAGTCTACAGGACCTCTATTATGAGTTTTCACAGTTACGTTTACTATGCTAAGCTTAGCTTTTGCACACGACTTCGTCCGCGTGGACATTCGGAAAATCGCTATGGAACCTTTGGTAACCTATGATAAAAAGTATCCATGTTTTACCACAGGCTATAACTATCTTTATGCTATTCCAAATCCGTTCAGCCGGTCTTACGTGATTGAGTAACAAACATCCAAACATTAAACTTCACATTTATATTATTATTAGTTCCCGTTCTCGTTCTCATTCCTGTTCCCGTTCCCGTATTATTTATCCATAAAAAAAATAAACTCCCATTTCAGTCCTTTCGGTGTTGAATAATGTCCACCGTGTCGTGTTGGACCCTAAAAAAAATGCAATTTTCGCAATAAACATCCCATAAAACCTCAACATCAAGTATAGTTTTCATTTTGTATGCAATTTGGCACAACGCCTCCTTCGGTAACAACACTAAACTAAAAATTGACATAATGGCAACTACAGTCGTTATCGAATACCTATAGTAAGCTAAAACCTATAACACGCCTCTAGGATATGGCCTCTCCCATGGGATAGTATTGCCATAATCTAACACTTGACATACCAACATTTATTTATTAACTATGTTTATTAAGGAGATACGTAAAAAAATGTCACTTTTGATGTAATGCTGAAAGATCCTACAGATCTGACACCTTAGCCAAAGTAACATTTGCAAATTTTCGCTATCGCTTCGCTTCAAACATGTATGGATAAGCGATAACGAAGATTTGCGAATGTCACTTTGGCTAGGCCCTCGCTGAAACGAAAATATATATTTCTTTATATTATCTTCAATACGGTTCAGTAATTTTGACTCGATACATTTTAATTTCGAAAATACATCTTGAAAATTCTTAAGTTTGAAATTACTTAGATGTTTCTTCTTTCTTGAACGTTGTTACGTTCAAGTCGAAGTTGCTTTAAATAATGTGTATCATCAATGTTCACAATCATGTCGAAGCATTTCTCTTTAATCGCTATCGCTATTTACTACGAATTGATTTAGTAATTTTTTCGCCTAATCTGCCAAATGGTCTCGCTCGGGTGCGCGAAGTATCACCTATGCTTTATTTTTTACATAGTTCCTTAAAACTACTTAATAAAGGGTCATTGTCCTGTTAGGTCATATACCTATATAAAGTATATAGGTAACTAAACTAAGCGCTAACCTTAATTTTATTTTCAGAAATTCCATTTTGTTGTGACAGAGATATCCGCAGTCACAGTAATGACTGAAAAGGTTTTATGCGGCATTATATCCACGATTTATGACCTGAAAGTATCTGACACGAAGTTTTTAATAAAATTATTATGAAAATGGACAAGTGAGCGTGATGAAAATGTTTAGATGTTTTCTTTCGACAATTTTATTCGATAAACACCAAAAATCTATTTGTGTTTTTGTAATATTGTACAGCGTCAACTATTTTCGTAAATAAGGGCTTTTCAAAGTGACATTCAAAAAATAAAAATAGTAACTATTTGTCTCACTAGATGGCGTTGATGGAAAGAGATCAGTCAAAATTGGCTTTTAAAAATAAACGGCCTGTAACAAAGAGGAAAGTAAGCGCTCCTTGGCTGACATCTGCCCAAAAAGAAAATTTTTAGGGTTACATCTGCCTGCCTACCTGAGTACCTAGACTCTTCGAAGATTAGTAAAAAATGAATTGAGACATTTTTATCAACGCCATCTATCGAGCCTAAAGCTTTTTGTCAGTTTGAAAAGTCCTCATTGAACAAATTTTTCATTACATTTATTTTCGATTAATAGCATGGCAACTATAACGCACCACATTTACATTTTTGAATAATTTAAAAAGTACCTTACTAATTTTATAAGATGACGGAATAGTTTCATAATCTACATTTACGATCAAAAATACCCTTAAGGCCTCCACACAAAGGCCTACAATCAGTATGAACCTATCCATCATGGTTAGCCTGGCAACATTAAGGATAATACCATGATTGATAGGGAAATGGGAAAACCTTTTATTACCACTGCGTTTTTATTTCAGAAGACTAAACAGTAAAAGTGCAATAAATACAATACATTCAATTAAGCAAATAATTTAATGCTATGATATTCTATTGAACCTTCACCGTACTCTTAAATCATAGGCCAGTCATTACATCATGTATCTACGATTTTTTTCACTCCTCTTGCTCTAAAAGTCTGTCATTGTAAGGTACAAGAGCCAGGATAAAGCCTCGATTACATACGCCGATTTAGCTTCCTTACTGGGGATCCAATCTAGGAACCCAAATTGGATGTAGCGATCACACTATGCCCCAATTAGGACATGATTTCACTGATTAGGGTTGTCACCAGTACTTGACAATAACATTATTGTACATAGATTAAACAATGAGTTTTCACTATTAACGGAAATGTAAAGGTAGGTTTTGATGACTACTCTGATAGGAAATGGTTTGGTTTGATGATGAAGCCGGACGGAAAAAGACCACTAGAACTCTGTAATAAAAAAGATGGCGGTCAACTTTATTGTTTGCGGGCCGATTTCAATGAAACTCGGTTTTGTTACTATTTTGACAAAAATAACAACGAAATGTTGAAAATATTAAAAATCCAAGATGGCGGCCAACATTTTTATTTGTGGGCCGATTTTGATGAAACTCGGTTTTTGGTACTATTTTAACAAGAAAATAACAACTCAATTTTTCAAATACTAAATATCCAAGATGGCGGTCAACTTTTTTGTTTTTGGGCCGATTTCGATAAAACTCGGTTTTTGGCCCTATTTTGACAAGAAAATAACAACGCAATATTGAAAATATTAAGAAATCCAAGATGGCGGCCAAAATTTCTTTTTGTGGGTCGATTTTGATGAAACTCGGTTTTTGGTACTATTTTAACATGAACATAACAACACAATTTTTTAAATACTAAAAATCCGAGATGGCGGTCAACTTTTTTGTTTTTGGGCCGATTTTGATAAGACTCGGATTTTGGTCGTATTTTGACAAGAAAATAACAACGCAATGTTAAAAATGTTCAAAAATCCAAGATAACGGCCAACTTTTTTGCTATTGGGCCGATTTCGATTAAACTCGGTTGTTGGTACTATTTTGACAAGAAAATAACAAGGCAATGTTAAAAATATTAAAAATCCAAGATGGTGGCCTATTTTTTTGTTCGTGGTTCGATTTTAATGAAACTTGGGTTTTGGTACTAACTACTTAAATAGTAACAATAATCATCATCATCGAAATCGAAAAATTGAGAAATCGGCCCATAAATAAAAGAGTTGGCTGGTATATTGATTTTATTATTATTTTCAACATTTCGTTGTTATTTTATCGTCAAAGTAGTAACAAAACCGAGTTTCTTTGAAATCGGCCCATAAACAAAAAAGTTGGCCGCACTCTTGGATTTTTATATTTGAAAAATTGTGTTGTCATTTTCTTGTCAACATAGTAGCGAAAACTGAGTTTCATCGAAATCGGCCCACAAACAAAAAAGATGGTCGCCATCTTGGATTTTTAGTATTTGAAAAATTGTGTTGTTATTTTCTTTTTAAAATAGTAGCAAAAACTGAGTTTCATCGAAATCAGCCCACAAACAAAAAAGATGGCCGCCATCTTGAATTTTTGGTACGCACTCAAATGGTAGTGGTGGTGTTAATGCAATGTAAATTATTGACAAGCCATGCTTGATCATCTAGGGGTTACTTATAATGTGATATAGGTACCGGCATATCTTGGCAAAACAAAGATGAGACAAAAGATGCACCGAGTTTAGTGTTAGTAGCTGCTGTGCATCTTTTGTCTCATCTTTGATAAAACGACTAATAAAACGATCTTAATAAAACGACTAATAAAATTAAAAATACATGTAAACCAACTGACTTTCATAATTCAATTTTTCTAACCCCTGTAAGTGAATACGATATCAACAAAGCAATCATGACATTAAATAATACTACCTCAGAAGGATTTGACTCTATTAGTACTAAAATAATAAAATCGTGTAAAGCAATACTAATTCCTATTATTGCTCATTTGGTCAATTTATCATTCGAAAATGGAACTTTTCCAGAAAAATTAAAAATGTCTATCGTTAAACCACTGTACAAAAGAGGGGATAGAACTAAAGTTGACAATTACAGACCCGTGACATGGATTTCTGTATTCTCCAAGATATTTGAAAAAATTATGTACGAGCAACTTGCCTCTTTCTTTAACAAATTTAATATTTTAAGTAAAGACCAATATGGCTTTCAAAAAAAGAAATCGACTTCACAAGCAGTCTATAACTTAGTCAATGATGTTTTGCAAAAAGTCAACGAGGGTAAATACACTTCGGTGATCTTTATCGACATGTCGAAAGCATTCGATCGCGTCTCTCACACGCAACTATTAGCTAAACTGCAGAGTAATGGAATAAGAGGGCCAGCTCATGATTGGTTGAAATCTTACTTAGAAAATAGATTACAATGTGTTGAAGTGGAACAAATAGACGCGAAACATACTACACAAATATACAGATCTACATATGAGCGTAATGAAAGTGGAGTTCCTCAAGGAAGCATACTGGGTCCACTATTATTTTTACTTTATATCAACGACATAACTGCTATTTCAAACGACAAATTCACTTTATTTGCTGACGACATTTCGGTATTAGTATCTACTGACAGACATAATTCAGTAGAACAACAAAAAATTGACATTATAAATTCTTTGACATGTATAATAAAATGGCTTAATAATAATAATCTTCAAATCAATATAAATAAAACAAATATAATTAATTTCAACAATTTTAAAAATCAATTGACAAATATTGACGTGAATGGAGAAAATATAAAGTGGGCTTTAAATGTAAGATTTTTAGGTATC
Source organism: Agriphila tristella (assembly GCA_928269145.1). Classification (NCBI taxonomy): domain Eukaryota; kingdom Metazoa; phylum Arthropoda; class Insecta; order Lepidoptera; family Crambidae; genus Agriphila; species Agriphila tristella. The sequence continues at coordinate 7,405,797 of OV743429.1, read as the reverse complement.
ACTATCGATGTTAAGCTGACATGGAAAGACCATATAGAAAAAGTTATTGGAAAAATAAACAGCTTCGCGTATGCTTTATACAAACTTACTAAAATAGCAAATAAAAAAACGGCAATCATGGCCTACTTTGCGTTTGTCGAATCCATTATCAGATACGGACTTATAACTTGGGGAAATGGGACTAATATTCAAAAAGTTTTTGTCGCGCAGAAGAGGTGCATTCGAGCCATATGCAGTATAGCACCAGATGTTTCATGTAGACCTTTTTTTAGGTCACCTAATATCCTACCACTCCCGTGTTTATATATTTTGGAAGTAGGAAAATTCGTACACCAAAATAAGCACCTCTATCAACGAGTCGGGGATAAAACAAGTAGGAACCTAAGAAATATAAACAGACTCGTTTTAAACACGGCACCAAAAACTACTCGGTTTAATAAGAATGGTTATGCGATGGCTATAAAAATTTATAATAAAATACCTGAGGATATTAAGCTATTGCCTTTTAATCAATTTAAGATAGTTTTAAAGAAATGGCTGCTGGACAAGGGCTTCTATTGTATTGAAGATTTCCTCAAATATAAAGAGTAAGGAAGATCGATGTACTAACTACACTAGACATTTTCTCCAGAATAAAAAATTATATAATATAGTATAGGCAAATAACATCAAATTATTACAAACTTTTTTATTACTAATTTGCATGCTATGACATGATATAGTTAAATAGGCATAAGTTCTACCAAGTTGTATAACACCTTTAATAAAATTGTACCTACCCTATTTAATGCAAATAAATGAATTGAATTGAATTTGTCTTGCCAAAATACGTGCCCGTAATAATACACCCGCAGAAATGCAAACTAAAGAAAAAAATATGACTGAAGACTTGGCTGCATGATCAAAGTTTCATTTGCCTTACCTATATAGCCTTGGCTAGGGAGGCAACCCTTAAATTCCCCAACTAGGATCCAATTCGGGGCATCGTTTCCAATCTGAAATTGGATCCCCAGTAAGGAAGCTAAATCGGCGTATGTAATCGAGGCTTTAATTTGTAATAAAAATCGATCGATGTTGGCCAGCTTAGAGTACTGTGCTCTAAGTTGATCAATGTTTAAAGATCGATTTTTATCGGACATCGATAATATGCTACGAATATCAATATCGATGTTTTCTCAACATTTAATATCTCTAGCAAACAGACAGAAAACATACTTGTTGCTTTTTTAATGGTTTTAACGGCACAAGAAACAGAGGAGTTATATTGAACTGCCTTACTTTTTCGTACTATGTATGACTAATATGACTATGACCTCAAATCAAAGGTTAGTTCTAAAGCAGGCTTTAAGCAGTCCTGCTTAAGGCCTGCTTTCGAACTGAACGGCTTAAGGAATAAGGATGGTTTCTTATTTACTGATGGTAAGATTGGTAAGCCTTTGCCACTAAAGCCTCGATTACATACGCCGATTTAGCTTCCTTACTGGGGATCCAATCTAGGAACCCAAATTGGATGTAGCGATCACACTATGCCCCAATTAGGACATGATTTCACTGATTAGGGTTGTCACCAGTACTTGACAATAACATTATTGTACATAGATTAAACAATGAGTTTTCACTATTAACGGAAATGTAAAGGTAGGTTTTGATGAGTACTCTGATAGGAAATGGTTTGATGATGAAGCCGGACGGAAAAAGGCCACTAGAACTCTGTAATAAAAAAGATGGCGGCCAAAATTTTTTTTGTGGGCCGATTTCGATAAAACTCCGTTTTTGGTACTATTTTAACAAGAAAATAACAACACAATTTTTTAAATACTAAAAATCCAAGATGGCGGTCAACTTTTTTGTTTTTGGGCCGATTTCAATTAAACTCGGTTTTTGGTCCTATTTTGACAAGAAAATAACAACGCAATATTGAAAATATTAAGAAATCCAAGATGGCGGCCAACATTTTTTTTGTGGGCCGATTTCGATGAAACTCGGTTTTTGGTACTATATTAACAAGAAAATAACAACACAATTTTTTAAATACTAAAATCCAAGATGGCGGTCAACTTTTTTGTTTTTGGGCCGATTTTGATAAAACTCGGTTTTTGGTCCTATTTTGACAAGAAAATAACAACGCAATGTTAAAAATATTCAAAAATTCAAGATGACGGCCAACGTTTTTGCTATTGGGCCGATTTCGATTAAACTCGGTTGTTGGTACTATTTTGATAAGAAAATAACAAGGCAATGTTAAAAATATTAAAAATCCAAGATGGTGGCCTATTTTTTTGTTCGTGGTCCGATTTTACTAAAACTTGGGTTTTGGTACTAACTACTTAAAAAGTAACAATAATCATCATCATCTAAATCGAAAAATTGAGAAATCGGCCCATAAATAAAAGAGTTGGCTGGTATATTGATTTTATTATTATTTTCAACATTTCGTTGTTATTTTATCGTCAAAGTAGTAACAAAACCGAGTTTCTTTGAAATCGGCCCATAAACAAAAAAGTTGGCCGCACTCTTGGATTTTTATATTTGAAAAATTGTGTTGTCATTTTCTTGTCAACATAGTAGCGAAAACTGAGTTTCATCGAAATCGGCCCACAAACAAAAAAGATGGTCGCCATCTTGGATTTTTAGTATTTGAAAAATTGTGTTGTTATTTTCTTGTCAAAATAGTAGCAAAAACTGAGTTTCATCGAAATCAGCCCACAAACAAAAAAGATGGCCGCCATCTTGGATTTTTATTATTTGAAAAATTGAGTTTTTATTTTCTTGCCAAAATAGGACCAAAAACCGAGTTTTATCAAAATCGGCCCAAAAACAAAAAAGTTGACCGCCATCTTGGATTTTTATATTTAAAAAATTGTGTTGTTATTTTCTTGTTAATATAGTACCAAAAACCGAGTTTCATCGAAATCGGCCCACAAACAAAAAAGATGGTCGCCATCTTAGATTTTTAGTATTTGAAAAATTTTGTTGTTATTTTCTTGTTAAAATAGTACCAAAAACCGAGTTTCATCGAAATCGGCCCACAAAAAAAATGTTGGCCGCCATCTTGGATTTCTTAATATTTTCAATATTGCGTTGTTATTTTCTTGTCAAAATAGGAACAAAAACCGAGTTTAATCGAAATCAGCCCAAAAACAAAAAAGTTGACCGCCATCTTGGATTTTTAGTATTTAAAAAATTGTGTTGTTATTTTCTTGTTAAAATAGTACCAAAAACCGAGTTTCATCGAAATCGGCCCACAAAAAAAATTTTGGCCGCCATCTTGGATTTCTTAATATTTTCAATATTGCGTTGTTATTTTCTTGACAGAATAGGACCAAAAACCGAGTTTTATCGAAATCGGCCCAAAAACAAAAAAGTTGACCGCCATCTTAGATTTTTAATATTTTCAACATTTCGTTGTTATTTTTTGTCAAAATAGTAACAAAACCCTGTTTCATTGAAATCGGCCCACAAACAATAAAGTTGACCGCCATCTTGAATTTTTGGTACGCACTCAAATGGTAGTGGTGGTGGTAATGCAATGTAAATTATTGACAAGCCATGCTTGATCGTCTAGGGCAGGGATGGCGAACCTTTATGTATCAACGTGCCATTTTTCTAAATGTTAATGTTTAATGAGGTCATAGACGTGCCGTCATCCATCAAGTCATAGCGTACCTAATGCATTTTGAGATCGGTGACGTGCCCAAAATATTGTGTCGCGTGCCATCGATGGCACGCGTGCCATTGGTTCGCCATCCCTGGTCTAGGGGTTACTTATAATGTGATACAGGTACCGGCATACTCGGTTGTTGGTACTATTTTGACAAGAAAATAACAAGGCAATGTTAAAAATCCAAGATGGTGGCCTATTTTTTTGTTCGTTGTCCGATTTTAATAAAACTTGGGTTTTGGTACTAACTACTTAAAAAGTAACAATAATCATCATCATCGAAATCTAAAAATTGAGAAATCGGCCCATAAATAAAAGAGTTGGCTGGTATATTGATTTTATTATTATTTTCAACATTTCGTTGTTATTTTTTCGTCAAAGTAGTAAGAAAACCGAGTTTCTTTGAAATCGGCCCATAAAAAAAAGTAGGCCGCCATCTTGGATTTTTATATTTGAAAAATTGTGTTGTCATTTTCTTGTCAACATAGTAGCGAAAACTGAGTTTCATCGAAATCGGCCCACAAACAAAAAAGATGGTCGCCATCTTGGATTTTTAGTATTTGAAAAATTGTGTTGTTATTATCTTGTCAAAATAGTAGCAAAAACTGAGTTTCATCGAAATCAGCCCACAAACAAAAAAGATGGCCGCCATCTTGGATTTTTATTATTTGAAAATATGAGTTGTTATTTTCTTGCCAAAATAGTACCAAAAACCGAGTTTCATCGAAATCAGGCCAAAAACAAAAAAGTTGGCCCCCATCTTGAATTTTTGGTACGCACTCAAATGGTAGTGGTGGTGGTAATGCAATGTAAATTATTGACAAGCCATGCTTGATCGTCTAGGGGTTACTTATAATGTGATATAGGTACCGGCATAAATAACTTGGTAAAACAAAGATGAGACAAAAGATGCACCGAGTTTAGTGTTTGTAGCTGCTGCGCATCTTTTGTCTTGCCAAATTACGTGCCCGTAATAATACACCCGCAGAAATGCAAACTAAAGAAAAAAATATGACTGAAGACTTGGCTGCATGATCAAAGTTTCATTTGCCTTACCTATATAGCCTTGGCTAGGGAGGCAACCCTTAAATTCCCCAACTAGGATCCAATTCGGGGCATCTGAAATTGGATCCCCAGTAAGGAAGCTAAATCGGCGTATGTAATTGAGGCTTAAAATAGCAAAATTACCCCTAGGGGATAAAGTTTTTCTTTTTTAATGTTTGTCTATTACCAATGAGCCTACTAAAACGAAAAAGTCTTTATTCATAATCACGAATAAAGACTCGCTCGACTTAATACTGTTTCTCATTTTTATTTTTGAAAATGGAACTAAAAGCAGCGATCTCTTCGGTGAAATCATAGACTAATTTATACTCTGTGACTTTAAGTTTGATCGTAGAATGCGTGCATTGTGTTTCTTAGCTGCTACAGTAGAAATTAAAAAAGGCGCGAAATCTTTAGAATTTTTCTCTAATACCAAACTGATTTCATGAATTGTGTGACTGTAAGTAAGTAATAGAAAAGAAATAGTTTTAATCTTTTGCCGTCAAGCACAAATCATTTATTTAAATACTGTATGAAAAGTTTATGAAGTGGAGGATAGAAAAATGAGTGGATTCGTTTACGTAAGTATAAACTAGGTATATAATATTGTATTTTATTTTCTCGCCTTCGTAGTGAAAAGTAGAGTGTAACACACGACGCTAAAACTCATTGTAACTCGGTTTCTATTTATTCCCTCGCTAAAGCTCGGGAATAAAACTACCTCGTATGCAATGGGTCATTTTAGCGTCTTGTATAACAATCTACTATTTTGTACTGCGTGAAATTTTTATCATTTGGTTCCCGCATTGGGGTGGTTCTACTCATAATTGCAAGGAACTTTTACTATGGCGCCAACTATTGGCTATAAATTTTTACGTGTATGTTGTTAGGTCCCCTGAGAGTAGTTTATCCTAAAAATTGCAACCCTGAAAACCTTGTGCTGCTACCATGGTGCTCGAAAAACTGCGAAACTTTGGTTCTTGTTTCAGCTTTTTTGAAAAAAGTACGGTCAACGGCACGCTAGGCTTCCACGACAGCGTAATGATATTCAATCAATTTCATACTTAAATGCAAAGCTGTTAAGGTTCAAAATAAATTACAGATTTTTTTACAGTTTTGTATAACCCCATGTGCTGCTGACTGTACCTTAAGGAAGTGTTTTTCAGATACTTATATATTTAATCTATACTTATGTCAAGAAATCTAAACTTACTACAACTTAAGCCCAATTTAAGCTTTCTAGATCCATTAGTTGCGGAGATACAGCTAGCCAAAGATGGGCATTTTTTCCAAAAAGTGTTGTTTTTTTTTTGTGTGGATAATGACAGGGTTATCATTTAATTATTATACCAATGCAACATAAACCATTAGATTTAGGTAACATTACAACTTTAAATGTACCCAACTGAATTTACGTGTTTTGAAAACATGAAAAGGTAGCTTTTTTTTTACAACAATTTTCTCACTTTCAGTGACGATAAACTGCCCACAAAATTTATGAACAATCCAATAGGATTTTCGACTTAAAAGGATCTTAAAGGCCTATTCCCCACTTTTGTCCGCCACTGTGGAATCGGGAAAAAAGGATAAAAAAATATGTAAGAATACTCTTTCCCGATATTCTCAAGCCATCTTAAAGACGTCACCACATTTTTCTGCTGACTGTACAATCGATAAGGGATGGTGGTTGGTGGTCCCCTGCATAGTGGCTCGACTGACGTTTATTGTGCGTTCGGTGATCCATCATCCTACCTGGAGCCCTATACATAATGCCTTTTTATTCCTTGGCATTATTATTGTAACACTGTTTCGGAAATATGCGTAATCAATCATAAATATTTTTTTTCATTAAAACAATTGACTGCCACTAAGGCACCGTTATGGTACACAGCGCCGCAAATATGTTTTTTTTTACTCGTAAACCAAGTCAATATTAAAAAAAAACTCATGTAATAATCTCTTAAATTGCCTCTAATATTTTTTGAATAACTCTTCAACAGTTTTCATTCTTTCTGTAAGTTTTAAAATCCATTCTCACCAAAAGTGGCCACTTTGAGCTAAAATGGATTTTAAAACTTACAGATAAGAGATATTTCATGAGCTTTTTTTAAATATTGACTTGGTTTACGTGTAATAAAAATAAATGTATTGGCGGCGGTAGTAGCACAATAACAGCGCCTGGCAAATATTCTTACCTATCAAATTATTATACCAAGTAAGTACTTACTTATTTCATTTTCGTATTTAAAAATAATCGTAGATGTGTGTGTGTATTCATCAACCTAATATCACAGTTACAATACCACATTCCATAGAGCTCCTTTCAAGCATTAATATACGTACCTAATATAGGAAATAATTAAATAACTTTTTGGATTCAGTCTGTCTGTTCCATGTTAAATGTACCTAAAAGTTGAACCACCAAAGTTACGTCACCCAGTCACGAGTTTTGTGTGAGTGAGTGTAGTTAATCCAGATGGGATTTTTGCACCAGATAGCGGCGAATAAAAGTCATGTTCGAATACCAATCGGATATTTCGAATTTATCGAACAGCGGCTGTGAAGTTAGGGCATATTTACATTGGACACTTTATACAAATTATGTCTGATGAATAATAATAATAATTTATAGGGATAATAATACTTTAAATGCCAATTAAGGAAACCCATGCTTCGTACGTTACAATCACCTACCTTAAGATAATTAGTATATTAGAAAAAATACTATTAGAAAAAATCGACACCCCCGTAGCAGATCAGAAGGAATACTGACTACTGACTGCTACGGGTGAGTCGATTTTTTCTAGTATGGTCTAATAATTATATTAATTACATTACTATAAAAATAGCATTGTGAATGCCTAAAATCCAAAAATGCAATAATTACCCACCAATAAAGGAATAATATATTTGCCTCCTACGATAATATAAATCTATCTGATAATAGAATCTCTTGAAAACGAAATATTTTATTTTATTTTTTGAACTAATGCCGCAGAATAGATATAAGTACTACCGTACAAAAAGGAAACTCCCCACCCCGCCCTAGAATCAATTACCTCACCCCACCGGTGCCCATCCGTAGGCCAGTCCGTCCGTAGACTCATTCAATAGAACGCACACAGTTGTGCGTGTGCAAAAACGTCACTGTGTAGCGTCTGTGTAATAGGAGTTAAAACGCAACGCATGGTATGGAGTGCCCGGGGTGTGCCAAACTTGTAAATAATGTATAAACTTAGAAGGACTTGGTTTGTCTTATAAATTACTGAAGAAGCATTTAATTAAGGTAATTGGGATCAGCAGAAATCCGTTGAGATAATGAAACAAAAACAGTTTACCTTAAATTATAGGCCTCATCGCTATCATCTGACTACAGATACGAGGGGTGCTACTTATGTATCCGGAATTGGCCACTTACAAAACAATATTTAAAAAGTAATTATATTTATTTGAAAATTTAACTCTTTATCGGTAGAATATAGTTTGTTGCATGTAAATGTCAATTGTTTTTCCATTGTGGGGCCATTTTGAAAATTGCTTGTCTTAATCACCATGCATTTACATCGTGAAAATTTTCATGCGATGATTTATTTCGATTTTCGGCGTGGACTAACTCAGAACTCGATAACTACTGTAAATCAATCGTTCAGTGAGTTTAATCGTAGACGGTCTATGCTCACGGACGAATCTAAAGAAAGTCGTCCTAAATCGGTGGTTGTTCCACAAAACAGCGATGCTGTACGAGAACTAATAATGCAAGATCGTAATGTTACATATTATGAGATACAGGCGTCCCTGGGCATTAGTATGACGAGCATTCATTAGATATTACACAAACAAATTTCAAAAACAAATTGTTTGCAAAATTTTAAAATTGATCAAGAACAGGCTCGTGTCGATTGGTGCAAAAAAATATAAAAAAATACGATCGTGGTGCGGCTACTGCTGTTTACAGCATCTATACAGGTGATGAATCCTGGATCTATGCGTAGGACCCCGAAACTAAACAACAGTTAACGGTGTGGGTGTTCCAAGATGAGCCGAAACCCGTTGATGCGTTCAAAATGCGTGTTATGGAGATACCTCAATCAGAATGGAAAAAGTGCTATGAGAATTGGTTTGATTGTATCCAGAAGTGCATGGATCATCATGGCAAATAAATGTAAAAGCAATGAAACCCAAATAGATGATAGATGTTTGTTATTTTTTTAATTTTCCGGATACATAAATAGCAGCCCTCGTATTATCAAAATCGAAATTCAAATTGGAACACTTCATAATATCTCTCCGCAAATGTGTCCGACGCCTTAATCCTACCGGATTGAGTTGATACTGTATTCCCACTGTAGTTCTGTAACTGGCAAGTTTGACAATCTGCCTTAATAATTGTGGACAAAAGGAGGCTTTACGGCCTATTGTTATGGTTGAAAATTCAATAGCTTGCTGCTTTTGCGATTTGGAGGAATCAGAGAAGTCGCCATTATTTATTTAAAAACTAGCGGCCGCCCGCGCCCGTGGGAATATCGGGATAAAAAGTATTCTATGTTTTAATCCAGGCTATCTACTACCTGTGTGCCAAATTTGAACCAAATCCGTTCAGTAGTTTTTGCGTGATTGAGGAACAAACATCCAAACATCTAAACATCCAAACATCCAAACCCACAAACTTTCACATTTATAATATTAGTAGGATTTATTCGATATGATATTAAAATTTTAAGCCGTTATTAAGTTGCTGATTTTAACCAGTTGGCTGCAACGTGAGTATAGGTACCAAAAGAGCATTGTGAATGCAAAAAATCACTTTTTAATAAACAATTGTGTGTAAGTATGTTATTCACAAGTTACAAATCTGATAATTTTATTGATAACTTTTTTTTTCAATTTTTTTTTTATTTTCCCATTTAATTTTTTTTCAAATCTGTTCATTAGTTTTTGAGAAATCCTGAAAATACTATGATTTTGCATCAACTAACATGACGACTTTGTTATTTATGAATCGAATTAGATGTTTCTTTTTGTTGGGAAAGGGGTACTTTTAATGTAGTCTTTTAACCGACTTCAAAAAAAAAGGTTCTCTCTCAGTTTGACCTGTATGAATGTATGTTTCTCCGCGAATATCTCACGTTTGGCTGAGCCGATTTTTCTACCCAATAATATACCTAATATAGAAGGTACTTACACTAAAAATAAAAAAATAAAAAATTGTTTTAAAAAACAAAAAACCGACTTCAAAAACCTGCCTCTAAAAAGCAAGAAATAATGTTCAAATCATTAGATACGCATTATCATTGTTATAACAACACGTCTATTTGAAGTCGGGTGGGGCTTTTAGAATAAAAAAAGGAAGTGGTACTCCAGCCCCACCCGACTTCAATAGACGTGTTGTTATTATAACAATGATAATGCGTATCTAATGATTTGAACATTATTTCTTGCTTTTTAGAGGCAGGTTTTTGAAGTCGGTTTTTTGTTTATTAAAACAATTTTTATATTTTAATAAACGTTTAACAATGTCAGTCCAATTTGTTTTATGCGCGTTTGGCATTTGAAACAGCTATGACTTGTTTTAGCTAGTGAACTTTACCAACTTTATAAAACAAAAGATTATCATTTTATCCTATCTAGCTCATATTCCCAACCCAACGTTCCTTATAATACCTACGTATGCTTTCGGAAACATTATTAAGATATCTGGATATTGAATCTAAATTCGATTAAGGACTAGACTTAATATAGTGTTCGCTGTCACTGCGTTATTGTAAGCCCAATACATAAGGCTTAGATTACAATAGTTTGAAATTATAGCCCACGACCAATTTAATGAACACTATTTCTTGTCATTTCAGTTTTATAAATGTATGTTAAAAACAACATCGTCATAAACTGAAATGAATCAATGTAATTTTATATTATGTGTTTTATAATACCACATTGTAACAAGTCACCTACGTCTATTGACTCACATTCTATTTGTGAAAGTTTTTACACAGTTAGTTCAAAACCTGAATTAACGTAAAAAATAATTGTTATCCCGGTTATTGTTGACAGCTGCAGTCGCATGGGCGGCACACAGTGAGAAATGAGGAGATCCGTAGAAGAACTTAAGTAACCGACATCGCTCGAAGGATTGCTCAGCTGAAGTGGCAATGGGCGGGACACATAGCGAGAAGAACCGATGGCCGTTGGGGCAGAAAGGTTCTGGAATGGCGACCGCGCACCGGACGAGGCTCCGTGGGTAGGCCCGCGACAAGATGGACCGACGATCTGGTGAAGGTCGCGGAAAGCCAGTGGATGCAGGCAGCGCAGGACCGATCGTCGTGGAGATCCTTAGGGGAGGCCTATACCCAGCAGTGGGTGTCGTGTGGCTGATATGATGATGATGATGATGATAATACCATTGTAACAAGTCACCTACATCTATTGACTCGGATTCTATTTGTGAAAGTTTTTACAGTTAGTTCAAAACCTGAATTAACGTAAAGAATATTTTTTATCCCGGTTAATGTTGACAGCTGCAGTCGTAGTGGGCGGCACACAGCGAGAAAAGAGGAGATCCGTAGAAGAACTTAAGTAACCGACATCGCTCGAAGGATTGCTCAGCTGAAGTGGCAGTGGGCTGGCCCCATAGCAAGAAGAACCGATATTGGTTGGGGCGGGGCGGTTCTGGAATGGCGACCGCGCACCGGATGACGCTCCGTGGGTAGGCCCCCGACGAGGTGGACCGACGCCGACGTGACGGTGAAGGTCGCGGTGCGCCGCTGAATGCGGGCAACGCCAAATTTGTTTGCTATTGACGACACAAGAATATGGCGTAATTTTCCTTTTTACGATTTTCTTGTTGTTCAACTTCCTTTTTTCTATTTCCTGCTACGGAAGTAGATGCACGTAGTTGACAGGACTTTCAAAGGAATGCCCTAATAAGCTTTTAAAATAGCGTAATCATTATAGGAGTTTATTTTATAAATATGGCGATGGCAATAATGCTTGATAAACCAATAGAAAAAATCCAAAATAATTTTAAAACAGGTCGTTGCACAGATTTCTTGCATATTTTACCATCGTATTGTGTGGAATTTATTATTAAATATTGTTTTTTGCAATTATAATGGACTTCCACAAGGTAACACCTGCCCCCCTACTCAAATGGCCACTTTTCTATTCGTTCGCTAACTCAAATCTTAAAAATAAGCAATTACATGATCAAATCATACATCGCAAGTTTATGTAAATCACAGACATTGTTGTATTGTATGGAATTGATAAGCCTGCGACACGTTATTTTAGAGTTCATGGCTTATTTTTAATTTTTAAGTTAGCTAACGAATAGAAAAGTGGCCATTTGAGTAGCCCCCCTGATTCTACTGAATATCTTTTCGTTAAATGAAGCTATTTGTACGTAAAAAGATTTTGCTTATCTTGCTATTGACTTTTATTAAATACAAATTCATCTTTTTCCATAAAGTTGTTGACTGGACTACAGCGACGAGAAATTTAATTTGAAACTAATCTCTGAAGACACTTAGTGCTTAAAATAGCTTAAGTAGATACTTACTTCGTTTTTTGTCGCTGACTTATTTCTGTGCAAAAAGGTTTGTGTGGGCAGAGATTATGGTAGAGTAGAGTAGGTATTATAAGGTGTAATGTGTGTGTGTGGTTTGAGGGCCACTTGCTCGAAAGTCAATAAAAGTATACTGATGATTTAGTAGACATTATAAAAGAAATGTGCAACTTGGAATCGATTTTGTGAAAGTCATCTTCACCGAGTTATTAGCTGAAGAGTCGGGCCCTCAGTTCTCACATGGAGGATTGAGGGCCCGGCTGTTGCGAACAAACTATTAAAATAACAGTAAAAGTTTTTATGCTAAAGTCTAAGTTAATCCCGAACAAAAATTGTGGAAGCAAGATTTATCGCAAAACGCTTTTCTACTTTGTATAATCTTAGTTCAAAATGGGCCCTCAATCCTCCAACTTACAAAAACTAACAGCGAATTTTTTTTTAAACTATAGGATTACGGCTGTTGCAAGTTGTCCAGGGGGGTACGTAATAACGTGAAAATTTGTGAAACAAATAGCTGGCTTCAACTCCTCCTAGTTCTCCAGTTATTGCCTTGTTAATATTCGGGCCCTCAATCCTCCACATTTTCTTTTTCTTGATTTTTACGCACAAAGTATGGAATGTAAGACCAACCTGAAGTTTTCTGTTTATGTGAAAAAAATATGCAACAAGCTGATATCAAAGGGAAAATAAAAGACCCATTTATTAATAAGATATATCAATTTCATTTTTATCCTCTTTAAGTATGAAATAGGGTGACCACGTTTTTTAATTAAATACTTATGAGGAATAGGGAAAACTCAGGAGGCGTTTTGGAAATGTATCCCTTTTTGCCTATTATTTTTTATTAAATTAAATAACTCCAAACTTCAGATTGAAAAAGAAAGAAAAAAAATACATTTATTTTTGGAACCACACAACGATACACAGATTATAACAAAATACGGATAAAAATAAAATTAAACACACATTAGTACTGCGAGTTTTTACGCGCCAAAAGCGCCCTTTTCGTGCTGGACAGGTGAAAAATATTTTGAACACCTTGTGTGCTTACATGCAACAATATGCTGATTCTAACTGCGTAAATCAAATTGTTGTTTAGGGTTCCGTAGCCGTAGGGATCTAACTGCGAATGAGGGAATCGAAGAAAGAAGAAAGAAAGAAGGGAAGGAAGGGATTTGATTTCTTTTTGGATGATGTATGAAAGTCGCAATTTTGGCAAAAAAAAAGGAAGGAACCGAAGCGAAGTGAGGGCGAGACGTTAGTACATTATAAACCCTCCTCTTGAATCACTCTATCTATAAAAAAAACCGCATTAAAAACCGTTGCGTAGTTTTAAAGATCGAAGCATACATATAGACTTTTTTATTTAATGTTCATAACAATAGTCGTATGATCAGTTACTTGTTATGTTTTATCGTACGGACTGCCCATCCATTGACATAATAAAAAGGGTCTCTTGCCTAAAATAGTTTGGGAGCCCCTGCGTGCATTAATTTAATAAAAACTAATAGGCACAAAGGGATACATTTCCAAATCGCCTCCTGAGTTTCCCTATTCCTCATAAGTATTGGATAAAAAACGTGGTCACCCTATTTCATACTTAAAGAGGATAAAAATAAAATTGATATATCTTATTAATAAATGAGTCTTTTATTTTCCCCTTGATATCAGCTTGTTGCACATTTTTTTTCGCATAAACAGAAAACTTCAGGTTGGTCTTACATTCCATACTTTGTGCGTAAAAATCAAGAAAAAGAAAACGTGGAGGATTGAGGGCCCGAATATTAACAAGGTAATAACTGGAAAACTAGGAGGAGTTGAAGCCAGCTATTTGTTTCACATTTTTTCACATTTTATTACGTACCCCCCTGGACAACTTGCAACAGCCGTAATCCTATAGTTTAAAAAAAATGCGTAGTTAATTTTTGTAAGTTGGAGGATTGAGGGCCCATTTTGAACTAAGATTATACAAAGTAGAAAAGCGTTTTGCGATAAATCTTACTTCCACAATTTTCGTTCGGGATTAACTTAGACTTTAGCATTAAAACTTTTACTGTAATGTTAATAGTTTGTTCGCAACAGCCGGGCCCTCAATCCTCCATGTGAGAACTGAGGGCCCGACTCTTCAGCTAATAACTCGGTGAAGATGACTTTCACAAAATCGATTCCAAGTTGCACATTTCTTTTATAATGTCCACTAAATCATCAGTATACTTTTATTCACTTTCGAGCAAGTGGCCCTCAAACCACACACACACGGTGTAATCAGTTTTGCATTCCATTACAGTTTTAGTACTGTTGCAAAGCGTGCAGTGCCTGTATTATGATTAAGAGTTTGCATAGTTACGTTTACTATATTTGATAGCAACTGTAGTAAGCAATTTTGTACGCAATATGGCACATCGCCTCTGACGGTAACTACACTAAACTGGCTAAGTTGCACCACCTAACTACACTCGACGTCAGAAAAATCGCACCTTTTCGAAAATAAGTTTAGACTTGGCCACCTGCTATTGCTAGCTAACGTTTTATTGTGTAAATGTTGATATCTATTGAAAGTACATTTAATGAGCTTTCAATTAATAACTGTTTGATTTTATTAACATAACAGTTACCGTAATTAAACGCTTAAAGCTTTCTTGCTTGCGCCGCTATAAAAGTCAAATAAAAGGGGCCAATTCAGGAAATACGGGTAAATTCACTATCGAGATGTTGGAGAAAACACACTTCAACAGTTCAACTAAAAAAAGGATTACCCAAGACGGATACTATTGCCTATGAAGTCGCTCAAATATTGCAAAAAATGAGGCAATGTAATGTGGCTCGTAAACTGAATCTTAGTAATTGATTCCGTTCGACTAGTATTACAAAGGTTTCTAGAGACTGTTGGCTATGTCCGAAGGGGAAGAAGCATATAACAACACTTACCATTAAATTAGATAGGATTAAATTAACTTTGAAGAAAATTTTTAAAAGGTGCGGTTTTTCTGACGCCGAGTGTATAACGATAACAAACTTGTTAAAGTACCGGTTAAGAACAAGTTAGCCAAAAACCGAGGTTGCCAGCCAGCATGATGTCCTTTGACAAGTTTGACGTGACAAATAGGTAGCATTATCATTTGACGAAAACCGTAACTTTTTTGAAAACAGTTGCTTTCTAGAATAGTAAACGTAAACATGTAATACGCTTACTGTATTTATTCTGTGGTGCTGCCCGATATGATTTTTGTATTTAAAGTACATGATTTTTTCTCTCTCACCAGGTAAGAAGTATCAACCTACCTCAGGGCAGTTACAGAACTTCATAAAAAATAAAAATAAAAGGTATCCGGAGTATCGTTAGGGGTGTAAATGTCACCTCGGGGGGTCAAAGATTCCCAAACTCTTTACCTGTTTTAAACGAGTTTTTTAATGCCAAGCTCGTAAAGTTTAAGAAGATTCGACTTTACATGGCGAAGATAAAAAACGGCCGATATTAAGCTCGTTTTTATTTATTTATTGGGACAAGGCTTGGGTTTTAATACATTTTTACAAAAACACCTATTTCATTAAACTAGATAAGGTAGATTATAATTCTACTAATTAAATGCAACGCGAAATATTATAAAGTTGAAACTTTCATAGTTCCGCAAAATTAAAAAGTTACATATTTCTGTTTTTTTTTATTTGTCACAAGCACTTTCGCATTTGGTATAGAAAGATGATACTTATTAATTTCTTAGTTAATATTGGAAGGATCTTTTGAAAAATGGTTTGAGTTAAATCTTTTCTTCATTATAATTATTTCTTCTAATAGACATTCAATTTTTAGACTACCAATAGCTTCTGTATTTTTTTCTGAATTATCCTCACTAATTTCCATCAGCCATTTTTAATGTCTCCACTGCTGGGGCACAGGCCTTCCTTATGGGTGGATAAGGAGGACGGGCCATAACCCACCACGCGGGCCCAATGCGGATTGGTGGGTGTTAGCGACTGCGAATGCAGCCGGGACCAAAGGCTTAACGTGCCTTCCGAAACAGGAGGAGCTCAAGATAATTAATTTTTGGTCACCCATCCCATGACCGACCCTTGCGAAAGTTGCTTAACCTCCACAATCGATGGGCCAGGCGCTAAATCACTGCGCCACTGAGCTCCTCGCTGTGCCACCGAGCTCCTCACTAATATTATACCTAAATGCGAAAGTAAGTTTGTTTGTTTCACATCTTAACTACCTATCATGATGAATCTTTGCATACCTACACGTTGTCAGAGGTACAGAGAAGGATCGCAAAAAAAGGATTGTTCCCGATGTATAGCAAAACTTTCCACGCAGACGAAGTCGCGGGCGGCCACTAGTTTATATAATTTTATAATAAGTATGTCAAATATTTTTTAACAAAATTTCTCTCAACAGGTGACTGTAAAATGAAGCAAAAACTCGCAAAAATGTAGAGTGCGAAGTGAAATATTTTTAGCTTCACTCGCGGAATATGTATTGCTCCCTCGTGACACATTCGCACAAAGTTACTCCCTAAAAGCAGATAATTGTCACCTACCTACATTTTTAGGGTTCATTACTCAATCCTATTTTTTCTGATTTGTAAAAAGTGCCAAAACTGAAGTGGATGTGACATGTTGATACTTATACACTTCTAGTGCTACGGCTCCACCTGCTTTAACGGTAATGTTAATGGTAATGTCTAAGAACGGGCATTAAAAACATTTAGTACTATCGTTTGTAAATTAACGCCGTTAAGTCTAGGCCACATCTGCGTAACGCCTAGATTAACGCGTTAAGACGCAGGTGGAGCCGTTGCATAAGGCTTCCGCGCGTAGTGTTCATTAGAAATAAAACACTTTTTACGAATTACAGCGCGTATATTGGTTAATTCAGATGTTATTTTTGATTTTACTTCAGTCGTCCCGTGACCACAGCCCCTGGAAAGGTGTCGAAACGTCGGGAAACCCAAAAAACCAACAATCAAAACTAAATAATTCTAAAATAACATCTGAATCAACCATTATACGCGCTGTAACCCGTTAAAAGTGTTTTATTTTTACGTTATGTTGATCCTTTTTTTGGCATAAATAAAAACTTACCAAAGAAATGTAGCATGTCACATAATTGACAAATTAAAGCGTTTGCGAAAATCTTTCAAATTAGACACCAACCACCACGAAAACCTTACAGAGTTTTTATTTTGCTCTATTTTTCGCTAACCATCAATTTTAAAATGTTAACTATCCATCGAAATGTCTTTCAAACGCGAAATTCGTTATTATTTTAGTAAATTTGATTTCGACTGGGGGCAGAAGACGTTTGATCGCTAATGTAAACTTAACATTATATGTTAACTTAAAGTTTAAAGTTCTAACTATTAAAAGTTGGCCAGTTGATAGGGGAGTGGTGATCCAAGCGTTTAGGCTATGGTCCCAATATTGGTTTGAATATAAACTTATTAATCTGGTGAATGCACTAGCCCTACCACCAGGCCATGAGAAGTGGCGAAGAGCGGTGCAACGAGCAAATTTTTACTAAATGGCGTGTGATGCCCCGATTGTAAGCAAGTTGAGCGTGCAATAAAGAGAGAAATCGCTCGTCACACCGCCACTCGCTGCTTTACGTTGCCAGGTTATTGCATGCTTTCCCGACCTTGTAAAAAGTACGGAACACTCATTCCTCAAGTCTACACACCCGTGATTTTCCATTTTATTTTTCATATTTTACAGACGACCTTCACAACGCGGGTTATTTTGGCTAAGACCATTAGCTGAAAGCAATGACAAGCGAGATTTGTAGGTGAAAATTTTTAGGCAGTGGCAGCCATCTTTGAAGATAAAATGAGCTGACAACAAAGCAATGTTGAGTGAATATGATTGCTAGAAGTAGGTATGTATGTTTATTTTGCAGCGAGGGGTGGATGAATGGTAGATCTCATTATAGTCCATATAAAATGGGCATAATATACTGTTGTTAATCACTACAAAGTCGGTTCCCGCTTTCTGTTCCTATGTATGCTTAGATCTTTAAAACTACGCAATGGATTTTGATGCGGTTTTTTTAATAGATTAGTAGTGATTCCATAGGAAAGTTTATTTATATGAATAATAAATGGAGTCAAATTCCACACTACACCGGAGCAAAGCAAGGGCGGGTCGCTAGTTTAATACAAATTAACGCTTGGGATGTGATGTCATAAAATAAATTTATGGAACAACCAACTTTTCAACCTTTAGATTTATATCATATTTTGTAAGCTTCTCTATTTCAATATTAATGCATGACAATGTTATTTTAATTATTATTCGTTAAATATTATGTAAAAGCACTCGTCGCAATATTACGTAGCAATAAAAATAATTAATTTGGAACCAGCCAACGATAAATCCGTTCTTTACTTTATTTATTGCGCACTTCTGTGATTTAACGACTTGTTTTCTAAAAACATGTCGTGTGTAAACAACATGATAGTTTTTATAAATTAACATCTTTGTTGTTTATAAGCAAAACTATTTTTACTATAGGCTCCTTTTGATTCGATTGACTGTATCGAACTGCGAAGAATCGAGAATCCTCGCTGTTCGATTGATCGATATAATAAGGGATTTAAGTTCCGCGTGGTTCGATCAATCGGACAACGTGATCGAATGGGCCATAATAGGAAAACATGGTTTGCGCGGGCCATATTTTTATATAGAAAACGTAAAGTTGTAACCACAAAAAAAAACACGACAAGCTAACGAGATTATCTAGTAGCTACAATATTAAATTGCGTTTAAACCTCAGAGATGATTGTAAAAAAATCAGAATATCATCAAAAGCGCTTGTCGCGGGTCATATTTATGGCGTAAATAATAGCGGAAACGTATTGAATTCTACATCAAAAACACTAACGTACAGTGAAGTTGCTCCAATATTTTTATTCTAGAAAGATTATTCTACTTATTGGGGGGGGGGTTGGTGTTAGGCTTTAGTGGGGCGGATTCTTTGCCAGGGAATACGCACCTAAAAAATGCTAAACTGCCAGTAGTGTACGCCTTGGTGTGTGAAACTAGGCTATCAGGCACGCACCGACAAGTGCTTCATATACGTCCTCGCTATCGTTAGACTGCCGCCGTGGTCTAGCGGTGGACCTACATATCATCTTGTAGGTCGTCCCCCCTGGTAATGCTGCTGTTCATAACGAGTTTCACACAATCCATCTACCTCGGAACAGTAGTAGCTAAATATGAAGTGCGACGGCGAATCTTCGGCGCCTAAACCGAACAATCTGGCTAGGGGAAGAAAACCCTGAAATCAAAAATAACAAAAAACTATGGAAGCAAGACTTAAAGAGAATCTACCCCAGGAGGGTACCGGTGGAACCGGAGAATCCCTCCCTGAGCACAGCTCGGGCTGCCCTTCGTATTCTGGGGGGGGCAAAGTAGTGCTACCCGTAGAAAATCAAAAAACAATAAAGGTTCTGACCCAACAGGTATTCCACCCAGGTCTTTTCAATCGCCAACGAACGGCGTCTCTAGGCGATATTAGAGAAATAAAAAAAAATACCCATCAAACCGTTCAGAAAGATAAAGAGACTAGTGACATCTGTACTCACAATCCAAACGCGCCATGGCAGAGGATACCCAACCAAAAAAGACCTCACTCTCCGGATGAAAAATCAATCTCCAAAATTAACGAAGCCAAACGAATTCAGCGACGAGAACAGTTAAATAGACAACCTAAACAAAAAACTATAGCCGCGATAAATAACCCAGGAATAGAAACAAGCAATAGTTTTGCAATGCTGGATATAGAAGTAGATGATGTCGTTCCCCCAAAAAGAACACCTAAACCACCGCCTATCATACTTTATGGAGTTGACGACCTTGGGAAACTAAGTGAGCTAATAGAGGAAGTAGTAAATAAGAATGACTACACCTATAAGGTAATTTCTAAGAACCAACTTATTATATCCTCCGCCACGGTGGACAAGTACAAAGCTTTAATAGAACACATTAGAACCAAAGGGCTAATAGGACATACCTTTACTCGTAAAGACCAAAAATGCATGCGAATAGTTATCAAACACCTCCACTTTAGTACACCCAAGGACGCCATTATTGAAGCGATTGAAAAAACTGGAAATAAAGTACAAGGGGAGATAGTAACAGCTCGAAAACCAGGCACCAAATAGCCCTTAAATACATTTTTTGTTAATATAGCTCCACATGAAAATAATAAATATGTCAAAGACATCAAAGTTATTTATCATCAAAAAATATTAATAGAAGACCCGAAAAGGAAAACATCAATAGTACAATGCACAAGATGCCAGCAATACGGGCATAGTAAGAATAATTGTATGCGACCATACAGGTGTGTGAAGCGTGCCGGGCCGCACAAAACTACTCTTTGCACATTAGATAGAAATACACCAGCAGTATGTACCCTTTGCTCAGGGAGCCACCCTGCTAGCTATAAGGGCTGTAAAGTTTATAAAGAAATACTTGCAAGAAAGATAACTAACAACAAGTTACCCAGTAATCCCAATCTAAAAAATATGAAGACCCCATTAGACAAAGACACCATAACAGAGAATACAAATGTATCACAATTGAACACACCTGGCGCCGCAAGAAATAAACTACATCCCACTGTTCAAGAAACTGTAGAGTCATACAGTGAAGCTGTGAAAAAAAGAACAAATAATGCACTTGTGGGCAAAGTAGATAGTCACAAACTAACCACCAGAAATGTAGATTTGATAGGGAAAGTAACGGATGATTCAGCTCACCAAGGAAACCCACCAAAAGGAAGTGAGCAAAGAGAATCAAATAGAAATCACGCTGACTGCGAGTCACAGAGAACACATTCCACAATAATGGGAATAGAAAACAATACACAAAAACACAGACTTAATCTAGAGACACTTTTAACAAAACAGACAGAAAGAATTGATCAACTTATAACCCAGTTAAATACAATGATGAACCTTATCATGACACTCATAAGTAAATGCCCTTAACAGTCATGTCTTTACGTATTGCCACCTGGAATATCAATGGGATTGCGCCAAATAAACAGGAACTAGAAATTCTGCTGAAAAGTAATAAAATAGATATAGCTCTGATATCAGAAACTCACCTTAATGATTCTAGGAAGATTAATATAGACAACTATTGCATATATAATACAAACCACCCAGATGGCACATCGCATGGTGGATCAGCAGTTATCATCAAAAATAATATAAAACATTACCTGCACAGTGAATTCAAAGAGGAATGGCTCCAAGCTACTACAATAACAATAGATGAAAAAATGGGTCCTATTAATATAAGCGCTGTCTACTGCCCACCGAAACATAATTTGAAACAAGACATGCTCGATCGCTACTTCTGCACCCTTGGAAACAAGTTTATTAGTGGGGGAGACTGGAACTGTAAGCACGCTTACTGGGGTTCGCGAGTAACAGCCACCAGAGGGAGGGAATTAAAGAAAAGCGTAAACCAGAACAACTTAAAGGCCTTATCAACAGGTGAACCAACTTATTGGCCAACAGATGTAAACAAGCTTCCTGATCTTGTGGATTTCTTTATTGTTAAAGGACTACCAGATGTGTACTTCGATCTTAAATCATCACTAGACTCACTATCAGATCACACTGCGGTTATTGCAACATTTAGCGTCTCACCAATACAAAGGGTACAAAAACCGGTATTATATAACAAAAAAACAGATTGGAACGCTTTTTCTGAATATCTGGAAAACGAAATCAATTTGAAGGTAAAGCTTAAGACGGAAGAGGATATAGATGAGGAAACATTCTACATTACGAACCTCATACAGGTAGCTGCCTGGCGCTCCACTCCTTCACTGAGCTATAGCTCCGAAAACAACAACATTCCACTGGACATACGAAACAAGCTCCAAGAAAAGCGAAAGCAAAGGAGAATACTACACATGACAAGATCTAATCAGGACCGAACAGAGTTTAATAGAATTTCGAGAGAACTAAAAGACCTTATTAACGAAACCAATAACGCAACGTTTCAGCACCAAATATCGTGTCTATCAGCTCATAAAAAGGACAATTATTCTTTATGGAAAATAACCAAAAACTTCAAAAGACCGCAAAACCATATTCCACCTATTAGAAAATCCCCTGCTGACCCTTGGGCAAGGAGCGAAAATGAAAAAGCGGAACTATTTGCAAATCATTTAAGCGAAATATTTAAACCCAACCAGTCGAGCATGGATGGTTTCGAAAAGGAAATTGATGAAGTAATCAATAGTGACCAGCAGCTGACTCCACCACTTGTACCGGTAACTCCAAAAGAACTTGCACGGACGATTCAGCTCCTAGAAAATAAGAAGGCACCTGGATTCGACTTACTAACTGGTGAAATGCTTAAAAGGTTACCCAAAAAAGCCTTGGTCTTTCTTACAATGCTATTTAACGCAATCCTTAGAATACAGTACTATCCGAAACTTTGGAAAATATCACAAATTTGCATGATTGCAAAACCTGGAAAACCGCCAAATGATCCCGGTTCGTATAGGCCAATAAGTCTCCTGCCGATACTATCCAAAGTATTTGAAAAAATTCTCCTAGAACGACTAAAACCAGTACTCGAAGAAAACAAAATCATACCAGATCATCAATTTGGCTTTCGGGAAGGACATTCAACAGTGGAACAAGTACATAGAGTGGTTCACAAAATCAGACAATCGCTAGAGAAAAAAGAGTACTACTCAGCTGTATTTTTAGACATACAACAAGCTTTCGACAAAGTCTGGCACAAGGGACTGTTATACAAACTAAAGATCCTCCTACCAAACCCCTTCTTTATGATACTGAAATCCTATCTAAACCAAAGACAATTTCAAGTTAAATACGGAGAAGAATACTCAAGGCTAACATCAATGCTTCAGTACCACAGGGATCAGTTCTTGGCCCGGTGCTCAATATACACAGCAGACCTACCCACAACAGACGATGTTGTAACTGCAACATACGCAGATGACACAGCTTGTCTGGCTAGCGATACTAACCCAAACGTAGCTTCACTCAAACTACAAGAACAGCTTGATAAGATAGATGCCTGGCTGCAGAAGTGGAGAATAAAAGCTAGCGCAAGCAAATCAACACAAGTCACATTCACACTGCGAAAAGGTGACTGCCCACCAGTTCATATGGGAAATGGCTTACTACCGAGCCATAACAGTGTAAAATATCTGGGGCTACACTTAGATAGAAGATTGACTTGGGCAAACCACATCAAAGCAAAAAAGAAAGAAGCAAAACTTCAGTTCCAATCGCTGCAATGGCTGCTAGGTCGCCAATCACCTTTGTCCCTAAGCAACAAACTCCTGGTCTACAAAACTATAATAAAACCCATATGGACATATGGTATAGAGCTTTGGGGCTCAGCGAGCAACTCCAATTTAGAAATCCTCCAGCGATTTCAGAATGTCGCGTTGAGAACAGTATCCAGTGCACATTGGTTTGTTAAAAACACTGAAATACACCAATATCTGGAGATATCAACTGTTAAGGAAGAAGTCAGCAAAGGCAGCAAAAACTACAAATATAAACTTAGCTCACATACGAATGAATTGGCCAAAGAACTCCTCAATGAAAATCAAAACATAAAACGCCTAAAAAGATGGCAAATCTTGGACCTAGACCACAGAAGTTAATTCTATAAATCTATACAGTGCCAACTAATGGGACGGCACTCACAATTTGACCACCTTGGAACCCATCTGATTATGGCTGAAGAGCCGATTGCAGATCAAAAATGAACAAAAAAAAAAAATAATTCTAGAAAGATAATTGTGCTAAAGATAATGATGAAAAAACAACGAAAAACATCGAAAAAGTGCAAAAGTGAGGTTATTTTCCGTACTCTTTACACGTAAAGAAAAAGACAGAGACATATGTTTCCACATAACGGAGCTTGAACCTGAGAGAACTAAGCTCAAGAGATCTAAGCAAAGGTAGGCAGTTGTTTTTACCAATTTTCATATTAGAATAAATTCTATGATTGCCAGTGAAATGAACAGAAGCTAGACCACATTTGCCACAAAATAATTTTGTTTAATCTCTGCTTTTGACAGCAAAAGTAAATTTAAAAAAAATCTACAGAGAAGTAGGTATTCATTTTACAAAGTAGGTACGTACTAACAACCTACCTATATCGGGTTTCCTAAAATAACTTAACCCTAAAACAGGTAGTAGGTACTTATATCTATTCTGTGAAAACAGTCAATAGGTATTACTGAAAAGTGTATTTCAATCCTTTTAAATTTAATATCAATGAATAATAAATACTCAATTCATCAATCATATTCCATTCTAAACGCTTTTATGCGTTATCACAAAGGCTTTATTAAAACAATTAATATTTCCTAAAGGGACAAAAAAACATGATTAATGGCATATGGTTATTCTTCACGGTCGACTTAGAGCTTTTTGTTCAATATTGCTATTTGAATAAATACGAGGTAGCATAGCAATACGGGAATTTATTTCACTGCTTATACAAGGTCTATTTGTAAACTCTCCAAATTTTAAGGATGTGTTCAGTCAATGAATCTGAACAACTTTCTCCATGAAACATGTGTCGAAATACGCCAAAAAATTTTGGTTATCCCATACTAAACTGATCACGTGACCTCTTTGATTTGTATGAAAAGTCTTTTTTTTTTCATATTTGACTCTATGTGAGAGAAACTTGTTCAGTTTGATGGACAGAACACATCGTTAAAATTTGGAGAGTGGTTACAAATACACCTTGTATAATTCTTATTTATACTTCATCTTCCTGGAATTTTGGGAATAAAAGTAGCCTATATCCATCATAATGTGGTCGCGTATCAGTTCCCCGTGACCACGGCAGCTACGAAGGTGCCGAAACGTTGCGAAAACTAAAATATCAATTTTTTTTATGCACAACAGGTACCTAGTGCTTGGCATACCTCACCTGATGTTAAGTGATCTGATCTTAAGTGGAAGCGCACACTAAGAATGCTCATCACTGAGAAACTGGCTCTCACCTTACCTTTAACTGCCGGAACACAACAATTTTGAAATTGTTGTTATGGCGTCAAACTTAGGTAAGATGGTGGTAGCTAGCCAGGCGGACTTGAAATAAGCGCTACCACCAACCAAACCGAGTACTATAAATTGTACCGCCCTCCTGAGAATCGATCCCGGGACCCCTACATCTTACACGAGTGCAGAGGCGATTAAAATATTTTCAATAAAACCGCGTCTAGTACACGTAATTCTTAGAAGTTATTATACCAATTTATCTCTATATAATTTATCGAAATAGGTACACTATTAACGACGTAACTTTTTATTAATTAATGTACCTACTTGGAGCTAGACCTATCGGACTTAAGTACTTAAGCTAAGCTTAAGTCTAAACTTAAGTAAGTAGATGATCGATTTAGTTTTGACTTATTTAGTAAGAAAGTTTAGCAAAGTTGGCCTGACCACCCATTTGCACTAAAATCTTGAAATCTTCAAGACAAACAAATGAAAAAAATATTTTTAAGTACTTTTTCAGTAATGCTTAATCAAGGTCACTTTTAATTATTAACCTTAAATATGAAATCTTAACAAAAACATTTCATAAAAGTAACCCTTTTTATTGTTATTTTCCAAATAGATTTAATTTCGGGAATATAATTAATATTGATGAAGGGGAAGACTGCCTTAATTGCAATTCTGGAGGCTGTCCCCTCTTAGTTAAGGGCTCATTTATATACAGACGTAATTCGATACAGCGGCAACTAGATAGGCCGTAAAAAAATAACTTAAGAAAATAAATTACATATAAAAGTGATATCACACACATTTTTTGTCCTTTATGATTCACTAGCGGCCGCCCGCGGTTTCACCCGCGTACTTCCGGTTCCCGTGGGAATATCGGGATAAAAAGTATCCTATGTTTTAATCCAGGCTATCTACTATCTGTGTGCCAAATTTCAACCTAATCCGTTCAGTAGTTTTTGCGTGATTGAGGAACAAACATCCAAACATCTAAACATCCAAACATCCAAACCCACAAACTTTCACATTTATACCTAGTTGGTTACTAAGTTCTGTAACTATGGAAAACATGAATAATACTAAATTTACAAATAATGCTACAATGAATTATATACCAAATGAAAGCACAAATATTTAAGATTATCATGTATTAAAATTATTCGAAATGACCGCCTCTGGCATGAATACACGCCTTTAGACGACGAGGCCAGTCATCGATGGCAGCACGAACTACCACCATATCCAATTCTGCGACTGCCTTGAGAATAGCGCGCTTAAGAGAGTCGAGATTCATGTGGGGCTTAGCACATGCTTTCTCCTCAATAAGTTGCCATATGGCATAATCCAGAGGATTTAAGTCTGGGCTGGAGGATGGCCATTCTTCCTGCGCGATAAAATCAATTTTGTTAGCCCGAAACCATGCTTGTGTAGATTTTGCTTTGTGCGCAGGGGCAGAGTCCTGCTGGAAGACCCATAGCTGGTTTTGAAATAAAGTGTGGCTTAAGGGTTTGACAACAGGTTCCAGAACGGTATCTTGATAGACTCTAGCGCCAGTTTTCACACCTTTTTCACAGAAATGAACCTTACTTAGCCCTGAATAGGACACCCCCAGCCAAATCATCACTGATGAGGGGTGGTGACCTCGTTGGACCCTCGGAGCAATCATGCTGGCTTCTTTACTATTCTTAGCGTATACTCTTTCATTTTGACGGTTAAAATTTTCTTCGACTGTGAAGATTTTTTCATCAGTAAACAAGATTTTTCGATGGCCGTTTTGTGCGTACTGCTTTAGTAGAGCGCGACTTCGTGCTAACCTCATAGCCTTCAATCGTGCGTTTAGCAGATGGCCCTTTCGTCTACGGTAAGCGTGAAGCCCAAGGTCATCATTGATAATTTTTTTAAGGGAACTTCTCTTCACAGTCATCTGTATTGCCAATAACTTTTGCTTCCGGACGGGATTTCTCGTGATTCTCGCCTTCACTGCCTTGATCACAGCTGGTGTCCGAACGGTGCGTGGTCTTCCTGATCTTTTTCGGTCATCGACGGTCAAGGTATTACTGTACCTATGGATAGTGCGATAAATAAATTGCTTGTTGATTTTCAACTTTTGTAGCAACTTGAAAATCATATTCGGTGGCTGCCCACATTTGTGCAGAGCAATTACAGCGACACGATTCTCCTTCAACCCCCATTCCATGGTGAAATAAACAAAATATGATATACGTGTGGTATGGAATTATAGCTTATAAAACTGTCAATAATATGTCATTTTTATTTTTTCTTTTCATTTGTTTTAATGGCCAGTAATCGATAAAGAAACTCAGTAACAGAACTTTTGACCAACCTGTGTAATATTAGTAGGAAGTAGGATTAACCCACGAGATTTTTGCATTCACAATGCTATATTTATATCGGACAATACTAAATAATGATACGACTCGCACCAGATTAATCCTTGGACAGGAATCGAACCCCGTCGTAGACTTAATTCACCTGAGCTAAATCCCCAACCCGCGAACTTTGGATGTCCGGTCCAATGCTCTGACCGCTGAGCTACCGAGTCACTAGTGGCATCGTAGAATTTCTTCTATGTACCTATATCCCACTCTTACGCTGCAAACCAGCGATATTTCACCAATGTGAGGAACTTTCCTGACAATGTGTATGCGAGTGTATCACAAATGTATGAAAACAGACGAGCGACAAGCGACAATTAGCTATGCAACGCGTTTTGTTAGACTGACCGTCCGACGTCGTCGGTGAGGCCGTCACACCTCGCAATCCTGTCTCTCGTCTGTAAGCTTCCTAAATGGAAGCCATTTCTACACACATTTTTTAATCAATACCAAACTCGAACATAAAATTTGCTATAAAGCCCCATTCACTTTTACTTTCTTATTACGTAGCGTATTGCGTATTCTGAAAAGGCCTTATCGTTGAATTTCAATAGGAGGCGCCTGCGACCAAAATTATGAAACGAGAAACGACGAAATTACAGTTTCATTTCATTATAATTCCATTGCAGACCTTGAATATGTATGATTTGTATATTCAGTGTTGTAGGATGGCCATTTTTTTAAATAAAAAGCTATTAACCGTTTCGAATAGTAAAGAAAAAATTGTTTTAAAAAACAAAAGCCTATACGCTACCTCTAAAAAGCAAGGAATAACATTCAAATCACTAGATACGCATTATCATTGTAATATAAAATACGTCTATTGAAGTCGAGTGGGGCTGGAGGACAACTTATTTTTATTCTAAAAGCCCAGTTTTACCAGTCACTAACTAATGTCACCATCAGTGGCGAAGAGTCCATAGGAGCCTCCATCGGAAGTCCATAGCTTATCTTTTACAAATCCCACCCCACCGATCCACTATGATGCAGATCATAACATTTTTGTAGAACGGCTTACCTTCTCCATAATTTCATCCCTCGCCATACTGATAGACACGAGTACTTATAGCAGGGGTGCCCAATAGACCTAGCAAAATTTATGACTAAGAGATCGACATTTTGACCGTTTAACCCACCAAATATTTATCATGAAAAACATTGCATAATGTAAATCTGTTATCCTTGGCGAACGACCGTATGGCCTATACTCCTACTATCTTATTCAGATTTCAGAGTGCGTTCGTTAAACTAGGGCCAAAGTTAACATGGCGTTAGACTGCGGACTAACGTTCATTTTAGCGCAAATCGTATTCAGAGTGACAGTTTAACGTTTAGTCCCACCGTTTAAGGATTAAAAGGTGCATTGTGATTGGTTTACAAGCATTAAACCAGGTTTTGTTAGAACAGTCTTGCACCCCAGTTTTGTGAAACATCTCTGAATAAGACAGTTACTGTCTTATTCAGAGTGCGTTCGTTAAACTAGGGCCAAAGTTAACATGGCGTTAGACTGCGTACTAACGCCATTTTAGCGCAAATCGTATTCAGAGTGACAGTTCAACGTTTAGTCCCACCGTTAAATGATTAAGGTGCATTGTGATTGGTTTACAAGCATTAAACCAGGTTTTGTTAGAACAGTCTTGCACCCCAGTTTTGTGAAACATCTCTGAATAAGACAGCTTTATTCAGAGTGCGTTCGTTAAACTAGGGCCAAAGTTAACATGGCGTTAGACTGCGGACTAACGTCATTTTAGCGCAAACCGTATTCAGAGTGACAGTTTAACGTTGAGTCCTACCGTTTAAGGATTAAAAGGTGCATTGTGATTGCATTAAACCAGGTTTTGTTAGAACAGTCTTGCACCACAGTTTTGTGAAATATCTCTGAATAAGACTGCTATAGTATACATAGTGAACACCACCCAACCAGTTTTTTATTTTATTTTCCCTTTCGTTGTTCCTTTGTAAGTCGACAAAAACATGTAGGCTCCGACTGCCTAAAACAGTGATAAACTTACAAAATTAACATTAATTTAATTACTATACAGTTTTTAATTAGGAACTAACACTACACAATGTGTTACAAAAGCCCCTAATGCTGAATATGGTATATAGGGACCATCAAACTGAACAACTTTTACTATGGGACCAACTCTGAAATCGCGATTTCAGGGTTGGTCCCATTGTAAAAGTTGTCCAGTTTGATGGTGTCTATCTACCATATTCGGCATTAGGGGTTTTTTTGTAACACGTTGTATACGAACATATTTTTGTAAAAGTTATTCATAGTTATATTATACACTAGCGGCCGCCCACGGTTTCACACGCGTGGTCCTGATTTTTATCCCGATATTCCTGCGGGAATAGGATTCCCGCAGGAATATCGGGATAAAAAGTATTCTATGTTTTAATCCAGGCTATCTACTGTCTGTGTGCCAAATTTCAACCAAATCCGTTCAGTAGTTTTTGCGTGATTGAGGAACAAACATCCAGACATCCAAACCCACAAACTTTCACATTTATAATATTAGTAGGATTATACTCTTACAATGCTGTAAATGACAATTTTATTAATATTTTCTGAGCTTTCGGCGCCCTTCCGCAGCTTATAACATCCTCATATCCTGTCCCCATGAAAGGAGACGCGAACAAAGCCGGCGGTCGAGCCTAGTCACGATTGAAGCAATTACTAAATAGTTTACGCATACCAGTAGCCAACCTCGATTAATTAGATGCCTACTCAACCTACCTACTCAACCTACCTACTCGACCACAGTATAATTATGTGTCAGAATTGCGTGTTCATCCAAACCGGCATGCCGCAGAAAGTACGCCGAGCCGATATGAACAAAATCAACAGTGTTGCTGATGTTTGTAAAATTTACAATTACTTATATATGTTGTATATAAGTAATTGTATCAAAATGTTGTAGTATCATAAATTGTTGCAAATTTGGCCTTTTTGCATACCTAACATATATTATTTTAAACTTTTTAGATTTTTGCATTCACAATGCTATTTTTATATTAAGATGAATAAATAATGAAAAATATTAGAAAAAATCGACTCACCCGTAGCATCTCAGACGCGATCCCGTCTGAGTTGCTACGGGTGAGTTGCTACTATCTTAACATGTATAATTTTTCATTTTTAGCCATTATTTTTAATGTCCACAAATTATTATGAAAAAAATACAAGGGCTCGATCATGATAAGTATTGGATTTTTTTAAACTTTCACACAGTTTTGAAGGTCACAAATTTAATCTCTGCCGCACAATAAATCAAAACTCCTTGAATTTAATTATCTCCAGTTAAAATCACCTGACTAATGGACTACAACTAGATAGTAAAGTAAGGTAACGTAGCTGGCTGGTACTCCCGGAATGCCAGACCTTATTTGCTTGGATCATGGGCCTATACCACTATACCACCTTACCAACTATGAAATCACGAAAAAAAACAGCTGTTTTATACATTTTCATAATTATTTTCGTTATTATTTTTTTGTATAAAACAGCTGGTTTTTTTTTCGCGATTTCAGAGTTGGTCTCATTGTAATAGTTGTTCAGTTTGAAGGTATCTATCTACCATTTTCGGCATTTAAAGATATTTTGGTAACACGTTGTCATCATCCTCCTACCCTTATCCCAATTTATTTGGGGTCGGTGCATTGCGTCCTTTTCTTCCATTCCTTCCTGTCACTCGTCATTTCCTCATCCACTCCTTTCACATTCATATTATTCCCCACACAATCCATCCATCTTTTCTGCGGTCTGCTTCTTACTTTCCAGCCCTCAACATCCATATCCATTACTCTTCTAGTAACATGCCTTTCATCCCTTCTCATAACATGTCCAAACCAAGCCAGACGATTCCCTTGCAGCTTTTCTGTTACTGGTGCTACTTTCAGACTTCCTCTGACATACTCATTTCTTATTTTATCCATTCGCGTCACAACCACACATCCACCTTAACATTTTCATCTCTGCTACATGTAACATGTTGTATACTGTACTGATTAATATACTTACGGGCCTATACCTACTGTAGTTTCTTATTCTGTGGCCTAAACGGGTGACCAGGAAATAATCACAATGCAAGCAACCGATGAATGGACTTGCGCTGGTGCCTTTTAGCAAATGTTTGGTCTTTTATTAACGGTGACATTGCACAAAGGGCTTAACCCTATTTTGTTAAAACAAATTAGTTTAGAGCCATTAGTTTGTTCTCAAACAACTTGTGTTGTTGAATCGGATAGCAAAAAAGTAATATTTTCTTCTTTGACTTTTCTAGAGAACTATTCCTAAAATTGAACCATGATAGTCGGTGTGTTTCGCAGCCTTAGAATAATAACACCTAGAACGATAATACCCTACAAAGCGCACTGTCAAAAGTGAGGCAACTAAAACAGCCAAAATGGCGCCGTTTTCAGATTTTTATTGTCCATTTTTACATAATCATACCTAATAAGTACAAAACAGTTTCAATTTCAGAGATTAGTTACTATATTATTGGATTTTAGTTACGATTAAGTAGCGTATGAAGGATATATAAATCTGAATACTGAGCCATTTTGGCTCAGTATTAGTTGCCTCATTTTGCATACGAGGACACGGCTTCTATAATAGGTGTAATTATTCTAAGTTCGCAGCATATTAGCTCATGAATAAAGTCGGGCGATGTTCATCATTCAATTTTCACGGTTTTTTTCTCATAGTAGGCCTGGAATCGAATAGATGAGATAAGATAGATTATTCAGATGTGTCGGTTTGTTGCTTCTTAGCCTCAGATACGCTGTATTCATTATTATACTATGCCTCAGATCTCAACTTGATAGGCAACATTAAAAAAATATGTTTTCACCTCTCCAGCACGAAAAGGGCACTTTTGGCGCGTAAAAACTCGCAGCAAAATCGATTTTTGCTGCGAGCGTGAGGCAAAGTGCTTTTTTAATTTCTAACACCAACTTTTGAAATAATTAAGAAAAAAGAAATAGAGTGACAAGGATGAGACTTGTAAAATTGGTATGTGGGAAAAGGATAGAAAGACTGCTTTATGTTGTCATACATGAGAATTAAAAAGTATAAAAAATAAAATGCACGGATCTACCAAGGAGTTTTAAATAAGGATTGTTGAAAAAGAAGTTTGATAATTCGAAATAAAGAGTATGGACGAAATGGGGTCGCATGTATGAAATAAATATTAAATAAGAAAAATCAATGAAATTTTTAAACAAGTTAGTGTTTTATAAATATAAATAAATCAATAAGATGGGATATTAATAAATTAGAGAAAAACACAACGTAATGTACCTAAATAAAACGACAGGAATATATTTTAATCTATGAATAAACATTTTCAGCATAGGTTTGATCGAAGTCTAATTTTGTGATATATATAACAAAAAATGAGTACGCCCAGCGATGAAGATAGTTATCTAACTCCAAAAGAGTTGAGAGAACAAGTTTCTAATGCTGAATTTAGATTTTTACCAGGAAAGTCACGTGAGTTTTTTCTTGCTGGTCGAGGTGAAAAGTTGTATGTTTAACACGAGACCAAAGTTTTGTTCTGCCTAGTGCCTTTAAATCACTCACTGTGCTCAGTAGTCTATATTAGAATCACTCGCTACGCTCGTGATTCAATTCTAGACTACTTCGCTAGTTCGTGATTTAAAGTCGGCACTCGCAGCACAAATCGACTTTGGTCACTTGATAACAAATAACTATTTTACCATTGCCACTCGAAAAAGTGCGTTTAATTCAACGATAAGAGTGAATAAAACGCTGTTTTATTCACCGAGTGAATAAAAATATTTTGAATTTGGAACAAGCGCTCATCGTATGAATTATGTACAAAACAAAAAGTGCTGAAAGTATGGAGCTAATCCATAGATAAAGCCATATTTATACAATTTAAAAAAATATATGCCGCCAATTTTATTTAGGTTCTTTTCAGTGTCTTATCTTTGGGTTCTTTTCTAAAAAAATATCTCGCCAAATTAATTAGGTTCTTTTTAGTGTCTTATCTTTGGGTTCTTTTCTTTATATTAGAGGGAGATTAGATGTTCAGTCTTGCATCAGTCCATTCCATCAGTCTGGTACGATCTTCAGTCTGTAAAAATTAAAAGTCTATACAAACTGATGAAATGGACTGATGTCAGACTGATCATGTAATTTCCCTCATAGCATGGTTGTTTTATGTCATTGGAAAACTTATAGTTTCACTATTTTCTAACGGTTAAATTACCTATCTAAATAATAAAATTTGATAACTATAAATAGGTAATAAAGGTGTAATTAGTAGTAAGTACTGCTATTATGTTTTCTCGCAGTCAATGGTAAAAAGTAGAGTACACAACTCGTGAAAAAAAAAATTCATCTCGGTCCTTTGTATCCCTCGTTTCGCTCAGGATTCTACTTTTGAATCCTCCTTCGCTGCTCTCGGGATCCAACATAGTACCTCGTACTAAATTCCTTCTTTTTCACTTGTTGTATAATCTACTATTATATCATTAATTCCCACTCTTAAAGCTTATTTTATTCACTGAAAACAGCGAATAAATAGTAGGTTATACAACAAGTGAATAAAAAGGGAATTTAGTTCGAGGGACTAAGTTGGATCCCGAGAGTAGCGAAGGATTCTAGAGTTGAATCCCGAGCGTAGCGAGGGATTCAAAAGTAGAATCCTGAGCGAAGCGAGGGATACAAAGGACCGAGATGAAATTTTTTATTCACGAGTTGTGTACTCTACTTTTTACCATTGACTGCGAGAAAACAAATAGGTACCTCTGACAGTACTTTATACTTAGTATTTATAGTTGACCATCAGCCATTTTTAATGTCCCCACACTGCTGGGGCACAGGCCTTCCTTATGGGTGGCAGGATGGGCCATAACCCACCACGCGGGCCCAATGCGGATTGATGGGTGTTAACGACTGCAGATGCTGCCGGGACCAACTGCTTAACGTGCCTTCCGAGGCACGGAAGCTTAGAGCATTTAAAACGGAGGAGCTCGAGATAAAACATTATTGGTCACCCATCCCATGACCGACCCATGCGTGAAATTAGAAGTTTTCCAATGACATAAAACAACCACGCCTAGAGAGAGATTACATGATCAGTCTGGCATCATTCCATTTCATCAGTCTGCATAGACTTTGAATTTTTGCAGACTGAATATCGTACCAGACTGTTGGAATGGACTGATGCAAGTCTGAACATTCAGTCTCCCTCTAATAGATAGAAAAGAACCCAAAGATAAGGCACTAAAAAGAACCTAATTAAATTTGGCGGGATATTTTTTTTCGTTTAATTTTATTGTGTAACTATAGCTCTATGTAATAGCTCCATAGCAGCCAGTAGGTATAGGTACTTTTTTGTACTAATTCATGATGCGCGCTTGTTCCAAATTCAAATTATTTTTATTCACTCGGTGAATAAAATCGCTTATTATTCACTCTTATCGTTGAATTAAACGCACTTTTTAGAGTGGCGATGGTAAAAAAGCATTTTAATCACTATTTTGGTGTTTGAATTGTGAAAACAATTAGACCTCCATCACATCTCAATGCTATACAACCTCCTTGCGCAAAAAATACTTGATACAAACTCCTTGTGAAAAGGATACTCGACATACAAACTCCTTGTGCTAAACTTTCTTTTTCTCGTAGACAGTCATGGTTTATACCTTAGATTCATAAAATACGACCATATGTGGCAAAGGAAATTAATAAACTATGTTCCATACTGTTTTCTTCGTCGATAAACGAATAAATGTAGGGAAATTTGGTTTTAAAGAAATGTGTGGCAATATTTTATTTACCTGTGAAAAGTGTGATTACTTGGCTTATTTATTTTTGTCACATCACAATTACTTAGAGCATAAGACACCAAGACACCATGGCTCCACGATACCTTTATTTTAAATTCTAATTAAGGTTAACACATATTTTAAACAAACTGTGATTGCTCATTTGCTAGGCGGGACGCTAGTGGCTCTTACTGTAAAAAATGTTGGCACATGTCACTTGATCCTTTGTCTCTTTTTTACATAGACCGTGTCCGTATGATGTTAACTTCTCTTTTCCACGCTTTGTTGGTCTTCTTGAGCGCAGCGAAAATTTTTCTATGTCTATGGTTTATACCATACTTTATAGTATGCAACTCTGAATAACACGGATTTAATGAAACACTCGCGTCACTCGGATTCTAACACTTGAATCACTCCAGTCCTTCACTTGCTTGTGATTCGGGTCGGGTTATCACTGTCAGTTTTCCTAACTTTGGCACTCGCTTTAAATCCGTCCTTTATTCACTATGTAATTGCATAATATACTATTTTTTATAAGGTTTATAGCTAAAACATTTGCATGTGAGTTTTAGATTCACACTCACAAACATACAAAATGCACAGTGGCATGCCAGCGCATAGGTAAAAATAACGATACATTTTTATTAAACGTCAATTCTAAGAAAGCGTAATAAATAACTAAGCTATAACCATTACTAGAAGCCTAAAACATAAACTTTAAAGCTACCACCCACTGGGTCATGCCAAAATGAGTGAGCAAAATAAAACGGTTAGACTTTCCGATTCCGTGGCAACTTTTACGAGCGGTAGTAACGTAGGGTATTATTGCGGGAATCTGCCATTTTACTTGGCCAAGGCGTTATTACATGGAGCCTAGGTTTTCGCGGCATTAGGGAGTCTATTTATTGCTAGTTCCGATGAAAGTAATAACTGCAAATCGAAGAACTAAATACGTGTTAACGGTTAAGAACGTTTATGGCACGTAACTATTGTCGATTTTCTCGTACGAAGTGCAGTCCAGTTAAAAAACCGACCTGAGTGATACAGTGTACTTAATGTGCTTATAGATGCAATAAATGAAATATGAAATAGTGGTAAACATGCCGGTCTACCACGCAAGAGACCCTGGATTCGATTCCCGGCCGGGCAGAAATCGAAATGATGAATTTTAATTTCTGTGACGGGTCTAGCTGGGTGTTGATGGTAGGTCTTCTTAATTTAATGATTATGACGCTCAAGAGGAGCAGCTTGATGGCGCAGTGATCCGCCCTGCGATTAAGGCAGTTAAGCAACTTTAAGGCCGTACAGACGGCATCTGATTCGGAATTCCGAAACGAAACATCGATAATGTATGAAAATTTCGAATTGTTGTGTGTGTGTGTGTGTGCGTGTGTATGTGCACGTGTGTATGTGCATGTGTGTGTGTGTGTGTAATAAGCTTTGATTCCAAAATCCAAATATTTAGTGAGCTAGTAAATAAATAGGTACTTACTGAGTTAATAAAGTGCACCACCAGTTCTATGATCCACCAGCCGCCACTATGTAGGTAGATAATATTGTGCATACTAAATACGACTTGTATAGTAGAATGAGAAATATTAACGTATTCATGAAACTATAAGAATCAGTCAACAAACTGTATGTACCACATAACCCTATATGTTCTGTACGTAACCATATTGAATGTACACACTTATACAGGGCACTCCCCAGCGAATATCCCTTCACCAAAGTACTTAAAAACTTTGATTTGGAGTTACTTATTTTTATTGGCTCATTGAAGTTTGGAGGTAGTTGTATTTTCATATAATATTATTTTGCTTCCGTTGATGGCAGATGATAGTTTTTATTTAAAACTATTAATGCTATTACTAGTGGCTCTGTGAGCTCGCTTTAACATTATCTCGGCCATTTTGAAAATAAAAAAAAATTGACACAAAATCTATATGCTCACTAAATTTCACGAGAATCGGTTGAGAAATACGACCTATAGAGTAGGGTTGCCAACATGTCTTTGGCGAAATATAGTATTTTTCAAATTAAGCTATAAAAAATATAGTACACTTAAAAAAAATATAGTATTTAATAAGCATTTTTTTTACATATTTATTTTTATAAAACAATTTTTTTTCAGTTATTGCATTTTTGAACAAGTTTTGGATATTTTTGGAGTCTTTTTTGTATCTTTCGCTTTTTAATCGGCGTTAGCGGCGCACTTGAATTGAACTTGACGCACTTTCGTTCTCGCTACCACTTTCCATAACTAATTTATCTAAGATTTGACTTATATTTCTCAAAAAAAGAACAATGTTACAATATATTTTGCAAATGATTACCAACAAAATCTCAAAACAAAAATAGAGCAAACCAACCATTGACCAAACTATCGTTTGAAGCTTTTGAATTTGACATTGATAAAATAAAACAGATACGTTCAGAATTCAATTCAGATACGATATACACTACACGCTATCGAATCAGTCAAAATGCACGATCACAAATAAAAAAAAAAGATTTGTTTCTTAGCGTTCGATGTTAAAAATATAGTATTTTTGCGTACTATATATTTCTTCAACAGTATATAGTACGCAGACCCGAAATATAGTACAATACTATATATTATAGTACGGTTGGCAACCCTACTATAGAGATAGAGGAGAATAGACGGACAGCCGGACGGACACACGAAAGCATTTTTGCCCAAGCTGAAGCAGAGACGCTACGTTCGCGCTTCGCACTCCCTCGAATAACCGAAAGAGTGGGACTCTTGAAAGTGACTCTTTTTTTTGTGAGCAAAAAAAGGGAGGGGTCGTACTTTGAACTTAGCCAAAACTTATTTTTTTCGCTTATCGTAAATGGAATAAGTTAGCATAGTGTTCAAACATTAGTACATAAAAGTTTTGTTTCATAATGTTCACGGTTGTTAAATGAACACAGAAAAGGCTAGTATGAAAAATGCAACTTCTTGAAACTCTCCATCCAAATCGCCAATTTCATAGGTAAAGACCTATCATTTTGATATGTTTGAACCTAAAACCTTGAAACACCAAACAGTTTAGTAGTTTTTAAGGTAATAAATCTTAAGCGCTTAAATAGGACACTATAGCAAAAACCTAACATCATATTTATACTTATTAAGGCTTTTTTGTAGAAATAAATTATGCAAAAAGGCTGTATTGACTTTAAATAATTATAGGCGATTAACTATTCTTTTTACATTCAAAAGAACTCTTTTATCAACAAACATAATAAATGGCAATTTACTTACAATGACAAATAGAGTGTTATAAAAAGGGCGATAATATACAATAAATTAATGAAATAAAAATTGTCATAGTCAAACTTTGGCACGCAATTGTACAATTTATTTAGCATATTTACAATTAATACGATACGCCGGGCAGATTGCAATAATATATTTCTACATTCACAAAAAAGGACATAGGTACTTATTATGTTATTTTCTACACATAATTTCGCTATGTCACTTTTTACATGAATATCGGTATTCGTACCCGTGAGATAATTAAGGAAGTCCTTTGATTTCGACTTTTCATCAAAAAATATTTGTTTGATGTCTACCTACAGTCAAACAAATTATTTTCAGTCATTGCCCTAGAAATATTATAAATAAACATAGAATTTGTAAAAATGTAAGCAAATTAATCTTGTCGTATTTTTATCAACTTATCTGAGTTCGGTGAAGTGTGGAATTTGACACCATGTATTACACATATAAAACCTTCCCCTTTACAAAAAACCTGCCGTTGTTCTTTCACTGTCAAGCTATCACGGTTCATGAGATACAGCCTGGTGACAGACAAACAGACAGACAATGAAGTCTTAGTAAAGGGTCCCGTTTTTACCCTTTGGGTAATTTTTACCAAGAAAATTCCTTCCAGCATTGTACTGTATACGCTCCTTCACTTCTGGTTTTGGACTTCCAATAGACTAAACCAAAGAGCGAGTAACCATCATCTATTACGTTTTAATTCAAACTATCAATATAAATATCAATATCCCCAACACAAAAATACTAGGTAGGTAATACTAACAAAAAGCTATTCACCTCTAGATATGAAATAAAACACTTTTTAACGGATACTAGCGCGGTTTTATTGAAAATACTTTGGTAATTAGTTGGTATTTGGTTTGATTTTTAGGATTCCGTACCCAAGGGTAAAAAGGGACCCTATTACTAAGGCTGCGTTCAGACGATAACGCACGACCCAACCTCAACCCAAACTCAGCTCAAACTCAACTCACCCGCAGCCTACTCCTTGAAATACATATACTTGAAATAAGCTCTTTTTTTATTTTGTCGATGCAACTGCACCCTCCCCGCGCTCAACCCGAACTCAACTCAAACTCAACCCGTACACAACCCAAACTCAAATCAAACTCAAACCGAACTCAAACAGAACTCACTTCAAACTCACCTGGACATTACACAGGACCTTATTAAAGTGTCATAAGACTCAAAATTGTAATTTCAAGGTGGGCTGTGGTTGAGGTGAGTTTGAGTTGAGTTTGAGTTGAGTTCGGGTTGAGGTCGGGTCGTGTGTTATCGTTTGAACGCAGCCTAAGACTTCGCTGTCCGTCTGACACATACCAACTAATTACGAAATTACTTTAATTAAAACCGCCCTAGTATACCTTAAAAAGTATTTTATTTAACCCTAGAAAGCTAACGTTCCCAAACTTTCATGAGAAGCTAACCATTCGACTTTTTGACGAGCATATTTTATTTGCCCATTAAAATAAAAAGTTGGAATATATTTTGATCAGTTTCATTGTTTTTTTAAGTATGGGATGTAAATTAAAGATAATTATTGAAAAAAATATGTTTCTTAATCTTTTAATGTAATAAATCTCAGATCTTATACGGCAGGTGTATTTTTAAGCTCAATTTGGCACTTTAACTGACAGTGACTAAATTAGGTAGACAAATAGTTTTTTTTTTGGTTACTAATAAAGAAGAAATCTTAAAATTTGTAATTAATAACAAACAACTCAAAAATGTTAGCGCAAGGCGGCCAATAGTCAACTGTTTGCTCAAAATATATTAAGCCAAGAATTTATAAAAATGTAGATATCTCGTCAACAAAATTAGTTATCGGCTGAACATGACCAGCACACGACGCAGTCTTGCGATCACTAAGTTGGCACGAAAACACAAATCTGTACACACAATAATTAAAAAATCATTTTGACGAACGTTAGCTCTCTAGGGTTAATAACAATAAGTTGATTTTGTTTTAGTATCGCACTAAGTATTATTTTTATTACAAATTGTTTCCTCCAGCGAAAATGGCTTAACTAGAGATGGTTATCGTATTTATTTTAGTACTTAAGTACTGAAATAAAATGCGATTACCATTACCATTAATACTAATTTGACGTTTTTTTATTTGATTAGAATTGCGAACTCGTTACTAAAAATATAAAAGGAAAAGCGTGATTATTTTGAGAAGGAAAACTATATTAAGGGTATAGACGCGCATCACGCAAAGAGAATGTAAAAAACTAGCGTTTTAGCATCACGTTCCATTTTAAATTTTTCAATACAAATGAATAAAACAACTCTTCCTACTAAATTATCAAAACACGCAATACAATAGACAAATACCTCATTATTCCTAAGAAAAATAAAAAATACTTTAGAATCTGTAAAACCAGTAAAAAACATGTCAAAGTGTACCGATTTGAGCATTTTTTAATATTTTATTTTTCGGTAATCGAAATCATTTTTTTAAATTTTCTCTTAATATGAGTCGTATTCTTATTTGTAACAGCTGAAACGTTTGTAAAAAATGCCTCTGACTAGCAAATTTCAAATTCCACTTGAACAGATTGTCTTCGTTTTAAAATACCTGATAATTTATTATGTTTTTTTCTCCATACGGCACTAATTTAAGAATTTTGCTTCCTAAAACTAATGTTTATATTCACTTCTCAAGCTTACGCGCTCACTAGACATGAAATAAAAGACTTTTTAACGGATACTAGCGCGGTTTTATTGAAAGTACTTTGGTAATTAGTTGGTATTTGGTTTGATTTTTGATGTGTGACCACGGCAGCTGCAAAGGTGCCGAAACGTCGGAAAAATCAAAAATCAAACCAAATACCAACTAATTACCAAAGTACTTTCAATAGCGCTAGTATCCGTTAAAAAGTCTTTTATTTCATAACTAATGTTTATATCAATAGTAATGCTTTCATTCTTTAGATAACTTCTATGGAAAAACGCTAATTTATTTGAAATGCGGATATCTATAGAGTCAGACAGCGTTAAAAGCTAAGTAAAAGGGCATTTTAGTTAAAATTATGAAACAAAAAGCTTTCCGTCACTTTTCTGTTAATCCGAATCGTCATGATGTAAATGTCACAAAACTAAATAAAAAAAACATTGTTATCGGAAAGATATTACAAAGCTTATTTTCTTCATCTGTCCTGAAATTGATGATATGTCGTATTTCAAAGGGGCATTGAAAAATCAATCTAATTTAACATTAGAAAAGCTACTTTCTAAAAACTTTCCTTAAAAATAAATTCAAAAGCAGCTATGTAAAGTAAGTCACTTCTTTCAAATTAGTCCCAATAGAGCCTTATACAACTCATTACAAAAGGCAACCAAATCGGCCCATTTATATACGAAACACATGATTTCATTTGCGACTTCATTCTAAGGAAAGGGCTACGTTAAGGTATCATTTTCTCCAATCTTACCTTTTACTCGCTTTTATTCTCTCGATAATGAAGATATTTTCTTTCCCAGCCCTCAAACTTTCACTCAAAAATTTACTAAAGTCACAATTTTATAATACAACTGATGTTGTCTAGAAAATCATTTAAACACGTAAA
Source organism: Agriphila tristella (assembly GCA_928269145.1). Lineage (NCBI taxonomy): Eukaryota > Metazoa > Arthropoda > Insecta > Lepidoptera > Crambidae > Agriphila > Agriphila tristella. The sequence goes on along the minus strand of OV743429.1, from coordinate 7,363,434 downwards.
TTCTCTTTCGAAAAGACGACGACCCAATTCGACACTACCGTCGCGCAGTGGCGTCGAAGGAAAACTGACTTCGGAAAATGACTGAACGAACACCTACGTTCCTATATTCAACGATCTCAGTACGGCGTATGCCAGCTTTCTGGATACTGAAAACTAAACTCTATTTCTGTTTTCGTAAGATAGATAATCGTTTTCTTGTACTAAGTATAGAGGGTGGGTTTTCTTCTAAAATGGTAGCAGGTAACCGTATCACAGTTCGGGAAATTCGATTTATTTCTTATACCAATAATTAATGGTGTTTTTAATTATTTATTAATCGTTTCCTGCTTTTAAGGTGCGCAAGTTTCTTGAAGAAGTTACAGTTTTGGGGTTTCTTGTCTCACATCCATTGAAAATTCATCAGATGTGCGTAAAACTCGGGTTCCGAGGTTATAACTTTGTATTTAATCAGGAATTCGTACTCCGCGTTGGAGGAAAGGAAATTATTTTATGGGCTTTTCACACTTTTGTAAGGGATTAGCCGGTGAGAAGATAAGACATGATACACTGGGAATTAGATTAAGGAGGGCTGATATCTTTATATGCTGCCGTGTTTATTATGTTCTTTTCAACGTAATATTTCAGCTGTTTCATATGAAAAATAATAACGAAAATATAAAAATGTATTTTCATACATACTGCTGATTAATTTTTTCGCAATTTCAGAGTTGGTCCCATGGCAAAAGTTGTTCATTTTGATGGTGCAAAGAAATAGTTTTCCCATTTTTGTTCATTCTTTAACACCCGTTCATGCGCATTTGGTCCACTTGGTCCATTTCGCATTTGGTCCATTTCGCGGAACGTCCATTTCACATATTTTGGTCCATTTCGCTGTATATTGACAGCATTGGCACAAGTCTTGCTCTAGCATCGACACAATAGGGATGTTGACTTGTGAATAAAATAACGAAATACTAATAAAAATCGTAAACATATCAAACTTTTGGAGTAGCTTGTATACCTCTTGGTTGTATATATTGCGTATTATTATTTGTTTTATGACCCTTTAAAGTTGGGTGGACAAGTCCATTTAAAAAGTATTAAATTTGTCAAAATAAATTATACACTTAATTAGTCCGTAAAATTTATAGCAAATTTGTCAAAGAAACCATTTTGATAAACACAATATTTAATATAGCTGCCGAACAAATTTCCTACGCGTTGCATACAACCTACGAAGGTGAGTCCAATTTTGTGCATTTCAAGCTCTGATATCTCGGGCAGTTTTCATGTGAGCGAAATAATCAATGTTTCTTTTTTTTGAGGGGTAATTTATGTAACATAAAAAAAAATAGTCAACATGCCTATTAATCAATCAATTTAAACAATTCAATTTAGATATTTGAAAGTATTTAATTTCGTTAAAAACAATAAGACACTGAGATCGATGGCGCAGTAACTGCAAGAGTATATTTTTGTAACACAGTGTATAGAAATTTGTGTATACAAAAGTATACACATTACTTGGTAACATCAATGTTTGTTTATTTACGCGGGTATTGCCTTGCTATAATAACAAGGAGGAAGAAAACAAGTAACCAACTTAAACTTATAAGTAACTTATGAAAACTTACATAATATATTTATAATGGACTACAAGTGAAATCGAAAACAGACAGTCGATAACGGACATCATCCATTTTGGTCCAAATGTGGAAGTGCCGACCATAAAGCAAAATTGCTTTATTCTGATAGATTTTGTCCACCTATGCATTTCTTATTAGGGCACCGAAGCTGCAGCACCGCTATACTCGATTTTAAATAAGTTTAAAAAGTCTGTTTTTTCATACATTTTGACACAAATGTGAAGCGGTGCTACAGCTTCGGTGCCATAATAAAAAATGGTTAGATTGACAAAATCTATCAGAATAAAACAGTTTTGTCTTGTGGCCGGCACTTTCATATTTGGACCAAAAATGTATGAAACGTGGATGATATCCTTTTGTTGTATGGCTAGACTGTCAAACTGAACAACAATAGAAAACGTCAATGTATGGAACAGCTGATTATTATTTTACTCTGAATAAGTTGGTCCCATAGACACCTATAAAATAACCCTATATTATATATACAGCATCGATCAGCCCCAATTAGCTCAAACCCCTAACTATCGATAATTCTATAACCATCAATGTCTACATTCAAGTCTATAAATCAGTCGTATACAGCAGTGAACCGTTGTTTGTTTATCAGGTGCCCGGTAAGCTCCAGCTAACGATCGCTGATGATAAACTAACATTTACCTCGGACAATGAAACACAGCCTAAGTTTCAGCGCAGTCATTTTATTGAAGGCTTTAGCAATATTTTGTCTATCGACATATTGAATTTTTTACTCGCGAGATTAACGCTGCTGATACGAGTTATCAACCATACTATTTTTTTTTACACCGCAACGTGTAGCGTGTTAATGAACCCAAATTAGCAAATTTTTTTCTTCGGACTTCAACAACTTTTACTATGGGACCAACTCTAAAATCGCAAAAAAATCTGCTGTTTCATACAAAAATTACTCAAGAAAATATCAAAATGTATGAAACAGCAGATTTTTATTTCGTGGTTTCAGAGTTGGTCCCATAGTGAAAGTTGTTCCAGATCTGAAGAAACGGTTTTCCCATTTTGGGTTCATTCATTAACACGTTTAATGAAAATTTTGTTAATTATTACAAAATTTGTTATCTTGCTGCAACTGTATTGCATACTTTGTTTGACCATCCGCCATTTGTATTGTCCCCGCTGCTAGGGCGCAGGCCGTCCTTATGGGTGGGTAAGAAGGGTGGGCCATAACCCACCACGCAGGCCCAATGCGAATTGGTGGGAGTTATCGACTGTAAATGCAGCCGGGAACAACAACTACAGTTATTTTTTCTGAAAATTACATTTCTTCTATGTAAATGATTTAGTAGATCCTTATTACAGAATTAAGTTAATAAGGAACCTTATACACCTTTTTAACATTTCGTAGTCGGTATATTTTCTGCTTGTAATAAAATATACTTACCTCTATGAAATACTAAACTTTTTAGATTCTTCATGTTTATATATAGTAACCAGACATGGAAAATTATGAAAGATCATATTAATTGGTGTCATAAAAGAACAGAATCTTATTTTTTCGGATTTTAGCCCGTTCGATTTATCAGAAATCATTGAAAGCAGTTTTACTTATTTTTAAAAATAAAAGTATATTTCATTTCAGAAAAAAAAATCCATGATTAATATTTAGGGTACCTACATTCCCTAGAACTATCGTCTTTGTTGAAATCGTAGAGCATTAATTGGTTGAATGCTCTTAATTAATCATTAATCACGTGATGTTTTTTGGCCAATTTTTAACCCCTCCTCCCCCCTGGTGATGCATGGTGAGGTTTTACGCTAAACCCCCCTCTCTGAATCACGTGGTTTTTTGGTACAAAATAATCTCAACAATTTTCAGTACGAATATGTCGCGGTGGGCGGGGAAATCTTCCTGGTAATGGTGAGTCAACAATCACACGCAGTCTTCGGTTAAAAGTCATGGGTTCAGTCAAAAAAATTAATACACGTGATATCTCACTACACCCCCCGTCCCCCCTTGTGATACCCCCCCTCTTTCGAGGCTCACGTGATTAATGGACGACCCCTTAGGTTGAAATAGAGAAACTTTTAAATAAATGTTTGTACTGCATAAAGGTCTACTGTGTCACAAACTGCAACAAAATGTTTTACGAACGATTTCTTTTATTTTATTTTTGCAAACCGAAACATTATTGTGTTAATTGGATGATTCCATAATTATAAATGGTGAACCCTATTCATTAACCTTAGAGCTGTTTCATAAAATAATTTAAGCATACGTAATTATAATGATAATTTCATTTCGTTTTGAGACCATAGCAAGTAAGGTATGAAAATCTAAGTATTATTTTCTAAATCATTAAATATAATAGTTATTAAAACTAGCAATTTAATACATATTGGTGATACCTACTTGATGTCAAAGAGTGTTGCCACAGCAATGTGTCTTTGTACTTGGAGTCTCGTCCTTGGTTATTGAATTAATTTAAATTTTATTTTCGTCGCATTTACAGGCTCTTTGCTTTATGAAATTCCATTATAGGGCAAAAGCAAAACACATTTTTTTCGTGCGTTATTTCATTTTTTTATTAGCGTTATTTTTTCGCCATAAATAGTAGATTGTTATACAAGACGCTAAAATGACCCATTGCATACGAGGTAGTTTTATTCCCGAGCTTTAGCGAGGGAATAAATAGAAACCGAGTTACAATGGGTTTTAGCGTCGTGTGTTACACTCTACTTTTCACTACGATTGCGAGAAAATAAAATACAATATTGAATACCTAGTTTATACTTCCGTAAACGAATCCACTCGTTTTTCTATCCTCCACTTCATAAACTTTTCATACAGTATTTAAATAAATGATTTGTGCTTGACGGCAAAAGATTAAAATTATTTCTTTCCTGTTACTTACAGTCACACAATTCAATCAGTTTGGTATTAGAGAAAAATTCTAAAGATTTCGCGCCTTTTTTAATTTTTACTGAAACACAATGCACGCATTCTACGATCAAACTTAAAGTCACAGAGTATAAATAAGTCTATGATTTCACCGAAGAGATCGCTGCTTTTAGTTCCATTTTCAAAAATAAAAATTAGAAACAGTATTGTCGAGCGAGTCTTTAAATTCGTGATTATGAATAAAGACTTTTTCGTTTTAGTAGGCTCGTTGGTTATTACCAACGAGCCTACTAAAACGAATAAACATTAAAAAAGAAAAAACTTTATCCCCTAGGGGTAATTTTGCTATTTTATCCTGGCTCTTGTACATTACAATGACGTACTTTTAGAGCAAGAGGAGTGAAAAATATATTTAATGCTACTAGTTAAAGCGTGATTCTTATAATGTAGGTGCAGTAAACAACAAAAAAAATACCAGTAGTCAGCAACAATAGCTCTTAACGGGTTAAATAAACAAATGAAAGGAAATGTCGCCAAACTTAAACTGGCTCTCGTATGAGAGGCATATTTAGTAAATACTTTCTAAAATGATAAAGAAACAATTAATTATTGAATTAAAAAGTATGGTTTAAATTTTATTCAGAACCTAATGACTTTACCTATGTCATAAATGTTAAGCTTGATTAATTCAGGTCAGACCCCAACTGAAAAATATTATAATCAGTTTAATTTATTTCATTTCGATCAAATATACTTAACAGAATCCATTAGTGAAAAATTTTAGTTAAATATTCCAGAGAAAGTAATAATTAATCGAAAATCCCAATACTTGTTCACAAAAGTAATTATTTAACTGCACGAAATACCAAAAATGTTCTGCTTCAAAGTGAAGTGATGCTGTAAATACTCGATACTACGTTTTATTTACAGTCTTTTCAGACTAAAATAAGAAAATTAAATATATAGTAGATTGTTATACAAGACGCTAAAATGACCCATTGCATACGAGGTAGTTTTATTCCCGAGCTTTAGCGAGGGAATAAATAGAAACCGAGTTACAATGGGTTTTAGCGTCGTGTGTTACACTCTACTTTTCACTACGATTGCGAAAAAATAAAATCCAATATTAAATACCTATAGTTTATACTTCCGTAAACGAATCCACTCGTTTTTCTATCCTCCACTTCATAAACTTTTCATACAGTATTTAAATAAATTATTTGTGCTTGACGGCAAAAGATTAAAATTATTTCTATCCTATTACTTACTTACAGTCACACAATTCAATCAGTTTGGAATTAGAGATAAATTCTAAAGATTTCGCGCCAGTGCCTTTTTTAATTTCTACTGTAGCAGCTAAGAAACACAATGCACGCATTTTAAACTAAAAGTCACAGAGTATAAATAAGTTTTATGATTTCACCGAAGAGATCGCTGCTTTTAGTTCCATTTTCAAAAATCGAGCGAGTTTTTATTCGTAATACTTTTTCGTTTTAGTAGGTTCATTGGTAATAGACAAACATTAAAAAATAAAAAACTTTATCCCCTAGGGGTATTTATGCTATTTTATCCTGACTCTTGTACCTTACAATGACGGACTTTTTGAACAAGAGGAGTGAAAAATCTATATTATACAGGGTTCATGTACCTATTGATAACAAAACTTTTGACAGTTTGTTTTAATTTATCTAAACAGGTATATAAAAGGCTTAGTAACTGACTAATTTATCAACGCACAGCTCAAACTACAGGACGGATCGAGCTGGAAGTTGGTACATTAATAGTCTGTAAGTAATAATTCTAGCTAGGTCAACGGGTAGAAGCTATAAATTCCCTTTGAAATATGCGTTTTTATTGGGTTGCTTTCTCGTTTGTTTGTTTGTTTGTCCGCAAAGTTTGCGAACGATTTTATACTAGCTTCCCGATGAGCTAGAGACTTGAAACTTTAAACATATGTCAGAAGTTGAAAGCAATGCAATAATATTATGGTGTCATTGAGCTGATCTGATGATGGATGCGGAAGAAAGCCACAAGAACTCTATGATGAAACCATACAACCCCATCGTGTTTGGGCTCGTTAGAATCGTCTTGACGAGTATTTTAATGGGAGACGAGGTCCAGGGTCTGATGATGAAGCCGAAAGGCCATGCCATAGGAACTCAATATTGAAACCATGCAACCCCATCGAGTTTGAGCTCGTTTGAATTGTCTTGATGAGTACTTTGTTGGGAAATAGTTTCCAGGGTCTGATGATGGAACAGGAAAAAGGACACAGGAACTCTTTAATAAAACCACGCTACCCCATCGAGATTGGGCTTGTTTGAATCGTCTTGACGAGTGCTCCGATAGATGAGTAAAAAATTAATTCTTCTGTAAATATTTATAACCCTATACCTACAGAAATTTTTAACCAAAAAACGTGGGGCGCATTTTGTAAAATTTGTCATCCATATTGTCTTTAGCTTGCGCCCCACGTTTTTAGGTTTAAAATTTCTGTAGGTATAGGGTTATAAATATTTACAGAAGAATTTATTTTTTACTTTTTAGTCTGTTTTTACAAGTCCATTTTAATGTTTTTAGTTCGATTTTTTTGTAACTATTTTTTTTACGTTAACTTAGAAGTTTGATTGTTTAACAGTTTTAAGGAACTGTAAACCTGAGTATATGGTTTTAATTTCAACTCGATACCTCCACGCATTCCCGGTCTTGACAGACAGACAGACGGACAACAAAGTAATCCTAGGGTTCCGTGTTTACCATTAGAGACAAGGAACCCAAAAAAACAGTGGCCCTACAGCTTTATAGCAATCTCTTCCAGCGAATATAACGAGTACCTACCTATAACTAGCATATAAAAAAACACACCAATAGCTACATCCTAAATACAGGTGATCAATTACGTCACAGGTTACGATGAAATTGCAAAATTCAATATTTTAAACCATCGACATTCTAAAACGTGCGTTGAACCATCGATCGGGGTCAAGTCAAAATCATGTTTCAGTGGTGTTTGAATGGTAATGCTTTTTGACACAGTTCTTGTTTCTTAAACCCAAAACCGAAACACATTGTGTTTCTTAAACCCAAAACGGAAATACCTTGTGTATCGATTTTGGGTTAAGAAACAAGAACTGTGTCAAAAAGCGTTACCATTCAAACACCATTGAAACATGATTTTGACTTTAACATTAGCAGACTTGACCCCCAGTAGTGTTCGGGAATTCGTTGTGAAATTCGATCTCAAGTAGGAAATATCGGTGGCATATAATATTAGATAATTCTCCCGATATTATGTGACATGAAAGTTTCTTACTAAATAGATACCAAGCAAAGAAAACCAACCCAGAGGTAATACAGGTAGAATATAGGTTCTGTTAAGGGGATACGTCTAAAAATTGAAACTTTTTGATGTAATGCCATAGGTCGCGGCACGATTCAGTGATTTTGGCTCGATATTTTGTAATTTCAAAAATACCTCTTAATAATTCTTAAAATCAAAATTATTTAGAAACAACGTTGGGTATTCATTATCAATATTCATAATCATGCTTCTAGCATTTCTCTTTAATCGTTATAGTGATTTAGTGATTTTTGCGCCAAATCTACCAAATCTGTCGAATCGATCTCGCCTACTGTTCCCAGTAGTCTTACCTAGTAGTTTTACCAGTAGTACTATTGGGAATTTCCTTCCCAACATAAAGCTCTGCGAGGTAGTTTTAAGGTTAACCTTTTCAAAATAACCCCTGGGAAAAATATTATATTTCTAGTAGTTTTCTTCGTGTCATATCACTGTGTAAATTTTAAGGTCTACGATTGCAACGTTAACCATTATTATTGTATAGCATCAACTGAAGTAAATAAAACTGTATTTTGGTATTTACTGTACGGCACGTTCCGGACTACAGCTGGGCCACAAAAAAAAAGTTGGTAATCTGACTTTTTGACTATGCCATGATGAAGTCGATAATTTGTCGGAATTTGTCGCCAAAAACCAGAATTTGTCGGGCTTGCGTTTAGGAGATACGTGTGGCTCAGCTTTAGAGACGTCTCTACAGCTGGGCCACACAGATCTCGAAAACAGAAGATCGTAGCGAAAATCTGATTACTCGTATGTGTAGCCGGTAATTTGTCGGATTTTGTCGCCAAAAACCAGAGTTTGTCGGTCTTGCGTTTAGGAGATATGTGAGGATACGCTTACGACCTTTCGTTCTCGAGATCCAGGTAAAAAGGTCTCCACAGCGCATCTTCACATATCTCCTAAACGCAAGATCGACAAAATCTGATTCTTGATGACAAATTCCGACAAACTAACGGCTACACACTTGAGTTATCAGATTTTCACTATGACCTTCCTTTCTCAAGATCCAGGTAGAAAAGTCTCCACAGCGTATCCTCACATATCTCCTAAACGCAAGATCGACAAAATCTGGTTCTTGGTGACAAAATCCGACAAACTACCGGCTACACATACGAGTGATCAGATTTTCGCTACGACCTTCCATTTTCGAGATCTGTGTGGCCCAGCTGTAGAGACGTCTCTACAGCTGAGCCACACGTATCTCCTAAACGCAAGACCGACAAACTCTGGTTTTTGGCGACAAAATCCGACAAATTACCGGCTACACATACGAGTAATCAGATTTTCGCTACGACCTTCCGTTTTCGAGATCTGTGTGGCCCAGCTGTAGAGACGTCTCTACAGCTGAGCCACACGTATCTCCTAAACGCAAGCCCGACAAATTCTGGTTTTTGGCGACAAATTCCGACAAATTATCGACTTCATCATGGCATAGTCAAAAAGTCAGATTACCAACTTTTTTTTTGTGGCCCAGCTGTAGTCCGGCACGTTACATTAAGTTGTTTATTTATTTCCCTTTGATGTGTCATTAAGGTGAGTCTATCGCATGAGTATATTTATTACTTACGGTTTCTTAAGCCAACAGGCTAAGAGAGAAAAAATCATATGACTGGCACTGGGATCGTACTTTACTAGTTCGATCGCTGGGAATTTTGATCCCAGTAGACTTACCATTAAATCAAAACAATACTCCCATGTAGACCTAAGAAGACCTACAGCGTCGATCTCGCTCCCGCACGCGTCGTTTTCTCATTGTGATGTCAATGAGTTTTACGCTTTATTTTTGACATAGCCCCTTAATTACAATCGGTCAGTGACGTTGCAGACACCAGCGGCACTTAGCCATGGTAATGTCTATTACCGTGACTTAGCCGCTGCCGGTCTAACCCTGTTACGGCGGTAATCGACTCACCGGACGCCAAGTCGATACGTTGACCGGTCCGGTTAATGTGATCAGCACCGGGGAAATGTGATAAGTTGAGACACTTTTTTTCATCGTGTTTATTGAATGATAGCTACTGAAAAAAGCTGAAAATACTTATTATCTACTAATCCCACTAATATTATAATTGTAAATCACATAAAAATTACTGAACGGATTTGGATGAAATTGGCACACTGATAGTTTATTGCCTGGATTAAACATGGATACTTTTTATCCTGGTCAAAAGGGGACGCCCTAGGGTCCACGCGGGTGAAGTCACTGGCGGAAGCTAATAATAGAATTAATAAATATAAAAGTATGGTATTAAATGAATAAATATTAATTTATTTAAGGCGGTTGTATAACTGAAAGTGGCACCGCGGTGAATTTAATTTAATATTGTAATACTCAATTTAATAAAACTTTACGTGGGATTTTAGCGCCCATAGATAGTCTAGTATTTTTAACGGTATCATTACATTCTCTCGTAGTCACTGCTAGAAGTAGATGGTAGATAGACTAGAAAAACAAATGGCTTTTTTGAACACATTTTCTATCTACTTCTACGAATGACTGGATACTTCTACACAAGGGAATGTAGTGATGCCTTCTAAATATATTATACTATGAGCCCTAAAAATGGCTAAAGGCTTTCCACGTAAAGTTTTATTAAAATCATTTCCTATTAACAACTTTTTTTCTCTTTATTTATTTTGGGGCTTTTATCCGTATGGATACACCAGCCCCATTGTATCTTCATACAATACGATACCAACAAGTAAGTGTAACTTATCTAAACAGTATTAAATTTAGATAGGCAATTAAAATTACCTAGGTTATGGAAATGAAATTACTGTTCAAATTTTTAATTAAACCACTTAATTTCTAAGCAGCTTCTGATTTAGGGTTTTATAAAAACTTCTAAGGGCGCCACTTTCGGTGGGCTACCCACCTTAATACAGAAACAAAAGGAACTTGCACTTAATACTAATTAATTACTAAGATACTTTAACTAAATACAGATAGAAATCAACTGATTTCATTTTCATTGTTACCTAAATGTCCGTTCCGGCATAATTTACTCCCAATCGCCCCGGCCCATCCGTCGGCGTGGACATTAGGAATTATTTATTGTATCGTTCCGAAATACGCGGCTGTGCTGTGTCTACGCAGGTGGTTCATATGAGTGATATATGGGGCGACACCCGCCTCCGACGATAGCTGTCATGAAATAAACAAATTCAGAAGGCCTATTTGGAAAATATGGTTTGCAATAAGATATTTTGAAAGATTCTACTACAACTTTAAACTTGTATGATAAGATAACGCCGAAAGTGGGATCCTGAAATATATTAATATCTCTATTACATTAAGATAAATGCTTTAATAGAAAAAATACTAGAAAAAATCGACTCACCCGTAGCAGCTCAGACGGGACTACTGCTACCGGTGAGTCGATTTTTCCTAGTATTTTTTCTATTAAAACATTTATCTTAATATAAAAATTTATGCATTGTGAATGCCTAAAATCTAAAAATTCAAAAATCTCTATTACACTTGTTAAATCAAAGTAACAATTATAACTAACTAGGGGCCGCCCGCGGTTTCACCCGCGTGGTTCCCGTTCCCGTGGGAATATCGGGATAAAAAGTATTCTATGTTTTAAACCAGGCTATCTTCTATCTGTGTGCCAAATTTCAACCAAATCCGTTCAGTAGTTTTTGAGTGATTGAGGAACAAACATCCAAACATCTGAACATCCAAACCCACAAACTTTCACATTTATAATATTAGTAGGAAGGATATTGAAGAGATTCTGATATTCAAAACACTACATGCACGCAGTCAAAGCAATTTAGTATAAGGGCTGTGAGCTTTGTGCGGTTAGTAATTCAATGTGTCTTGTGTAGTGCAATATTTATTACTTTGGTCAGAGCTGTCTTATAAGTTGCTTATAACATTGAATGGGGTCGCAATGAATAATTATAAGATCATTAACAATGGTGGTAATTCAATGAATGTTGTTAGTAATTAATTAATATGTTTGTGCACTTATAAATGCACAAAAAAACACCTTGAGAAAGTTTGATGAATTCATTTAATATATTCGTATTTTAGAGTATCACAAAAACAAAGCGTAAGATAAGAATAATTGAATATTGTGTTTCTTCCCATGTTAGAATAATAATTGAATAGGTATTGTGTTTCTTTCCATCTTCGAATAAATTTAATATTGCGTTTCTTTGCATCGAATTTAGAATGTGAATTTGAAACAATAATAATTACTTTACCTTACAAAGGAATGAATTTGAAAGTAATATAAACAGCTGTTGTGTGGGAGTTATTAACCGACTTCAAAAATTTGAAAAGGAGGAGGTTATCTATTCGTCGCGTATATTTTTTTTTGTATGTATGTACACCGATTACTCGAAGACGGCTGAACCGATTGAAATGATTCAAATGTTATAACATGAGGATTGTCCCCAAGTTGGTCCCATTTTTTGAAATTTTGAAATCAGTTCAGTAGTTTTCAAGTAATTTTGAAAATACTGTCGTTTTCGTAACCATTTTAAATGAATTCAGACGGATTTTCAACCATTACTCTTTTGTTTATGAACCGATTAATATGATTCTTTTTTTGTTTGAAAGAAGACACCTTAAGAATGATACCATATTAATTTCATTGGTATTGGACGTTGGATTTTGAAGATACACGAGGGAACTCTTTAAAATCAAATAGGAACTGTACAGTGATTGAAATATTGGTAGGTTTATGACAATCAAAAACAAGTTAAGTATCTATCTTTTGTCAAGGACGTTCTGGACTAGAGTTGAACTGCGAAAGCCTGGAACTCGTAGAAATTGAGTTACTCGGGGTATACCATTGAAAAATGTGAAACATTATAACGTTTTATTTTATAAAATCATTGTTTACATACCTACCTACCAGTCCTACCACAAAAAAGTTTAAAATAAAAAATCTTTAAAAAAAAAAGGAAAACCTTCAAAACTCTTAAAAAACAGATCTATAAAAAGCAAAAAATAATGTTCAAATCGATTAATTAAAACACGTCTATTGAAGTCGGGTGGGGCTTTTAGAATATAAAAAATACAATAAGTAAAAAATTTACTTCCAGCTCCACCCGACTTCAATAGACGTGTTTTAATTAATCGATTTGAACATTATTTCTTGCTTTTTATAGAGCTGTTTTTTAAGATTTTTGATTATGCTCAACGGGATAGAGCTTGGCCTTCACTTCTGATGCTAAGGACGATAATTACCGAAGGTGGAACACACTACACTCGGAATCCTCATCACTGAGGAACTGGCTATCTTAACTCTATTTTTAAATGAATGAATAAATGAGGTTATTTCACCAGTTAATCGAATATACATCTTTTAACAAATAAACGTAAAATATTCATGATTGTATGTTATTGACGTTGTATTGAAAACTTTTACCAAAAATAAGTCATATATAAAAGTGTGAATGAGACAGCCTATATGAGCTGCAAAATGCGAAAACCAAGAATGTTATATTCATATAATGTATAACTTAAAGTTCTTGGCGAAAACGCTCTTAAAAGCAACACTATCTCCTGTGCTACGTCGGAACATGTCGTGTACAAGTGAATATCTTGTGAATGTGATTGATGAAATTCTGCTTCGCGCCCCTAATGAAGCTTGCTTACATTAGATTTACAACAACATACTGGCACAGTGAAGGGAAATTCAGTAGAACACCTTTTCGATGTCTTAAAAAAGAGACAAATCTAAGGCTGGCCACACATAGACGTAATCCCGTAACGGAATTCCGAACGGAATTTCAACAATGTATGAAGATTCCGTACGGAAAAATCCCGCATGTGTGTGGCAGGCCCATAGATTTTGTATGCAGTTATTATTTAAAATTTTCGCCATAGGTAATTATATTTATAGATACCTATATTTATGGATGCCTACTACTACTAGTACTACCTATATTTGTTTTCATTTTATGTATGGCACTTATAAGTAAGCTGCTTACTGAAGTCATAACTACTGAGAGAAATGCCATAGCGTGCCCACACACAAATGACTTTTTGAACGACTGTTGATGATTTCTAAAGACCGACTTCTCTAGAACGTGTATAGTATAATGGTAGGTATTCATACTTTTTTCTCGACAAAAATTGGGTTGGTAAACTTTTTCGAAGAGAATTGTTTCTTTTTTTTTGATAGCACAAGTTTGAAGAATAAAGAAAATAATATTATGATTTTTTTTTATTTTACCTTGTTATTCAAATATATTTTTTATATTATTATCGCGATAAAATATCAAACGAACGGCTGAACACGAAGTTCCCTTGCATTTACTGATAAAAAACTGATTGACAGGACAGATTTGACAGAAAGTGACACAGAGTAATCCAATTATTTTACTCTTTGGTAATCACTAATCACGACCTAATGTTGTTGTTTGTTTTTCAGCTTATTTATTGTGATTTTCTAGTGGTTTTCTTGTTCAGTTATGGGAAATGGATCAGCTTGAAGAAACCCATTATCCAGCTTATCACGCCGATGAAGTACCTACACTGCTTTGTTCCGTTTTGTTTGAAATATAGATGTGACCATCCGCAGAACAAATTTTGTACAATTCCCATACCTTTGAAAGAGACGTGGTGCAGAGGATTAAACAGGAATTGTCTTCAGAGAGCTTTATACGTTTGTGATGATCACGTAAATATATGTTATCTACAAATTTACTCACAAAAGTAATATAATAAGTCTATGCACAAAAGAGTTATTTTATTTATTTATTTTAGCGAACTGTGACTGACATGACAACTAGTTGACATTGCCAATGCCAAACTTTTCATTTTTTATTTGAGCAAAAGCACTACCTACGCATACAGCCGAAATAGTGATTTATTGTACTATGCTGTTAATTTAAATTTTAAATTATTATTTAAATTAAAATGACATATTATAAAAATTCCGTAATTAGTTATTTCTGACTCCAAAGCCAAAAACTATCAGAAAATATATAATTCACAACAGTTTTGAAAAAGTTTACCAACCCAATTGGTCACCTGCCAATGCGTAATACGCTCGTAAAGAAAAAAATCGTGGTTCTGTGGCAAGAATTTGATATGGGTAGTATTTAATCGGTCAATAAATTCCTATTTTGGGTATCAAAAATACTGAATAAAGCGTACTGAAATACTAAGTTAGCGACGGAACGAGGGCGACTACAAATGTTGAAAAAACTTTAAAATCAAATTGAGTAACTAGTTATTCAGAACCGAATTACTACCTATTACTACCTATTTGGGCGACAACCTTAGGGAACAAAAAACATTTCATATTTGGCATTTTTTTATTTAAATAAAGTGACTATTATCCGAACCGAGAAGACAAAAATACCATGTTGGGCTGCTTAAATCAGTTATATAGATACCTACTTGGTATAATAGTTGCCCACTCAGCATTTTTATCACTCATTTAGGATTTTAACTGCTAACTTAAATTATTTATCTCCCACATGTCTTGCTCTTTCACTGTGTCTAAACATTTTATACACGAAGTTGTTAATAATTCGTTAAATTCTGTTTCAAGATGAGATGACTGAGAAATATAATGTAATAAATTGAAAGCATTCTCGAATGTAACACAATATCATATTCATAAAATAACTGTATTACCTGGTTAAATTGTTAATGCTCTGTTTAGGTACTCGCATAGAACTTGCAGTAAGGTACTTTAACTTTGTAGGGATAATTCTATACCGCACTAGTGTGTCGGTGGGGTTGTTTGTTTTTGCTCGGTTTATAGCCCTAAAAGCGATGTATTATGGCTCACTTTACGAGAAAGTGTGTTGAAAAAACTTGTATGAAACTGTACATACATAATTAGTTATTAAAACACTTATGTGATACTATTAGCACGTTTACCGTGCGTGCTACTATCACACTCGGATTCGCCTCGTGTGATAAACCCACATTCGTGTTTAAATACCCTAATTATACAACAGTTGCATAAATAACTATTTCTGTTGACATAATTTTTAATCAGCCCTTTCCTTCTTCTTTAATTAATTACTTTAATCAAGAAAGTCGCGAGACTAATTGTGATTTATAACGTTAAATAAACAAATCATTTTGTGAGCTCAGTCTAATTGCAAGCAATTTAGAATGAAAATTACGGATATTTTTCATTTAAAAAAATATATATAAAATCGTAAGGACATGCCTCATAAATAACTTGAAACAAGATAGGTACCTACCTACTAATTCAATAAAAAAACTGTCATATTCTGTTATGCAATTAAAAAAAACTTACTCCGTTAACATCAAGTCACAAATAATAAAATATTACGGATCGCTTCAATTGCACCTCTTATAAAAAAAACAGCATCATAGTTCTTCGTATTTAAATTCACACCACATTTCAACGTGCCCTACAAATATGGAAGTAATAGAAATTTCGCATACCCACGAAACACATCAAGATGACGGAAAAGGCGCGAGATACGACAAAATGGTGGCACATACGACATATTTGCAGGCCGCCCGCGGGCGGTTTGGGAATTTCGAGCAAATATCTATGATAAACGTCAAACGTGTTTTGTGTTTGAATAAAATGAATAAAATGTTATCGTTTTATTTGAAAATGTTACTCGTGCCTTGGAAATATATTAGTTTAAGGCGACTATCACCCTCAACTCAAGTAGCGCCCTCATCTTAATTAAATATAATTAAATAAATAAAAGTGCCAAAAGTGGTCACTTATTGCTCTTTTTCTAACTACTACTAAAATAATTTTATCTATTTGTATTCTCAATTATTCTCTGTACTTAATATCTTCTAGGTTTATAGTCAAAAATAATTAGATGTGGTGACAGTAGTCTACATAATACTACTAGCGACCCGCTCTCGCTTCGCTTCGTGTAGTGTGGAATTTGACACCATGCATTATACATATAAAACTTCCGTTTGAAAAAAAAAATCTATTTAAAAAACCGCATCAAAATCCGTTGCGTAGTTTTAAAAAAGTTTTACAGATAGCGGGAGGGAAGCGACTTTGTTTTATACTATGTAGTGATAGGGAAGAGGTGTATGGAATGTGCTGTAGTAATAGTATAGTGTAGTGACAGTAGTGTACATTATATATACTACTCGTAAACAAAAATAATAATAACATCAGATTTTTGTTTACGTGTAGTTCAACCTGGCTCCGCTAGGGTCGCCCTATTGAAGGTGCGCTCTTGTTTGATTAAAGCCGGCCGAGCGCCGCGACTAACTTGAATTAATTTATGTATTATTAATTCTACCACTCCAAGTTTGGTTTACGCGTTCCCAGCGGTCCTGTGACCAGGATGGTGCAAAAAATGAGATTTGAGCGGGAAAAATCTGTTTATTTTTATAAATACATTACACCGTAAATTTTTAGTACTTATGTCTAAAAATGAAATGGGGATTTCAGACTACGTGAATGAACAACTTTTACTATGGGGACAATCACGGAAACTCGAAAAAAAAAACAGCTGTTCATTTGAAAAGTACAACATCGACTCGACTTTAATGTATGGAACAGCTGATTATTTTTTCGTGATTCTGTGGTTGGCCCCACAGTAAAAGTTGTTCATTCACGTGCTCCTAAATCCCCTTTACATTTTTATATACTTAAAAATTAACGGTGTATAATTGTCTATCCATCATAAAAATCAAAGAGAAAGGAAAGGGCAGACGCGTCGTATCAAGACACAGTTTACTTTTTATCGAAAAACAGACACATGAAAAGAAATAACAATGGGAAGGGCAGTGGGCACCCCAAGAGTGATAGTGTACCCTTTCAAATTGAATATTCTATACATGTTTAAAGATCTTTTTTTTTTATTTTACCAGGGAAACTAAAGTTTCTCAAAAGACGTTAATCGTAAAACATCTTTAATAATAATATAGCGCAAACGAATGTGTATAAGGGGTGTGAATCTAACAGTTTGCACTACAGTAACAAAAAAACAAAAAAATACTGAAACTCGCTATATCCTATGATGACTCACCACCGCCATGTTGTGATACGTTCATTAAACATGTGACGTATTACTAGTTGGGACGAGATGCATTAAAAATGGCGGCGCCATACAACCCGCGGCGTCGCTTAGGACATAAACTGACTAAATTATGATGTCGCAGGTTAGGTGGATGTAATTAAAAAAAACTCGCGAGGGTTGTTAAATTTAAATCTGCAACCAGTACGCCTAACTACATAGATCATTTATTAAGTACAATTTATTGCTGAAAGAAAGCACTTTGGCTCGATTTCCTTAAAACTCACGCGCGTGTGCACTATACTTAAGTATCACCTAAGTCTTTACCTAACTACCACCAAAGGCCATCAGCCATTTTAACGACCCCACTGCTGGGGCACAGGATTTCCTTATGGGTGGACAAAGAAGATGGACCATAACCCAAGACGCGGGTCCAATGCGGATTGGTGGGTGTTGGCGACTGCAAATGCTGCCGGGACCAACGACTTAACGTGCCTTTCTAAGTACGGAGGAGCTCGAGATAATTCATTTTTGATCACCCATCCCATGGCCGACCCTTGCGAAAAAAGCTTAACCTCCGCAATCGCTGGGCCAGGCGCTAAACCACTGAGCCGTCGAGCTCCACCCAGCATATTAAGCAATTTAAACCCTAGAAACATAATATGTACATGGTTGTGGACTGTAGCAAGTACTATACTAATTCTGTGACTGAAGTAAGGTACCATGTCTGATGTCGGTTGCTTACTAATGGGGAGGCGAAGGCAAAGTGAATTACAGATGGCGCTTCATTCTTTGGAACAATTGTCAGTTTGAGCTTATATTGTCTTGACTGTGTATTACGTGATTTTACTTTCTTAGATTGTATTTTTTTCGGTTTTGCGGACAAACAATGTATTATATGCTAACTTTAGCTCATATAAAAGAAGAATTACGGAAAAGAAAAGCCAAAACAACAGGCAAGAAAGTTTATAGCAACTTACAAAAAATTGCTAACAAGCATTACATTTCTTTAAATTTCGTGTAAGATTTACAAGTAATCTTTTTATTTCAGATTAGAAGCATATGATTTAAATTTTAACAAAGCAACTGAGTGTGAATTTCCGTGTTTATAGTTGCCTGATGATGCCTTCTGTGCAATAGTAATTTCAGGTTTCTGTACTGGAATTTCTGTACCATCCAAAATTACACGAACCGTTTTATCATATTTATTTTATTATTCTAAGTTTCTTGAATGACTCTGGCATATAAAATTCTATTAATTCTCTGTTTGGCCCCAATATTGGGCTTATTCCATATTTGATATACCTATAAAATTCATCCAAGTTATAAATATGCTAGAAACTGCTGAGGTTGAAATATTAAAGAACAAAGCTGTTATAATTCAAATGTTGTTTTATTTTGGCGAAGCTTCATCAAATTCATGAAACATTCCTTTTGATTTATAATGTTTCTCAGGCTCAGCAAAGGAGAAAATCGAGGGAAAAGCATCTTTTTTTTTATATTTTTTTGCCCAATTTTTTTTTGTTACTGGGAAATCGATGAACTCCAATAATTTACAAGTTACATGCATAACAATGCGGAATTTTCTCAGTATAAAATTAAAAAGTGCAATACTCCAAGAGATTCCCATATGTTTTGACACTTTCTTTGAGGCGGCCCGGTACCAAGACCAGACGCCACCTATCGGGATAAAATTGCGCTTTTCCTCCCCATTAAGTACACAAGTTTCAGCAAATCACTAGGCAATAAAAGCAATGTAAATGTTCTCTAATTGTTTATTTACCAATGCGTCAAATATTATGCTTAGTTAGCATTTTATCTTTTTAAGGTACGAAACCCAAAGAAAAGTCGCTATTCTTACTAGCACTGCGAGACGCATCTAAGAGATCAAGTTTGAGATACTCATCCGCATATTTTATCTGGTTCATTTACCTGGCACACTGTCTCTTAAAATAACGAACAAGTGTTTTATAAAATAAAGGTATATTTTCGTAGATATACCAGAGCGTGCAAAGTAAAACAAGGTTGCTCAACTTATTTCTAGATATTTCAATAGTTTATTTTCATATTCACTCCTCAAGCGTACGCACTCACAAGACATTTTAGTTTATTTTAAAATTTTCTGTTACGAATTGCTTACGCATTGATTACGTTACGTAATAATAGGAAAATAATAAATCTTTGGTGTGATATAAATTAAACTATAATTAATTAAAAATTCAATAATGGTACCTAGTCATGTTGAATGGAATGGCGACCGCGCACCGGACGACGCTCCGTGGGTAGACAAAGCGGACCAACGATCTGGTGAAGGTAGCCACGACGATCGGTCCTGCGAGACTTATGTCCAGCAGTGGGTGCGGCTATGATGATGATGAATCATGTTAGATTCAATAACATAATCAGTCAACATCAAACTTAAAAGCACTGAAAACATATTGTTACGTCACTGGGGATTGAAAGGAACAGGGTTGCAGAGACCATGCTTTTTAAATATTACAGTCATTTACCTAAATACTTTACACTTTTGATATCCATGTAGGCGTAAGCCAGTAAAATTATACATCGGACCATGCGTTAAATCCGGTAGTTTTGATTTTTTGCAGACTTGTTTATGATGTTAACCCGATGAATAATCCAAGTTTGTGACCTCGAGCGACGAACGCAACTAAGTCAAAAATCTAAAAAACCGCGTCAATATCGGCTTTTTGGCAATTATAACCATAAAGGACTAGTTTTTGATAGTACCTTTTCAAGACGTTTTTAAAGAAGACTAAATTTTCTACAATATAAGACTAAAATTGTACTGTAGACCTAGTAGTTTCCGAGATGAAGCCTTTCAAATTTTTTTTTCAAACCTCGAATTTTTTTGCAATATTATTAGTTAGTAAATTAAGTTAATTTAGCCATTTTGGAAGGTCCCAGTTGAGGTTCGTCCGTAACGTCGTATGACTCGCTCTCCTGCTGCTGCTATCTCGTCAGGTGTAGACATGCTGTCGAGAAAAATCACAGCTTCCTTTTCGATGTCTGGATTGTTTTGGACAATGGACATCATTTGCTTCTTCCCTAAGCCAAAGAAGCAGGCTGTCAAGTCACAACCACTAAAGGCATGGATGAAGAGCAAAAGCTCTGATTTCAATGAAGATTTCTAAGTCGTCTATAATATTGCAAAAAATTGCGAAGTTCGAAAACATTATAAATTTTGAAAAGCTTTATCTGTGAAATATTGGGTTTACAGAGACAATTGTAGTCTCATATTGTAGCAAATATAGTCTTCTTTAAAAACGCTCTGAAAAGGTACTATCAAAAACTAGTCATTCAGGGTTATAATCGCCAAAAATCCGAAATTTACGTGGTTTTTTCGATTTTTGACATAGTTGCGTTCGGCTTTCGATGTCACAAACTTTGATTATTCATTTGGCCAACATCATAAACTAGTCTGCAAAAGATCTGAACTACCGGATTTGACGCAAGGTACCCCGTAGTTTCAGACGACAATTTTAGTGGGTTAGTAGGTAGCTTAATTGAAACTTACTCACCAAACTACGTAGCAGTGTGTACCGGCCTTGGGTGACATCTCCCACATTTTATTTGCGCGCCGTAAACCGGGCTCCGAGGTAATGATTTGTAAAGCCGGCGCCATTAGGCGGGTGATGCCTGGATTTGTGTGATACGACATGCAAATACAGACAATGTTGTACGCACAAGGCGACTGTGTGTCTACGAATTGCCTGGTTGTTTTTGCTGCACAACACTTGTAGCGCAAAGAGATTTGGTTTGTGAGCCAGCCTAATAGAGGTAGATTTCTACTCAAAGTTACTTAAATTCTGTTTAACTTAAGAGAGAGCGAGAGAGAATCAATATTTGACCTTATTAAAAATTAACCGCATATGTATATGTGGTCTATAAGTGGTTAGGCCACCCGTGTAAGTCGCAGGGTCCCGGGTTCTCCCAGGAGGGTGGTACAATTTGTACTCGGTTTGGTTGGTGGTAGGACTAATTTCAAGACCACCTGGCTAGCTACCACCATCTTACTTAAGTGTGACTGACCCCGAAACAACAATTAAAAAATTGTTGTGTTCTGGCAGTTAGAGGTAATATAGTCAGTTCTTTAGTGATGAGGATTCCGGGTGTAGTGCGGTTCCTTCGGCCTTATCGTCAGTTAACATCAGGTGAGGTGAACGCCAAGCACTATCCCGTTGTGCTTAAAAAAATTAAAACAAATTAAAAAAACTCACAACATTGACTCAAATTAAAAGAGAATAAAAATGAGAAAGAAAAAGTTAAAAGTCAATCAGAACCCTGCCTTAGTTGTCGTCTCTAAAAATTACCTACTTTTTAGGGTTCCGTACCCAAAAGGTAAAAACGGGACCCTATTACTAAGACTCCGCTGTCCGTCTGTCTGTCTGTCACCAGGCTGTATCTCAAGAACCGTGATAGCTAGACAGCTGAATTTTTCACAGATGATGTATTTCTGTTGCCGCTGTAACAACAAATACACAATAACAACAGGTTAAAATAAATATGTAAGGGGGGCTCCCATACAAAAAACGTGATTAATTTTTTGCTGTATTTTTCTCGCTATTAATAACGACTGTAGGTAGACAATTGAAATTTTCACAGATGATGTATTTCTATTGCTGCTATAACAAAAAATACTAAAAACAAAAAAAAATATTTAAGGGGGGCTCCCATAAAACAAACGTGAGTTTTTGCTGTTTTTATGGTACGGAACCCTTCGTGCGCGAGTCCGACTCGCACTTGCCCGGTTTTTTTATGCCGTTTTTAGCTCGATATTAATAAAGACAACAGGTAGACAGTGGAAATTTTCACATATGATGTGTTTCTGTTGTCGCTATAACAACAAATACTAAAAACAACAAAAAAATTAAGGGGGCTCCCATACAACAAACGTGATTTTTTGCCGATTTTTGGTATGGAACCCTTCGTGCGTGAGTCCGACTCGCACTTGGCCGGTTTTTTTTAATTAGTTTAGTTTTATCTTGATTTATTTTCCCCATTTTCTTTATTTGAAGAAAAAACATCCAGCTTCCATCAACGTAGGTAATCAGTGTAAACTAGAAACTTAAACCAGAATGACAAATCAAAGTTTAATTCATTGCACACGCACATCACTGTCTAAAGGATTCCCAAAGGAACCTAGTGTAGTGACACGACGGCACTAAATAATTCAGTGACGCGCAAACAGTTATATTAGTATGCACTTTGTGCTACATGCCATCTACGTCTTATTAAACCATCCTTCAACTCAGAGCACAGGGGTTGAACAGTAGGATGTATTACAGTCTGTTTTTGCAAAATTTACCTCCGTAAACAATACTCAACTTAGGTGTTGGCCGCGAGGATGATTTTCGAGCGCTTATCATCTAAAGTGCCTCGTAAATCATCCTTCAGCTCAACATGCTAGCGTAGTTAAGTTGATAAATACCAAACTCCGTTATGTCCGCCTAACTCATTTGGTTTGTTTTTTTTGTTTTTTTTTTCCGACGTTTTAGCACCTTTGAAGCTGCCGTGGTCAAAGGTTAAAAATAAATTCTGAAGCGTGCTGGGAAGAATTAACGGTCTTAAACCGTTTTGTTAATATTGAACCGCTTGGTGTAGAATTTTTCTCGTTCCTGTCCTGTTGAACTCTGACTGCAGATTTCGAATAAATTTTAATTCATGTAAGTATTCGTCGTTGCGTTAAATATTTTCAGGCAAACGTTGCAATGTTATAGGCTGTTTTAAAGTATCAAAATTTGATTCGGAGTCAGCTGGCAGTCCGAGATCATCGGGTTGTATCATGTTATCGCCCGTGGTTTGTATCATATTTTCACCCGTAGCTAACTGAGCGTAGGTATGTTATTCTATCATTAGCAGATATTTTTCTCCATGCAAGCGACAGAGACCGAATACGAGCTATAGTTCAACACGTCACAGTCAGGTGTTGACATCGAAGATTATTTCTGCGTTACTAATACTATTTTACTTATCTACTGAATCCATCCTACTGTTCAACACGAGTAGCAATTCCAGACGTGCGAATTAAAATA
The DNA here is from genome assembly GCA_928269145.1 of Agriphila tristella. Lineage (NCBI taxonomy): Eukaryota > Metazoa > Arthropoda > Insecta > Lepidoptera > Crambidae > Agriphila > Agriphila tristella. The sequence goes on along the minus strand of OV743429.1, from coordinate 7,339,569 downwards.
TCGCGGTTGAAACCATACTGCATTTTAGTGTTGACACGAAGTATGGATTCCGTAACACAGCGTTGTAAAAGAGAATCGTAATACATCCTACTGTTCAACAGGGCCGCGTGCTGAGTTAAAGGATGGTTTAATAAGACGCTTAGAGTTTTGTTGTATTCATTAACTATGAAAGATTTGGCTGAAGCTGGGATAATCACTAAGAAGAGTCTATAAAGCTAATTGTTCATATTTTGTTTATGTGAAGTACAGTGAGGAGGGTTTTTTCAAAAGGGGATATGTGCATGTTATATATTATTTTTCAGAAAATAGTTTTTTTTTATAGAAGTTCACTTTAGTGCAGTTTGTATACATAGAAAAATATCCTGTTTTACTCGGAAATCTCTTTTAAAAGTTTAATTTTCAAATAGCATATTACCTATATCCTTTTTAGCGATGTAGGAAAGGCGATCAGTTTAAAAAAATATTTTGTAAATAGGTATCTCGTTTTGAAAGGACCCACCACAATAGGCATGTTGACTATTTTTTTATTTCATGTTACATAAATTACCCCTCAAAAAAAAGAAACATTTGTATAAGAATTATTTCGCTAGCATGAAAACTGCCTGAGATATCTACAGTTTGAAATGCACAAAATTGGACTCACCCGAAAACGCTCCATACTAACGGCTACCAAGTTATGACGTCACGCCTTCCTAAGTTGTATGCAACGCGTAGGAAATTTGTTCGTCAGCTATAGTAAATATTGTGTTTATCAAAATGGTTTCTTTGACAAATTTGCTATAAATTTTACGGACTAACTAAATGTATTATTTATTTTAACAAATTTTATACTTTTTAAATGGACTTGTCCACCCAACTTTGAAGGGTCATGAAACAAATAATACGCAATATATAAAACCAAGAAGTATACAAGCTACTCCAAAAGTTTGATATGTTTACGATTTTTATTAGTATTTCGTTAGTTTATTCATTAGTCAACATCCCTATTGTTCTATAATTATCACGAAGTCCGTTTGGCTATGAATGTTGTTAGGCGTGCTCATGTAAGTACATTATTTTAAGGTGCGTAATACGAGAGCGTGCAGACCCACACTAAAACAATATGCAAACAACACTCATAGACGAACGGACTTTGTGAGATATAACAACTATACTTACGGTCAAAAACGGTGGTTTAAAAAAGAAGACCCATACGCCATACGTCTTTTCTGTTATTTTTTTTTGGTAATCCAAAGTCACAATTGTGAAAACGAGATCAAAATTCGTGTTTGAAAGATAGGTACCTACCTATAGGGTGGATATGCCTAACTCCAGCCCCCCCCCCCCCCCCCTCTAATATCAGCCCAAAAGTTTTTGCTTTGCTTTAATTAAAAAACAATGAAAATCGGAAACTGTTTAATGGAGCCACACCCCTAGTTAATCCTCTATGTTGGAAAATCACTATTATCCCGTCACGTCACCTACACTACAACGCACACAACGAGCAATAATGTTCACCGAGACCGAGTAGAGGTGACTATGTTTGAAAAACAGCATAATAGATCGATCGATACGAACTTTGAGAAGTGTGTTTACGAAGGCGAGATGCAATTTTTTTAGGTTGTAAGCTTTGATACTAGTAATAGATTAGATATATAACGTTTTGGAATTACTAGTTTGTAATTAAATTTACTAATTTCGAAAAAAATTGGGGGCTGGAGTTTGGCTAGATGATTTTCCATAACTTTCATTATCAGCCGGGGGCTGGTGTTGGGTATTTAACTTTCGTTAAAGAAATTTAATTTGCTCGTCTCAAGGTTGGAATTTCTAGTACTATTCACTAGAATTACTAACCCTGCACCCAATGACCTAAATACAGCCGGGTGAATAATGTTCAATTCCTAAGTTATTTTATTTTTTATTCCTAGTTCTGCAAATTAGGGGCTGATATTAGGATATAATATATGAGAACCTAACTCCAGCCGGTCATCTAAATTTACGCCAATATACAGGGTGTTCTCAAATATGATTATATTTTTTTTTTATTAGATGTTAAAAAGTAATAATAATTAAAATCATACTTTTATACAGTCATAGAAACAGAAATGAAATTCAATATAAAAAAATGTGTATTGAATTCCACTTCTTGGGAAACGATTGAAAAGGTTTCAAATAATTAAAACGATTTTGTACTCGTTGATCATAATGTTTATTGAACCAAAGTTCATTTTTTGTTACACCATTTTTAAAATATTTATATTCTAAGTTGATTAATATATACAGGAGAGGTGTAAGTTTCAATAACTGGTCATGGAAATTAGTGTTTTACTATTATTATTGAGAGTTACCAAATTATTATTATTTTTATTTCATACAAACATGGTTGTATTATTTTGTAACATCCTGTACCCGGCTGTAATTAGGGAACAAAGCGGCTGATATTAGGGCAAAGGCGGCAGGAATTAGGGGTTTTTGCCTTTCGTGCATTTAAACGTTTCTCTATTTTTATTCCACAAAACTACGCAAAACTAAGTAGGTACTATTTTCGTAATATAGATGAATCAACCTTCCTAAAACTGTATCAACAATATTTCTATGACCGCAACTGTAGCAACAACAGAGATTCACAGTTGAAAAATCTTTGGGGGGGCTGGTAATAGGCATATTCACCCTACGTTCTTGCTTTTCGTATAGTCAATGTAATGTGCGAAGACCTTTATTTTACTATAAGGGCTTATGATAAAGCCTTGTTTGAAACATTGAAGCAAGAACACTATAATCTTAGTAAACCAGTGACACAGTCTATCCAGTGACATTAGAGAGGTACCTACGTTACTTCTCAATAATTCACTAACAGAAAGAGATTCACATAAATTATGAGTCATGCCTAATTAGCTTTTGCTTATGATAGTGTGGCTCAAAGGGAAAATGTACCATGGGCAACAGCGTCGCTTGACCACTCCTAAGGTTAAAATCGCTTGCAAGCCGCGCCGTCACAAATACGTTTAATTCGTGCAGGTGCGATACGCGCGCACACGAATTTTGTTGCTAACTGGTTAAGCGACGCTGTTGCCCATAGTACATAAATCAAGTGATTTAGTTTACGACTACTTCATTTTGCTGTTATATCGGGTGATTTTGAACTTACCATCCAAATTTCAAGGATGTGTCCAGTCCATGAAACTAAACAACTTTCTCTATAGTATGGCACTTCTTACTCAAAACATATAATTCTTAATAGCTTACCTTGTTTTGATTTATTTAATTGCAATATTTTTACTTTCTATAGTCAGTAGTTTTGTGAAAGACCTATGAAAAGCTTTTGGATATAAATTTTCAATTCGATGCCTTAACATAGGTAGTCTTAGTATGTCATGCTCTCTTTAATCATTTCTGCGGTGGTGTCGTATGAGGCGGGTCGTTACGTTCCCTCAAATATGGTTGAGCGAAGAGATGGCTGGTTCATGCGTCATGTTCGTGAACTGGTGCTGCCAGTGGGAATGGGTCTGCTTCTGACTACCTATCTTAATGCATATTGAATTGTATGTTTTTCTTTTATTTTTATTTATTGTAACAGCCTAGACTGAATGACAAGTTCAAACTTTGAATTTAGCTTAAAATCTGTAAATTGATTAAGAAATTTGAAACTTATTAAGAAATGAGCTAATTCAATAATGTTATTTATTTGTTAATCTTTGTTAATATGAAGTCTGGAAACGATATACATATTTGTAAATATCGTTCCATCTGATTGATAAAGCTGACAAGTTTTTTGCGCCCATTTTTCTTGTCAGTTAAAAGACGTCATAATGGGTGGTAGGGTAAAAGAATTGACGATTTAAAAATGCTTATTATGTGAGCTTATTTAAATAAAATATATTTCACTTTCACTTTCACTTTCACTTTCACTTTCACTTTCACTTTCACTTTCTAAGAAACATGTGTCGAATTTCGCCACCAAATTTTGGTCATCCCATACTAAATTGATCACGTGATCTCTTTGATTTGTATGGATAGTCGTTTTTTTTTTCATATTTGACCATGTGTTCCTTAGAGAAAGTTGTTCAGTTTCATGGACTGAACATATCCTGAAAATTTTGATGATGAATACAAAATGACCCTGTATGTATATTTCAGTTCTCTCCTATGAAATTGCAAATTTTTGCTGACACTTTATGCTTATAACTTCCATGATTTAAATAAACGTAGGTACTATGGGCAACAGCGTCGCTTAACCAGTTTGCAACAAAATTCGTGTGTGCGCGTATCGCCCCTGCATGAACTAAACGTATGTGACAGCGGGCGCGGCATGCAAGCGATTTTAAGTTTTTAACCTTAGCAGTGGTTAAGCGACGCTGTTGCCCATGGTACATCAGTTGCTTTGTTTAATGTTGTATGGGTATGGTCATCTTTTATTTTTTTCTTAAATATGAGAGAGATAATAAAACTGTAGTCAGTTCTAGTACAAATGGAGAGTTAACAAAGTACTTCCTATTCAAAGAACGTAGACATTATAGCCATGGCTGTCGAGCAGCCACAGAAACTGACAGAAAGCCACTTAGATTAATGGTGATACAAAAGAGAACAAAATTTACCGCTAGTACCACCGGTGGTACAGTTCAGTGTACGGTCGGTTTTAACATTTCTTTTATTTATCATACTTTAGAACTTATAAGAAACACGAAAGAAGTTTAATCTTTCGAGGTCTGTATGCAACCTCTTTTACGTTGAATACGGCATATCGCCTAAAGGTCAAGCCACACAGCGGGCGTGACGGGGCGCGGCGCGACGGGAGTTCACACTGCGGGCGTGATACATACTTTCCACCCCGCCGCGCTTCCGATCTGTATTCACGCTCGGCGCGACGGCGGCGTGGCGCGACGGGACGCGACACATCGCGCCACGCCGGCCCATGTGACGTCGTCCATAGTATCTAGTACATTACAACTTTTTAGCGTCGCGCCGCCGTCCCGTCCCGTCACGTCACGCCCGCTGTGTGGCTTGACCTTAAGAGAAACGCTACAGCAAACCTCCCCCACCCCCCTTTTTGGAATTTTTTCACAACATCTAGTTTAGAATAAGGTGCTTAGTGTGCCTCTCTTGAAATTCGTCGATAAATAACGCTACGCTACTCACCCTTTTTCCCCTATTCGTAGATAAATAACGCTACGCTACTGCTCCTTTTTACCCTATTTTACCCAATCAAAAATCGCAATCGACAAAAAAAAATTAAGTCAAGGTACTTGTGTGCCAGTTTTCGTAAAAATCGATTAATGAATGCGACCTGTTTACGAGAACAGACAGACAAAACGGCCAAAAGCATTTTTGGCCAATCTCGAAACTGACGCTTCGCTCGCTCGTTCAACAAATAAAGTACCTAGGTACTTAACTACAGGGCGAAATCGAAAACAGTCGAAAAAATTTGTGGTGTGGTTTAAACCATCAAACTGAACAACTTTGTCTATGGGACCAACTAATCAGAGCAAAAAATAATCCGCTATTCCCATAGACATAGAAAAATTTTCGCTGCGCTCAAGAAGACCAACAAAGCGTGGAAAAGAGAAGTTAACATCATATGGACACGGTCTATGTAAAAAAGAGACAAACGATCAAATGACATGTGCCAACATTTTTTACAGTAAGAGCCCCTAGCGTCCCGCCTAGCAAATGAGCAATCGCAGTTTGTTTAAAACATTTGTTAATCTTAATTAGAATTTAAAATAAAGGTATCGTGGAGCCATGGTATCTTGTGCTCTAAGTACGTGTCGACTGTTAAAAATAACACCCTGTAGGTAAACAATCGCCACAAACAGCTTCATTATTTCCTTCTCGTTCGTCGGACCAGTAAAATAACAGCAATTCTCCGAAATAAAACTGATGACTATTTAAATACCCTGTACCCTTTGTGGGCCTTACAACAAATGCTCTTATTTTCGGTCCACAGACATTGATATTCTACCACAGTACAGATAGAGAAACAGTAATATTTCTTTCAAAATAATGTTTAAAAATTAATAAGTTTTGTAATTGTAAGTTACCTCTCTAATTGATGTTTCCTGCCTACCTTTGATACCTATATCCTTAGTAAAACATAGATCTGCCTAGACAACTGTTGCTAACGTTTAATTGAAATATCTAGAAAACAGAGGTTTTTATTTAATAAGTTATTACTAGAAAATTATTTAAATAAATCTTTACATTGAATTTTTAAGGCCCAGGGTCTAGTATTTTTAGAAGGTATCACTCAATTCCCTCGTAATCATTCGTAGAAGTAGATAGCAAATGTGTCAAAAACGGCCAATTTTAGCAGTTTTGCTATCCAAATATAGCAGTGACTACGAGGGAATGTACCTAATGATACCGTCTAAAGATACTAGACTATGGGCCCTAAAAAATCCACGTACCTATAGTTTTATTAATATTGTGTATTAGAATTACAATATGAAATAAAATTCACCTGCGCACCACTTTTGGTCATGTAACCGCCCGTTACATCGTTTTACTTCATCAATCTAAAAATCTCTCTCTTGGCTTTAATTAAAACAATTAAAACAACAACGTTTTAAAAAGATCTTGTGACTTACTGGCCATATCTTTCTTTGTGTAATAATGAGAATTGTTAATGAAAGAACAGAGGAAAGGCAACAAAGACGCCCAACATCAGAAACAAGCAACGAGGGAACGAGGAAAGGCACGTCTTAAATTTTAATGCCTTCCTAGTTAAATGTTTTGATGTTAAGAGTTTTTAAATGTACATTTCCACGTTGAAACTAAATAGTCGCGTGAGTGGTAGATAATCATATTTTATCAACTTCGATCAAGAATTTAGGCGAACGTCGTGGTAAATACCGTGATCCATCGCCATAGAATAAATTTTAACCATGGAAAGTAAAATATTGAACATTCCATACAAATTACTTTCCATGGTTAAAATTTACTCTATGGCGATGGATCACGGTATTTACCACGACGTGTAGCGAAACGGTAAATATCTAGCCGTCGCCTTAGATAACGCTCCACGAACTAAAATAGCACGCAAAAATGGCACCTCTATCAAAAGGCGTCCCACTTACAAACTTGGCGCTTATTTGGTACATAATCACCTCTTATTTTGTACAAACTCACATTTTGTATCACTTATTTTGTACAAAATAAAGCTTATTTTATACAAAAACACATCGTTTATCACTTACTTTGTGCAAAATAAGCGCCTAGTTTGTAAGTGGGACGCTATTTGAGGTGCCATTTTTGAGACTCTGACCGGATATCTAGGATATTCTTGACCGAAGTTTATCAACTAGGAAAGTAATTGAGCCCGATTGAGATTGGTACACGTGATATTTTTAAATTAGAGATAGTTATTTGTAACGGTTTTTTTCTTTCATAAGAAAATGTCTTATTTTCTATTAGGTATATATGGTAAATATTTTTAACACAGACACATAAAATGTAATGGCTCGCTAAATTCAGAAAATGTGGCATTAGGCACTAAACGTAAGTTTGACATTAGCCATTTTTAATGTCCCCACTGCTAGGGCACTGGCCTTCCTTAAGGGTGGAGAAGGACGATAGGCCATAACCCACCACGCGGGCCCAAAGCGGATTGGTGGGTGTTAACGACTGCGAATGCAGCCGAGACCAACGCCTTAACGGGCCTTCCGAAGCACGGAGGAGCACGAGATAAGAAATTTTCGGTCACCTATCCCATGACCGACCCTTGCGAAACTTACTTACCTTCCCGCAGGGCCAGGCACTAAACTACTGCGCCACGCCACTGACCACCACACTAAAGTATGCGCAGTATAAAATCAAGTAAGTGACGACCTGAGTGGTGCAGTGGTCAACATCTGGTCTACCACACAAGAGATCCCGGATTCGATTCCCGGCCGAGCAGAAATTGAAAGGATATTTTTTTATTTTTGTGACGGGTCTGAGTATTAGGTACTTCTGTATTAAGTATATATATTTAAAAATGTATAATTAGTAAGAATATCAGTAAGTAGTCTAGCACACATATTACAAGCTTTGCTTATTTTGGGGCTAGATAGCGCTGTGTGAAATTGTCCAAGCATTTAAAAAAAGTATGTACCTACGGCCTAACAGTACACATAGGTAAAGGTGATGATATCATACTGCGAAAACCATTTAGCCCCTAAATCGCCTTAGGGAAAGTCGAAAACGATAAGGAAAGTCCAAATTCTAAGAAATATAAACCCGCAAAATATTAACAATAGCGTAGGTCCAAATAATCTTCGGTCCCTTCGGACCCCAGCTATATTTTATGGGAGAAGCCCATTCGATAAATTTACATAACTTCGTCAGTACCTCGTAAATCCACACTTAAGTTCCGAACTAATATAAGTTAAGCTATCTCGGTGTTTTATCGAGGAAAAAGTAACAGTTCTGGATATTTTTACATGTAAATAAGGACTAAGTTTGCGTGGAACAAAAGCTTTTTTTTATACTCAATGGAATAGTGCTCGTCCTTCACCTCCCCCGATGTTAAAATTGACGATAAGGCCGAAGGTGGAAGCGCACTACACCCGGAATCCTCATCACTGAGGAACTGGCTATCTTAACTCTAACCGCCGGAACACTGCAACATTGTTTAAATTGTTGTTATGGTGTCGTCAGAGTTAGGTAAGATGGTGGTAGTTAGCCAGGCGGACTTGAAATAAGCCCCAAACCGTGTACAAACAATTTTGCCCGCCTGGGAATCGAACCCGGGACCCCCGCGTTACACGGTGGGCGAACCACTAGACCACAGAGGCGGTTGAACTAGAGTTAGTAACGTTTCAGTGCTCCATTGTTTGAATGTCAACGATTTCGATTATTTTATTTTCACAAAAGGTTCGTCCTATAGAATCCGAAAATACTCTTTGACTAGTTAAGTGTAAAATGTAATTGTTCTTAGATTTGTTCGATTTTACGGCCGTTGAACATCTTATTCGATATATCGACGAGATTTAGATAAAGGCAAAATATAAATTAAGAATTTACTAAAAAAAACTAGCAAAATAATGAAGGAGCCACTTTCATTATCTTTCTTGTATGGCAACACTCGAATACTAATTGTAGACTACTTGGGTGGATTCTTCCAAGCGAGAATAAATACTTAATTCTTAGAATAAAGGTATTCGAGAGTAACAGAGTATTTTGTCTATTCGAGAATAGTCACTATACCACCATTTAGCGAGGAACAACAGAGTTAATCCAAGAGTATTATGTCAACAAGAATCTTATATATTCGCTAAGACCGCTACAGTTACGCACAGCACACGGCGGCCAAATAGAGTTGACAAGACTTTGCCTTTAAAATAGTTCGTTTGTAGAATAATGACAATTGGCTGAATAATACGTTCATTCTCACTAATTAAGGAATAACAATCCCAAGAGTAACTTTGTATTGCATGAAAAATGAAAATATTTTTACTCGAGAATAAAACCGTGGAATAGATATTATTATTGGTATATTATTACCGTATATTCAAGTTTGGTTTAAGAACTGTAAAATTCATAGAATGAATTTAAATTTCTTGGTTCCGTTTCAGATGTATAACATACGCACAAGTATGTAGTTATCGGGAGTTTTGTTAAGTGAAGGATCTCCGGCTCACCACCACACCAAGATGGACACACTCTTCTACCAGCACTCTGTACACTAGGAAACTCCATGAGCTCCCATATATTATATTACTTGGCTTTTCCATTAATCCCACATAAACAGCCGCTATCACCATACTGACTGACAGTGACAGTTCAGTGTTCCCATATACTGAGTGTTGCCCTCTTGTGCGTGTGAGACAGAGTATTATATCTATTCCATAGATACAAACACTACATCCCTTCCTTATCATTTTTTTTTTATATTTTTTCTGACCGTTGAGATCACATCACATAATCACAGGAAAGCAATCAATCATGTAACTTACTACACAATCGTTTAACACAATCAATTAAGTACTTATTTACTTATAAAATTATGTCTTTAGAGATCACAGCAAAGTACTTTTTAAGCTTACACTATCAATTAGAACAAGCAACCATTCATATTAACATTAGGTAAATATGCAATGCAGTATTGAAATGAAACCCAAAATTAAAACTTTAGAAACCACAACAAAATAATATTTTGAACCTAATGCATTAGAACTAATTATCCTTGAGAAATTACAGTAACGTTCAGTAGTTATTGATTAATTACTTTATGAATTAGACCCAATCATATTTAAATTACCTATATTAATTTATAGAAGTCTTTTAAATATTACAATAACATGTCCGTTTCATTCTAGTTCCCATTATACTGTATCCTCTGAAACCACTTTCTATGTACAATTGACGGCACATCAAACCACACATGCTGCCCTTGAGGCCGTCCGTCCCTTACGCAATAAAAGCTGCTTCCACGTCTCAACCGTTCATTCGTCGTGCTGTCCCGTGTACCCTGTACAATGTACATGCCTATACCCTCTATTTCATTTATGTGTACTAAATACGGAATGTATTTTCTCGACTTTTCCTGTTCCTTCATTTCTTATTTAATGTTCTCACTGTCTACGCTCCTTCTACACATAATATGTAGTAGAATTAAAATCAATTACTACTTAAGTTATCTTTTCCATTTATCCCCATCTCTCTTTTCCCTTTTCTTTTGTTTTTTCCTGGTTCCTCACTTTGGATCGTTTGGAGAATTATTTTAGCTAGGTGATTTTCCAGTTACACAGTCAAGTTATCGGTACACAATTCAATATTCATTTAAAACATATATATTTAGCCTGTTTATTGATTGTTGCTATTAAAATCATTATTACGTAGCCGGCCAAATAGAAAAAAGAATTAAACTGTTTGATACATTTTGAAATAAAAGAAGGATGTCCAACGAATTCCTTAAACGAGCTAATAAGCTCACTGTATTTTTTTTGCAAGGCAGCTAATGTTTTGTTATTAAACATATTTTGTTATAATGTCATTCATTTACTATTATTTCTTACATTTGCTTAGTATTTAGTTTCCTGTCTATTAGCTGTCAAATATTAGTATCATTTCCAAATGTATTCCCTAGCTTTGATTATTATAAATAAATCAAAGTTTCCTGTTATCTAGTTCCTTTAGTTAGGTACCTACAATATAAAATTTTATTTTGTTATTGACATTAAGTTGAATCAAAAATTTTACTATAGTTATTATCGAGCTAATATCAAATAATAATTTTATTCTTCATTAATGTTATTCTTACTATATCATGTATCCTCTGTAATTTGTACCTAGCCAATATTTGCATGCCTCTACTACAGGTTAAAGACCTATGTGAACTTTGATATGTATTATATCATAAATATGTATTGCCTTTATCGAATGAGTGTACCATATTTGTTGCAAATAAATATCCTGCATTATGAATAGAGATCCTATCAGCATAGCTTGGTATTTCCATCTCCCATTGTCAATATCCTTTTTTGTCTCCGATACACGCCCCAGGCAAGTAGTAAAACTCCTTGCAATGTTGCTCCTTCTAGCACCAATAAACTAGCATATATGAAACAGATAATATAAATACCTAATATACTAGAAAGTCTCGACCCGTCACCAGAATTTTCTCAGGCAGGAATTGAACCTGCGACCTTTGGAAGACCAGTCCAATGCTCTTCCACTGAGCTACTGAGACACTAGTGCCAACGTCAAAATCTTTCTAGTGCCTATACATATGTATATTATATAATGAGGATAACTATGAGATAGATTTAGACAGATTATTACATAAAATTTAATGGTCATCTACATCCAATTTAATGATCGTCAGGTAACTCCAATTGAATGGAATTCTACATCCAATTTAATGGACGTCGGTTAACTCCAATTTAATGGAATTCTACATCCAATTTAATGGACGTCGGTTATCTCCAATTTAATGGAATTCTACATCCAATTTAATGGACGTCGGTTAACTCCAATTGAATGGAATTCTACGACCAATTGAATGGTCGTCAGTCATCTTCGATGAAATGGAAACCTTTGCCGACTGGCAAATAGACCTGCAAAACAAGCAAAACTTAAATACTGAACAAAGGACATGGCCAAGGGGTACATTCCATTTACACACACATAGTAAATAATATTGTAAAATAAAAATAGAAAAATAAATTTACACGTAGTTTTGACCCTCTCTGAACTTGTCAGTTTTTATTTCAAAATAATAAGTAATGCAAGGTGAATTCAAAGTACCGTTTATCACAGCCAATAAAGTACATTCCACTTACACACACGTAGTAAATGGGTAATATTGTAAAAAATATGAATTAACACGTAGTTTTAAACCTGTCTGAACCTGTCAGTTTTCATTTCAAAATAATAAGTAATGCAAGGTGATCAAAGTACCGTTTGTCAACTGTCGCCATAATGAACCATAATAATGGACTTTCAACACAAGCACACTACTTTGTAGCCATTGTGATATAGACGACGCCAATGCTCTTATTAGGAACATTTTACTAAATGAAACTGTTTTCAATAGATTTTTTACATATTTTATAATCACCTTTTTAATAATGTTGCCCGTCAGCTTTTTGAATATACTTTGTTATTATTGTTCCATTTTTTAAGACTATTACCCAGTTTAATAAATGTTAGTCAATATACAGTTGCAATCCTTAATTCAGATGGACATTACATGCTTAATAATTCCAAAACCATATCAGTTTACTGTAATAATTCGCTACTGTTCGCCATTAAAAGCGCCTTGCGTTTTTTAATAGCAAAATCATATTCTTAACACTTGTTGCTAGCGATCTGATTATAAGGTTTCATGAAACTGTTTAAGTCTAGTGTGTTGTAATGACAGGTTCTTTGAATTTTTTTTATTTACAGCAATTGAATGTGCCAATATTCTTAAATATAAAACACTAAAAATCATAGGTGTAAAATAAAATTGATAACAATGCAAACCCCCATACAAATATTGGCCATGTCATTTAAAACAAAAGTATCTGAAACTAAAGCTATTGTTATTATGAATAGAAATCCATTTTAACTTAATTACAGTTTTTTTCCTCTAAGTACATTTTGATTTATTCTTTTACTAGCTTACCACCCGCACCTCCACCTGCGTTGATCATGGGTTATATCGTACGGGCGGAGACCCGTGCCCAGCAGTAGGACAAAAGTAGCCTATGTCCTTCTCCAAGGTCCCATCCAATTCTGTACCAAATCTCACCAAAATCGGCCCAGCAGTCCAGGCGCGAAAGCGTAACATAACATAGTTTACTTTCGTATTTATAATATCAGTAGATATTATTATTAATGTAATTATTAAAGAGCTTTATTAAGTAGTGAGGAACTTATTGCAGAGCAAATTGTCATAAAGATACTTAGGTATGTTAATGGTGCTGTTTGTCAATTTAATTGTTTGCACTCATCATTTTTTTTTTGCACCAATTTCCGTGACAAAACATAAAAATTACAGATTGAAAACAAAATGAACAAAGCGTATATAACAAAGCTTACTACACTGAAAAACTTAATGTGTCCACTATGAATTCCAGCTAAAGAATAAGAAAGTAGAACAGATCACATTTGCAAATTTCAATGTTATTAGCATTTCCTTTAAACACTAAGGTATGTACATATAGCTAGAGACACAATAGTTCATACCATACCTTTTCCTCCTTTTTTATTTTTTCTTTGTATTTTGTATTTTTTGCCATTGATTTTGCATATTTTGCTTTTGTCATTTCAAGATTTAGGCTTGCAAAAACCTGTGGCTCATTCATGGGGAAAGGCATAGTCCCCATAATGCAACAAGCCACCGATCCTCCCTTGGATGAATGCAAAAACCATGCCAAAAGACGCTCATGGGCAAAGGCTACTATAAAGTAGACGACTATCTGAAAGATGAAAATGCCTGGAAATGATGTAACACATAGCACATTACTTGCTAGTAAGCACCTTCCTGCCACAATCATGCTGCACTGTATTTGGTAACGAGACATTGAAATTGCAAACATCGCTACTTTTCTCTGTTAAAGCTGATAAGTTTACCGTGTCCGTCCTTCCTGTCAGCCAATAAGCCCGGAACGGGTGGCAGGAAAACAGATCGATTCAAAAGCACTCCATCATTAGTTCAATTGAATAAAGACACTTGGACTCTGACTTTTAAACAGGGCCCTGTTTCAGATACATTTTAACTTAGTCAATTACACGAGTCCGGTGTTCATTGCATTGCCAATTTGAAACCAGAGAACCAACCACTGACAGACACCGCAATGTATGCTATCTACTGTAGCACTACAACTGCAATGCTTTTAAAATAGTCCCAGGCGATTCGCTAAAAACAGTGCTGTGCTAATGAATTTCAACTATTTTAAATAAATAAAAATATACATACAATGTACGCGAGTATGTATCTGGACGCTCGCTGGGATACACTAGCTAGATAATAGGGGCCGCTTTAGTGTTATCAATAAAGATACCTAGATGCATTGCACATTGATCTCTTCAAGAGTAAAAGGGACACGCTTGTTTAGAATTGTAAAATAGATTCTCAATACACTTTTCTGAAATCACTATTTACTATTACTCAAAAAGACTATAATAGGTATATCTAGTATTTCTTAAACATACAACAGTATCAGGTTAGACACAATGCTGTGCCGGTAATATACATATACAATACCTAAATTATACAGGTTGCCAGTGGGTAAGTTTTTATTCTTTACTTTTAGTTTGACATTCTTACCTCAATGATTTAGCCTAAAATAATGAATAGGCACTTAGATTACAGGTCATTGAATCGAATAGTAATAATCAAAAGGTCATTTAAGGTAAACAATACCGAAAATGGGTACCTACAATGTACCGCTTTTACCGGGTAACCTAACCTCTTTTCCCCCACTGAAATATAGCTAGTTAGTTGGTCTTGTCATACTATTATGGTGAAGTTAAGCAATAATATGGTTACCCAAAGAAACTGAAATACGTGTTCTCGATAAGTACGTCTCCTTCCCTTCAAAATAAGAGCAAAATTTTTACCTTCGTCGCCACTTATAACATACGCACAAGTATGTAGTTATCGGGAGTTTTGTTAAGTGAAGGATCTCCGGCTCACCACCACACCAAGATGGACACACTCTTCTACCAGCACTCTGTACACTAGGAAACTCCATGAGCTCCCATATATTATATTACTTGGCTTTTCCATTAATCCCACATAAACAGCCGCTATCACCATACTGACTGACAGTGACAGTTCAGTGTTCCCATATACTGAGTGTTGCCCTCTTGTGCGTGTGAGACAGAGTATTATATCTATTCCATAGATACAAACACTACAAGATGTTTTGTCAAACTGTTCATGGTTCAGCCGCTGGCTGCGTGCGCCATTCACGATTCAATCACTCTTGTGGTTTGATCTGCGAACCTGCAATCAAGTTGTGGATTCGATGTTCGTCTTTTTTACACGACTGCCCAAAGCAAAAAGAGTGTTATGTGTTCAGGATTCATGTATGTTTGTGGGTATGTGAGTTTCTTTATTCCACCATAACTTCTAAATGCCTGAACTGATTTGGATAAATGGGGTATCGTTAGAATCCTTACAACATCCCGAGTGACACTGGCTATATTTTTTTTAGAAAAAATCAATATGACGACTGTACGACGCCATTTTCAAAGGTGAAAAATTTTTTTTTTCTTTTGTTATTACAATATGGGCATCAAATGAAAGGCCTTGATGAGCACATTCCAAAACTATATAATATGTCACTAAAATGTGTGAAATAAAAATAAATAAATTAAAAAAATATTAAAAACACGACTGCCCTGCCAAAACGAACTAAAAAGTTAAACAACAAGTGTCATTGCAGTCGGGGGACCTCTTTGATCAAAAATTGTTCCATGATAAGGTCCCCCGACTGCAATGACACTTGTTGTTTAACTTTTTAGTTCGTTTTGGCAGGGCAGTCGTGTTTTTAATATTTTTTTAATTTATTTATTTTTTGTGTAGGTGTCGCTTATATCGGTTTTGGCTCCATAGTGATTATTTCCTTAATTGGCACCATAGTGATAATTTCCTCTATGATTGGGACCAAAGTGATTTTGGTTACCTATGTGGGAGCACACTCACACATTGAAAATCAAAATTCACAAATGTAAATATGTATATGTGTGCTTAGATGTAAGTTTTAGTTCGTAAGTCTTTCCTATTTGTCAATGCGCGTCTCGCACTATACCACTAGTTGTAAGTTACCCTTTTTGTATATAATTAGGCTAAGGTTTTACAAAATATACATTCTACAAACGGACTCCGAGACTTTCTCTTCTAACCTCTGCCAAATTGGTGACCTGCCGACTAAACGAAGAAAGAAAAAAAACGCAACCATGCCTATGGATGAGTCGACGAAACCAGCTGAAGAGTCTGTCTCCGAACTGGCTCCCGTGTCACTGCAAGCTCGCATTCCTCATTTCTGGCGAGAGAATCCACGTCTATGGTTCGCGCAGTTCGAGGCCGTCGTCGCTGCGCATAAGCTGGGTGAAGAGCAGAAATACAACCTCGTCATTCCTGTACTGGACCGAGCGGACATCGAACAGATCAGCGACATCATCATCAGCCCACCACCATCTTCCGAAAGGTACAGCACGCTGAAGAATCGTCTCATCTCCGTGTATCAAGAGTCAGAACACCGCCAGCTACAGAAACTACTCAGCGGCTTAGAACTCGGCGACCAGAAACCGACTCAGCTGCTGCGAAGAATGAGAGACCTCGGTGGTCCGAAGTTCCCTGACGATGCTCTCAAGGTCATGTGGATGAACCACATTCCAGCCCAAATTCGCGCCGTGCTATCCGTCAACACCGAATCGTCGCTCGACTGCCTAGCAAACATGGCTGACAAGATGATCGAGCACACAGATACAACGATCGCTACAGTAAACAGCACGCCAAGCACCAGCTCATCATCAGACACGCAGTACCAGCTCCTGTCGAAGCAAATTGAAAAACTGACGCTGGAGATCGCCGAATTGCAACGAGCTAGCCGAACGAACTATCGCCGTCCCTTTCACTCACGCCGTCATTCCCGCTCTCGCTCACGGACGCCGGCCGGTGAAAAGCGCAAGCCTGGTGATGCAAACTGGGAATGTCACTACCACTACCGCTTCGGTGACAAGGCGAAACGATGCACATCACCATGCTCAAGAAAGAAGTCGGAAAACTAGAAACTACATCGACTATGGCGGGCGTCGGTGTTTCTAACTCAACAAGCCACCGCCTCTTTACGATGTCAACACCCGAGAAAAATTTCTAGTCGACACTGGTGCAGACTTATCAGTATTAGCGGCAAGAAACAAGAAAAATACCACTCCTACGAAGTACAACTTATACGCAGCGAATGGCACGCCGATAAGTACCTACGGAGAGCGAACACTACAACTCAACCTAGGACTTCGACGCAACTTCAACTGGACTTTTGTCATCGCTGACGTCAAGACATCCATATTAGGAGCCGATTTTCTTCGCCACCACAAGCTACTAGTCGACCTGCACCAAAGAAAACTCATCGATAACGTCACTCAACTCTCTGTCAACGCGATTGAAGTGACTACATCGCAACCTACAGTCCACGTGTTACATCGGAAACAAGATACATACACCGACATCTTATCTCAATACCCAGACGTACTTCGACCGATGTCTTTGAAGAGTCCACCCAAGCATGACGTCACTCATCACATCGAGACGACGGGGCCCCCACTATCCGCACGCACGCGCCCCCTACCGCCTGACAAGTACAAGGCCGCCAAAGAAGAGTTTGAACGCATGATGGAAATGGGTATCTGTCAACCATCGAAGAGCCCATGGGCGAGCCCACTACATGTCGTAAAGAAGAAAAATGGCTCGCTACGCGTCTGTGGCGACTACCGGCGACTGAACGCTGTCACTGTTCCCGACCGTTACCCAATACCACGCATTCAAGATTTCACATATAGTCTCCATGGCAAGAAGATCTTCTCAAAACTAGACCTCAAAATGGCGTACTTCTGGATCCCCATACAAAAAGAAGATGCACCGAAGACAGCCATTATAACACCTTTTGGCTTATTCGAATTCAACTGCATGACGTTTGGACTTCGAAACTCAGGACAAACCTTCCAACGATTTATGCACGAAGTACTGCGAGGACTAGATGACTTCGTCTTCTGTTTCGTTGACGACCTGCTTATCCACTCCACCTGCGAGGAAGAACACAAGAAACACCTTCAGCAAGTACTAGAACGACTCAACTCGTATGGTGTCACTCTCAACATCGACAAGTGTGAATTCGGCAAAAACAAGATTCAATTTCTCGGCTACGAAGTTTCTCAAGACGGTATCAAACCAACACAAGAACGAACCGAAGCAATAGCGAACTATCCAAAGCCAGAAACCGTGCAAGATTTAAGAAGATTTTTAGGCATGTTAAATTTTTACCGCGACTGCCTACCACACCAAGCCGAACATCAACATGAACTGAACAAATACCTACACAATACAATAGGGATGTTCGATCCGATCCGATACTTGCGTGGATCGATACTATGCGTTACGATCCATTCGATTTTTGTATCGATACAATAGCATTCGATCCTTTGGCGGATCGATACACATACATAGCGGATCGGATCGAAAATATCGTATGATGTATTTATCGTATTATATATAGTAATTACTCAGAGAATATTTGAACTTGAATTTTTATAATACCAACATAACGTCATAGGTAATAACCGATAAAACGCACTCTATATTGCTTTTTGTTTAGTTTGAGAGCAATTTTACTTCGTTAAAACGTTTTGTTCACTTTGACAACCAGCAACTCTTAATTTTGTTTTTGCGTACTTTAAAATGCAAATATTGGCAAAATTAAAAATATTTATTAATTTATTAAACATTACTAAATACATTAGGTTCCTAATATCACGTTTATAATAAAGTGTGATTAAAAATTCGACTTTTCTAAAATATTTAATTCGATACTGGATCGATCCAAAAAATCGTATCAATTTTAGTGGATCGATCCATGGATCGATACAATAGATTACGATCCATTGCGATCCAAAATATCGATACAAGGTACCCGGATCGAACATCCCTACAATACAAAGAAAAATGACAAGACGCCGATACCATGGACAACGGAAGCAGAAACCGCATTCGAAAAATGCCGCCAAAGCATTCTCGAGGCCACAACTCTCACGCATCCTGTACCGAACGCGCCGCTTTGTTTGATGACCGACGCCTCAGATCGCAGCGTCGGCGCCGTGCTACAACAGAAAATCGACAACGTGTGGAGACCGCTCGCTTTCTTCTCGAAAACCATGAGCGATACGCAACGCCGCTACAGTGTATACGACCGCGAATTACTAGCGATGTACACAGCTGTAAAACATCTGCGACGACTCATCGAAGGAAATGACGTCATGATTCGCACAGATCACAAGCCACTATCGTACGCACTAACTCGAGCGCCGAGCACTAGCAACACCCCGCGGCGAGAAAGGCAACTTCACTTCATCAGCCAGTTTTGCTCAAACATCGAGTACATCAACGGCGAGAAAAATCAAGTTGCGGACGCACTCTCTCGTATCGAAGAAATACAACTTTATTCAACAAACATCGATTACAAGAAGTTAGCACACGATCAAAATATCGACGAAGAGCTAAGAAAACTGAAATCGAAACCAAATCTGAAGTTTGCAACTATCAACTTTCCGGACATCGAGCAACCTATTATCTGCGAAACATCTACGCCAAACATCCGTCCATATCTACCGGAAGCTTATCGTTACGATGCATTCAAAGCTCAACACGAACTCAGCCATCCCGGAGTACGAACAACAAGAAAAATTATGAGATCGAAATTCTTTTGGCCTTCTATAAATCAAGACGTTGGAAACTGGGCAAGAGCATGCATCGGATGTCAACGTGCAAAAGTACATCGCCACGTCGTCAGTCCTCTCGGCGAGTTCCCGCAATCGGAAAGATTCGACCAAATACATATCGACATCGTGGGAAAACTCCCTCCTTCGAACGACTATACTGTCGGGAGCCGAGGAGATGTATTGAAACAACGGAATCTGACTATACACTGGTTTATTGTAATAAAATAAGCAAAGATTATATGTTTACTATAAGTACTACATGTATGCATATGATATATGGGGGCACTACACTACACCTTCCCCCTTAATTGGAAAAAAAAAATGTTAGCATTTTTTTTTTGACAATAAATGCAATAAAATTCTTAAAATAAAATGCTAATTGAAAAATTGAATACACAATTGTATATAAGGATTACATTTTGATTACATATTACGAACTTCATGACATGGTTAGTCTCGTCATAAAATGCTGAGATTACAAAAAAGGTTATACGTTTAGATCACAAACACTTAGGTAGGTACTTCTACAAGTTTTACAATATTGTTTATATACTTTAAGCTAAATAAAACTATTGATTAAACAATTTTGTTCTGTTTTTATGCACTATGTCCTCTTTATTATTCTTAACTATCTTAACATTGCAATCTAAATCCTCTAATACTAAATATGGTCCTAGGTAAATACTTTGCATTTTATCCCCTGACGGATTTCTTAGCAATACATAATCCCCTTTCTTATAGATAACTGGGTTTATATTTTTATCATAACATATTTTTCTTTTTATCTTACTGTTACATAAATTATTTCTAGCGTCTCTTTGGGCTAATTGGAGCCTATATTTTAATTCAAGTGGGTAACTGTCGAGATTATATAAAGGATTCACTACACTACCGTTTAAGTTGGTAGGTATGTTACATAGTTTACCGAACACTAATTCATGTGGCGTGTATTGGGTTTCCGAATGCACACTATTATTATACGAAAAACACCAGAAAGGTATCCACTCACTCCATGAATTAGTGTGGTTTTGGCAATTTATTCGTAAATACGAACCCATGTGCTTGTGTGAGTTTTCCACCGCTCCTAAACTTTCGTGGTGGTAAGCTGTAGACGTTAAATGATTAATATTTAAAAGTTGACATACCTCTTTCATTGTATTTGAAATGAATTCTGTCCCTCTATCAGTACCGATTTCTCGAGGGATCCCATACCTAAGGATGAAATTATTTACAAATGCTTTTGCAACACTTACCGTATCTTTTGTTTGAAGCGGATAAGCCTCGATAAACTTCGTAAGTTCACATTGTAGCGTGAGCACGTAGCTATAATTATTATCATCTCTTGGAAGAGGCCCGACAATATCAAGAAAAATTTTTTCAAAAGCTGAATTAGAGGTGCTTGAAATAGCCATAGGCTGCTTTGTTTTGACTGAATATTTATTTTTTTGACATTGATCGCACTTTGATATGAAGTTTTTTACATCTGTTTCTAAACTTGGCCAGAAATAATATTTCTTGATATTATTTGCCATTCGCCTAATGCCTGCGTGGCCACTTGTAGGCAGTAGGTGAAAGTCATTCAGTATAACACGTCTGTCGTCTAAATTATTTATTCGTTGAACTCCTCTCAAAACGCATATTCGTGGTCCGGACCAATTACACATTTTATTTATTTCTTGTACAATGCTAGCTATAAATTCTTTATTATATTCACTTCTTACTATACAAAGTTCTTCTATAGCGTGTCTTTTACATAACAAACTCAAATCTCTCATCATTTCGCCTCGCGATAACGACGATCGAGTATTTGGATTTAGATAAATAATCGACTTTCCATACACGTATATAAAATACCTCGAATAAACCATTAACTCATTTTGACAACGCAACTTATGTAAATGTTTTATAGAAATTAAAGATAATTCAGTAAAATTTTTCGGTTTTTTAATAATCTCTACAACTCTTGGCTGATCAGACCTCAAGTTGGTAGGGATATTAACAACCGGAGAATTTTGACTGTTCCGATTTTCTTGCGCTTTTTTGGTTTGCGCCCTCGTCATAACATTTAATTTTTCGAGACCCAAATTCATTTTTTTCAAATCTTCCGAATTTATTAAAATGCGCGACAATGCATCTGCAGCTGCATTGTTACACCCCTTAATATATTCAACTGTGAAATTATATTCTTCTAGTTGTAATCTGAACTTGATAAGCCTACTCGACGGGTCTCGCATACTAAACAAATATACAAGCGGTCGATGATCGGTCTGAATCTTGAACGATCTCCCGTATAAATATGGTCGGAAATGTTTTACACTCCAAACTATCGCAAGGAGTTCTTTTTCGATAGTAGGATAATTTCTTTCCGCCTTATTTAAACTTCGGCTCGCATAAGCTACAGGCCGACCGTCACCGTTACATAGTACCGATCCAATAGCTACCCCTGACGCGTCTGTTTGCAATATAAAAATGTTATTATCTGCGAAATTAGGATATTGTAAAATCGGTGGATTCATCAACTTATTTTTAAGTAACTGAAAACTATTTTGACATTCTTTTGTCCATACAAAAGGAATATTTTTACAGCACAACTTGTTCAATGGAAATGCGATTTCAGCGAAATTATTAATAAATCTCCGATAGTAATTCATAAAAGCAACAAAACGCTTGACTTCTTGTGTATTTTGCGGTATAGGATAATTTTCTATGGCTTTAAATTTTGATGAATCAGGTAAAACACCTTTCTCCGATACTATATGCCCTAAATATAACATTTCCTTTTGTAGAAACACACATTTTGCAGGATTTAATTTCAAATTAACTTTACGTAGTCTACTTAAAACATCGATTAAATTTTGATTGTGTGCGGCCAAAGACCTGCCAAAAACGGCCAGATCGTCTTGGTAGACCAAACATTTTTCGTAATTTAACCCCGACATCGCAATAGTCATCATTCTTGAGAACGCATTTGGGCTAGTTTTTAGGCCCATGGGTAACCTAGTCATCTGATATTGATTTTTATTTGTTGTAAAGGCTGTATACGGTCTACTGGAAGGATGCAACCCTATTTGGTAAAATCCTTGGAAAAGGTCTAAATGAGTAAAATAAACAGAACCTGCCAATGAATCGAGAATTTCCGTAATGTTGGGCAACGGAAATTTATCGTCTTTAATGTTATTATTCAACTTTCGATAATCTATCACGATGCGCCATTTCTTATTTACCGAATCAGACTTTTTGGGTACCAACAATAAGGGGCTCGACCATGCGCTCGTACTTTCTTCTATTATACCATCCGTAAGCATTTTCTCTATTTGTTTTTCTATTTCTACTTTTTGCGCTTGCGGTAAGCGATAAGGCTTCGAATATATCGGAGTTCTATGTGGTTCTAATTCAATAGTATGTTCGTATAAAGGTGTCATATTTAACTTGTCTCCGGGTAGATGGAAAACATCAGGAAATTTCGCACAAATATTTTCCACGGACTTTCTTTCCTCATCAGATAACTTATCTAATTTTAGTAATGAGAACAATGTTTTAACCCTATCTGCGTTAATTATGGGTCTGTTAAATTGACAAATATAGTACTCATTTAATTTTGTCTTAGTTAACGAAAAATTTTGCAAGTTTACTTCACTATCCCTAGTATTTAAAATTTTTATTGGTACTTTTCCCTTTTCCGGTTTGACTATAGTACTGGCTACGAATACGCCCTCGCATAACTCCTGACATTCAATAACCAAATCGTCATTATCATAACATTCAATGAAGTGGATAGACTCACTCCTAGCCGGAACCGTCAAATAACTATGATTTCCAGCTTGAATATCGAAAGGAATATTGACCTTTTTACCACATTCTGTAGTTAGTGATAGAGTTTGTCGTTCGAAATTTAATACTGCATTAAATGCTTTCAAAAAATCTTGTCCTAAAATACCGTCCGTTTGCAAAGGTATTTGTTTCAATGCATAAAACTTGTGTAAGAAATTATTGTTATTGTAACTCAACTTAATGTAACTGTAACCATCCGTAACAACTTTTCCGCCTATTCCAGTTATATCAACTCTCTTATTATGGAATGGAATCTGTAAATATTCTACAAGATCATATTTGATGACAGAAATGGATGCGCCGGTATCGATCAACCAACTAAAAGTGCTGTTGCCTACATTAAATGATACTTTGTTTAAAGAGTTACATGCACAAATATAGTTAGGCTCGAAAAAAGTGACTCAAGTTCACTCCGAGTGTGTGGTCCTCTGACTCATGCTCACGATCACGAGTACCTTGCTCTGTTGTTAGGGTGTTCACGTTTGCCGATAATCCGCCACTCCTACTACCTCTACGGGGTTTACCTCTGTTACCAGTACGCCAGTTATATCCTTGATTGTTATAACGCCTGTTATAATTATTAGACCAATAATTGGTAGATGTACCTTGTGGCGCACGACCGCCTCGGGGGTAAAATCCTCGCTGCCACTGACCACGACGTGTTTGCACTCTCGCAGGTCTAAAACAACCATACCTATTACCTCTACCGTAGTTTGATGTTCTATAGGAACCAACAATTTCCGACGCGCGTTCGATTGTAGATACCTCTTCGTCCTGCGCAGCTTGTATCGCGTCCTTTAGGCACGTGTAATTACGCGCCGCTATAATAGTACTTAACTTAGGGTTTCGCAAGCCGTCCGCAAACCGTTTTATGGCGTATTTTTCGTTGATAGGTTTTAGCACATTATACGCGCTCGAGTTGCCATCGGCTTGTGAAATTGTTAAATCCACAAATAACTCACTTATGTCCTTGCCAAAGTCCGCAACAGACCTATGGTTTTGGGTCGCTCGCTGCAGTTTAGTCTGGATCGCAGTAAAAGACTTCTGTGGAAGCAATAGTTTACGCATATCCTTTATTAAATCTCCGACACTGTTATAGGAAGTGCCCAATTTTAACTTTGCAGTCTCTGAAAGCCTACTCTTTAACACAAATGTAATTAAATTTTTCTTACATTCTGGCTTAGTCAATGTGGACTCGTAATATTCAATATTCTCAATTAATTGCTTGGTTACGCCATCGTCATCATTCATGACGGGCAAAAGACTTAACGCTAATTTCAAATCAAATAAAGTGTCTTGAGCCATTGTCAAAACTTGTTCGGTACACTTTGCTACTGAGCACAATTGTACAATTTCGTTATATATATTTAAAAACTCCGCGCAACTTTTATTTACTAAATCAACAGACGTGGTCGTACTACCTTTAATTTCCTCCTTTACATGGTCAACTATAGAAACATATTGACTATACAAATTATTCGCTTCACACAACTTTACTACAGAAATATTTCCTTTTCTTCGTTTCTCACCAATTTTTATTAGATAGATACGTATTTCTTTCAAATCTGTTACTAAATTTTCTAAAACTTCGGCCATACCATAGTACTGTTTTCCTTCTTAGAGACTAACCATGCATGTTATATAGAAACTATTCTAAGTACTTACAAATTAATCCATTAATCTAAAGTGTTCTGTCCAGTAACCATCACGATTTTTCCGCACTAAACACCTTTTTTTCACTTTACTAATGACGCTTAACACTTTTAAACTTCACACGCGCACTTTTTCTTATTCTAACATCCAGATTAGACGATAGCCTCTGCTTTTCCGCTCAATACAGCAGGCTGACGACGTAGCAGGCTGGCATACCTCTTTAATGCGAATTCATTGACTTCGCGTTGCACCAATTTGCCATGGTACTTCTTGTAGGCCTTGAACAGGATGAGCAGCGCCCCAATAATCAGGAGCGTAACTATTGCAATTAGTATGCAATTCGTCACGGATATGTGGTCCTTTATTACTTGCATATGAGTGGAGGTATCCACTCCTACAGCCAAATTGGTGTTGTAAGTCTTCTTTTCCTCAACTTTACTTTGTGGAGAACCCATTTTTGACGATTTGAATTCGCGATGTATAATCAAACAACAAGTTAACACGACGATTTAGCTTGAAGTAATCCATCGTTAGTTACGCGAATTTTACTTGCACCGAACCCGATACCGTCTCCTTATTAGGAGGACGACTGGCAGTGTCGCCATATACTGTCGGGAGCCGAGGAGATGTATTGAAACAACGGAATCTGACTATACACTGGTTTATTGTAATAAAATAAGCAAAGATTATATGTTTACTATAAGTACTACATGTATGCATATGATATATGGGGGCACTACACTACAATATCTAGTAACGATTATCGACCGCTGCTCAAAATGGCCTGAAGCTCTACCTACTCGCGACATAACAGCTGAAACAGTAGCCAAAGCAATCTACGAAGGATGGATTTCGCGCTTCGGATGCCCACTACGAGTGACCACAGACCAAGGACGTCAGTTCGAGTCTTCGTTATTCAACGCACTTATGAAGAAGTTTGGAATAAAACGCATACGAACGACTGCATATCACCCGCAAGCGAACGGTCAAGTGGAGAGATGGCATCGCACACTTAAAGCCGCACTTATGGCTAAAGGTGCACACTCACGTTGGAGCGAAGAATTACCTACCGTACTACTGGGGCTACGCACCGCTTTACGTGAAGAGAGCAACGTCAGTCCTGCCCTAATGACCTACGGAACTACGCTACGAATACCATCTGATTTCTTCGTACCTACTCAGTCGAAGATTGAAGACGCAGACTTCGTACGCCAGCTGACAGAAACCATGGCAACTATAGCGCCTACAAGAAAATCACACGCAACGTCGCAGCATCGCACTTTTGTCTACAAAGATTTGGCAACGTGCAGTCATGTTTTCGTACGAAATGACACCGTACGCAGTCCTCTTACGCCACCTTACAACGGACCGTACCAAGTACTTCAACGAGGAGACAAGTACTTCACGATACAGCTACCTCTACGAACGTCAACTGTGTCGATCGATAGACTGAAGCCAGCGTACCTGTTCAACGACGACGACACAGTGACGACATCTGCGAGACCACCAGTGACTACGCACACCACTCCGAGTACCAGCGAGCCCGTCACATCAGCTCCAGCACCATCTCCAGCCAAGAACACTTACGTAACGAGATCTGGCCGAGCTGTGAAGAAAAACGTACGCTTCGCTTGAGGGGGAGTGATGTGGGAGCACACTCACACATTGAAAATCAAAATTCACAAATGTAAATATGTATATGTGTGCTTAGATGTAAGTTTTAGTTCGTAAGTCTTTCCTATTTGTCAATGCGCGTCTCGCACTATACCACTAGTTGTAAGTTACCCTTTTTGTATATAATTAGGCTAAGGTTTTACAAAATATACGCCGACTTGGTACGCGCTCGTCGCGGAGTCTCACAGGAAGCGCCTCCGCGCCCAACAAAATCAGATCCTGCGCACCGTCACCAAAGCCGGCCGCTACGTGAGAAACGCCACTCTCCAGCGCGATCTCAAGATAGAGCCACTCGACGCCTTCATCTCACGCCTCGCAAAGGGAATGTTTGCGCGTAGCGACACATCGTCGCACGCGCACCTCGCCGGCATCGCCCCCGCACATCAACGCCCGCAGCGCGGTAGGCCCCTACCTAGAGAGCTCCTGCCGCCCACGCAAAGCGACGACGACGCCCCCGCATCCAGCCAGACGCCCGGCTCCCGCCCGCACACTCCGCGCGCGGTCGCAGCCCCCCACCACCCGGACTGACATCGGCCCCCTCCGCCACCGCGGAGGGGCCCCCACTCTACCGAAGAAAATTTAAAACTACCCACCTGATAGCAACAAAACCAAAAATAAATAGCTTCTCCCCTCCCACGGAAAACTGCTGCCTGCTCGCTGGTCGCTTCTGCTGGGCCTCCCTCATGGGTCTCACCCGGTAGGGCTGACCGCGCCGAGGGCGGCGGTGAAGTGGTGAGGGGTGAACCAGATGACCGGGCCGTTCGTAAACGGCCCGCGCAAACGCCACGATGGCAAAAGGCCTCGGCCTCAGGCCATTTCCCCGCGCGCCTGCGGCGCGCGTGAAGATTGCACGACCGACGACAAAATATACATTCTACAAACGGACTCCGAGACTTTCTCTTCTAACCTCTGCCAAACCTACATGCTGTTTGATTGGCACAATAGAAACAATTTACTATAAGCCGATTTGTACAAACAAGTAGTAGCAATTAAATTCCCGCGAAATCAGTCATAAAATTTTCTTGCATGTCTGCATTGCATTGCAATTTTTTTTAAAGTAATTATACTGGTTTTCGATTATTTATTCTGTGTCATACCTATTGTTTTATGATTATCTTTTGAGGTAAGTACCTACGTAAATTGTATTCGTATTCTCACGCACATGGCTTTTTTTTTTGTAAATAAGTAAAACTCAAAAGTTGATTTTAGTGATGAAAATTCATATTCTTATTTTCTATTAATTTCTTTTTACTTGCTTCTAATTGTCTACTATCCATGATACAGCATGTAAAGGGGGCGTTGTAGCCAGTGCACCCTATATTTTTAAAGTGACCTGAAAAATACAATTTCTTGTTATAAACTTTTGATCAAAAATGTCTTTCATACAAACGAGGTAAGTTTGAAGCCTTGGTTCTCCACTCCACCGGGGATTGATCGAGGGAAGATCGAGGGGTTATCTTATCAGATAACCCAATTCAGAGAGTGAATGGAGAAGCTCCAGATATTAACAGACACCCAACTGACCGCATGAGCCGTTTATCCCTTAAATGATCTTGAAAAAAAAAACAGCGAAAATGACGATTTTTGTGTTTCGTACGAAAAATGTGGCACTAATAACTCCACGTGGTCTATGGGCTGAACGGCTCATCCGAGCAGTTGGGTATCTTTTAAGATCTGAAGCTTCTCCATTCAATCTCTGAATTGCCATCATCAGATAACCCTTCGACCAATCTCTGATGGAAAACCAAGGCTTCAAACTTACCACGTTTGTATGAAAATATGCCTGTGACCTCTTATGTTTGCACGCGAGTGTAGTTACTAAAGCTCCGTAACAAACAGAAAGTATTTCTCACATCACAGAGCAATAGATAACTTAGTAAAGCTCCCTCGATTTTTCAAAGATGTCCCGATGTATTTCCAGTGGAATGAAAGCCTTTGGTTGGCACTTCGTAATGCATATGTATCGCAATGTTTCACTTTGAGAGACCAATCTGCTACACTTTGTCTCTTGAATTAATTCCATTGAGTTTAGTGCAAGGTAAAAGCAATGGCGACTAGATATATAAATCTGATTAGGTATTGATTAAACTTTTAGATTTTAGGCATTCACAATGATATTTTTATATTAAACAAATTTAAATCTTAGAAAAAATACTAGACAAAATCGACGCGAAAAAAACATCTGTTTCATATACCTATTGCGCCTTTATATGGAACAGCTGATTTTTTTTCGCGATATCAGAGTTGGCCCCATAGTAAAAGTTGCTTGTAATCATGAGTGGAACCATCCCACTGCGGGAACCAAATGATTAGGTAAAATTTCAGCATGTATTGTATGTATGGGTCTTAACCCATTTGTTCACCATCGAAAAATATTTAATTACCTCTTGTTTATCAAGAATTAAATTGATAATTATTACCATACTTGATTATTCTCATCCGATAATTAAAAAAAAATGTTTTCCTCTCTTCGGACCAAGACCATTGTTATAAAGCTAAAAAAATATAAATAAAAAATACACGAATAAATAAATTTCTCTTTCCTATTGTACCACACCGGTCATAGCGCTGGAAAAAGATTTAAGTAAGTAATAATTAATGGAATCCTATCTAGTTTAATCGAATTCTATCAAAAGATTCAAGATTGAGTTCTATCCACCAGCTATGCGGTACATTGCTGCAGTGCTATGCAATGCATTGCAGCTTCGCAATACCTCGGGGAATGTGAAAGTGTCCTTTATCGATATAACATCATGATTAGATTTTTAAAGTTTGGCTTAAAGCTTTGTTCATTTTAAAGAATATACACCTCTAGAATATAATATGCTGAAAATATGTCGGTTGAGTAATGTTGAACATTTTTATAACTCACCTATAATCATATAGAATTTACATCAAACATCAAACAAATATTTTTAATTGGATTATTGGTAATTTGAAGAGTACTTAAGTATATTGATACAAACTTGAATTTCATTGGCATCATTCTTCTTCTTTCTTATCGAATGAGGATAAGTGGCCACCTCTGGTGTTAGAGTTTATCAAGCCGCTTGTAATGCCTCTAACTTGGCTTAACGACTGTTATCAGATGACAACAGCTGGGACCGACGGTTTAACGTGCCCTCCGAAGCACGGAAGCGCTCAGTTGAAATACCACTTTAACGGTCACCCATCCGACATCTGACCGAACCGAGCGTTGCTTAACAAACGTGATCGAGTACGATCAGCCAGCCAAGTTCCGCCATGAGCGCTTCATTAAAATTAGGGTAAGTAAATATATCTCGAGTTCGGAAAAAGTAAATAATTTCAAGTTTATACCGTGCTTAGAAAATTATTTCCTAAGTAAAAGTGTGTACGAAACAAAAACAAAAACTACTTGTTTTTGTTAATTTCACTGCAAATGTAATCGCACCGTCGAAAAATATAACGTGTTTCAAAATTTTGCTTACTACAGTCCAGCTGAACTAGGATAAAAAATGAGAATATTCTGCTCACTACGATTCGTTTGGAAATGATTGGATTTTTATCGTTTTGCTCGGAAGATAACCGTGTTTATATATCGGAGATTGAAACTCGGAAATTTGATAGAGCATACCCAAGTGATCTTATAATAGAGCACATTTTAAACCAGTGAAGTTCCATCTATTCACTTTAGCAAGATAATCTCTTGTGATTAGGTTTCTAAGTCACCATTTTTTCCAATATAATTATAATTAAAACTGTTTAGAAGTGGGTCCTTAAAGACTGATAACGTTGAGTATTTTTGACTAGAATACATGGATGACTGTGATAGTTTCACGAATAAAAATTATACAACAGTTACATGATGGTTACATGAATCATTTTTTGCTTTTTATTGAATGACATCTAATTTTTTTTAATATCATTAAAAAGTGTATAATTATTTTTATAAATTATAATTATACACTTAATTATATTTATAAACTATAATTATAAATAACATTATAAGTAATTTTAATTAAGTATTTCAACTGTTTTAAAACTAATTTGTTCACAGAAAGCTTTTTGTATTACTTCTCATGACATCACTTCTTAAAAAAACCAAAACATATAGCTCCATACCACCTGCTAGTCAAACCTCTGATCAAATATTTAAAAATATCTACACAAATGTACTTAAAGCTAGATTTTCCGAGACGAGGTTAAATGCCTTTCAGCGTCTTTTGAGCAAAATATTCAATAAATATGAATTTTATTGAAATTCAAATTTCACCGGTCTGTTGTTATTAATCCTGAGGGATATTACACGGCAACCGATCGTACGGTGCCTTGGCTTCAGTTTTATTAAATAATAACAGCTGTGTAAGCTTGTATAGCTTTGTACGTGTAACAGCTTCTATGTGTATTTTTTACATTTATTATAATATATAAACTAACAAGGCAGTAATTTCGAAATATAAAAGGTCATTGGGAATTTTGTTCTTACTTTTGACTTACGGCGTGCACAAAAGAAATAGGGCAATGTATCTACTACACTGGTGTAGATCGCATTCTTGCAGGCTATGTTTCATTTATTATCATTATATGATATACAATATAGCATTTTAATCCTTACTATAATATTATAAATGCGAAAGTCCGTTTGTTTGTTTGTTACGCCTTCATGTCTTAACAACTGAACCAATCATCATGAAATTTTGCATACACGTTGTCAGGGGTACAGAGAAGGACATAGAGTGCCTTTCATCCCCCAAAAAAAATTAAGACAATACGAACGTTTATGATGCTTGTAACACACATTTTCACAAAGCTGAAAGTAAAAACTTCTGTTTTATTAACAAAATTTTAATAACATTAAACATCTTATATACTCACAGACATACCGTAAAATTACTTTTTTCTGTCAGTCGGTAAAAAATCATATATTTTTCAATATAATTTGAATTTTGAAAATGAAATGTTGAAATGTTGATTTAATTCTTCAATTTAAAAATGGTTTGGTCTCTGTACGCGAACTTTCATCAAAGTAGGACAAATATGCCCAATTGCATCATGGACATCTTTTAGCTGACAAGAAGAATGGGCGCATATTATCGGCGTTATCAAATCAAAAGTAGATATTTTAGAAAAATATTAGGTATTTCTTAACTTCTGGGAATTTCGCAGGAAACAAAATGGCAAAAACATTTGAAACCCTAAACCTACAACGAGAAAACATGGCCGTTTCGCTTCAGTACATGACGAACTACTTCCTTTGAAAGCTCTCCTCTTGACACGGCAAGGAAAAATTGCATTTCCATTCTGAGGGGAAATGCAACTTTGCGAATCAAAAATTAAAATCGTGTTTTAGGGCATTTAATGGTTTTATAAAATTAAAATAAAAATTCCGCTAGTTTATTACGACCTCAGGATTAATTTAAAGCAGTTTTCAAAAAATGGTGTAATACCCTATTACCCATCCAGTGCCCTGTTTATCAAAACTTACAAGCTACAAGTAATATTTACTTGAAAAATTTTACAAGTTCATGTAATAATGGTCTTTTTCCAAATAATTTATACAAGACACTTGTAAAAATTGTCAGACGGAATGAAGAGTCGCCGGACACCCTTAGAAATACTCAGGGTTTTCCACTGAGTTTTTTACAAATTCTAAGTTTTTTTACAAGTTTTGATTTTTTTGATTAACTAAATGACTAATGTAAGGGTGAAAACATATTAGTTAAATAAACAAAAAACCGGCCAAGTGTGAGTCGGACTCACGCACGAAGGGTTCCGTACCAGAAAACGGCAAATAACAAGTTTGTTGTATGGGAGCTTCCCTTAAATATTTATTTTATTTAGTTTTTAGTATTTGTTGTTATAGCGGCAACAGAAATACATCATCTGTGAAAATTTTAACTGTCTAGCTATCACGGTTCATGAGATACAGCCCGTTTTTACCCTTTGGGATCGGAACCCTAAAAACGTTTGTAGCGTTCAATTTAACGTGTTTTGATAAAAGGATTAGTGGAATAATTATTTTCATAAGGAGACCGCTTGTTATTAAAAAGTACAAGACTTGTAAGTTTTGGCCTTTGAGGCCTTTATACCTATAAGTGTCATTAACTAACTTGGAAAATAATAACTCTAAAGCTAGGGTTTCCTAGGATGACGGTGCCGTCATATTACGGCCGTAATTTAACTTTGTCTATGAAAACAATATGGCGCGCCGTATTGTTTACATAGAAAATGTTCTACACCGCTAAATTACGGCCGTAATATGACGGCACCGTCATCCTAGGAAACCCTAGCTTAAGAGCTGATATTTCATTGCAAATTTGATTTCGTATTTTTGATGCGATACGCATGTGTATGACTTGATGCAAACTGTTTTCGTTACATAAACTATCGTTTTCTCTCTATCATTCGCATTGACTGTGAGCAGGATATTCGATAGTTAACGGTAGCGAAAATTGTTTGCATCAACTCATTCTAGATAGATAGATAGATAAATTGTTTATTTGTTGCAATACACATAGAAACATCTGGTAGGTACAAGAATAACATACTAAAAAAAAGAATGAAACTTAACTAATGGTAGTGCGGATGTGCCTATGTGCAGCAGCAGCAAACAGGGTCTAGACTCGGTGTAAAATTTTCGCCCGTGGAATAGGCGAAACACCGATTTTCAGTCTTCACCCTAACTAACCTAAAGGGTGTACGGGAAATATAATCGAGACTCACAAGGATACATACGAAAAGTTTGAATAAATAAAGTCAAAATATTAATGGAAGGGAAAAGGAATGCATTATAATATATAAGTAACTTAATGGAATCAGAAAAAAGAAATATAGTATAGGTATATATATAAATAAAAAGGGGGCTGTCGTAATCAGTATTGTCCTAACTTTTGGAGCTCTAGCAAATGGGAACGTAATTTACTTTTAAAGGTAACTATAGACTTTAAAGCTCTAAGCGGTGGCGGCACATCGTTCCAGCATTTGGTGGCCTGAAAACGAAAGCTGCCCCTAAAAGCCACAGTGCGGTGCAGGTGGTTGGCCAGGGGTGTACGTGCGGATCTGATGCTGCCGTACCTTTCAAAAGCCGAGGAGAATTTAAGCTTCCTGAACAGGTACTCAGGTTGCCTGTTCTTAATAATCTTGAAAACAAGACATGCGAAGTGCAACTTCCTACGCAACTCTGTTCTGAGCATACTTGCCGAGTTCAAGTAAGGCGAAACATGAGTCCTGGGAGGTATATTAAAACAGAATCTACAGCAAGCGTTCTGTACACGCTGAAGCAAACGTTGGGTTATAGACAGTAAACGAGGGCCAATCACGACGTCGCCGTAATTTAGTCGGGAGAGAATCAATGACTCACACAATGTTATACGAGCTCTTTCACTAAGAAATTTACGGACTCTGTACAGAATCTTCAGGCGGTACATGCAGCTCCTGACCACGTTCTGCACATGGGTTTCGAAGCGCAGCCGACTATCGAAAGTCACTCCTAGGTTGCGGGCCTCCTCAACTCTTTCTATAGGCTGGTTACCAATGTATAAAATAGGATCTAAGTTATTTATTTTTAGAATTTGTGATTTTGTGCCAAGCACCATGAACTTGGTCTTTGCTGGGTTAAGTAGAAGTCCATTTTCTTTTGACCAATCGGCGATCCGGTTCAAGTCCGAATTGAGTTTATGGACAGCTTCTTGAGTAGCGGCAGGACTTGTCGAAACATAAAGTTGCACGTCGTCTGCATAGCAATGGCACTTACAATCTTTGACTACATTTATGAGATTGGCTGTGTAGACTATGAAAAGTAAAGGGCCAAGTATTGAGCCCTGTGGCACACCACGCATTGTAAGTCTAGGGGCTGACAAGCACGCCGCAGAGCCGTCGTCGCGTCCAGACAATTTCACTGACTGCAGTCTACCAGTGAGGTAACTAGCAAACCATCTCACTGACACGTCGTCGAGGCCATAGTACTCAAGTTTGGCCAAGAGAAGAGGTACACTTATACTATCGAAAGCGCGGGAGAAATCGAGGAGAGCTAGAATAGTACCCCGCCCGTTGTCTTGCTCAAACAGGATGTTGTCGACAACGTCAAGGAGTGCCGTAGATGTGCTGTGATTTCTGCGAAACCCAGACTGCTGTGAAGGAAGAACGCGGTTGTCATCAAGATATTTGTAAAGCTGTGCATAGACGGCCTTTTCCAGAATCTTGGAGAGGAATGACAAAATACTTATTGGCCTGAGGTCTTTTAGTTCAGATGGGTTTGTGACTTTAGGCAGAGGGGTCACCAGAGCATGCTTCCATTCTGCAGGGAACTTACCAGTGAGTAGTGATGAATTTATAATGGCAGTTATAACCTTCAGCGTGCGAGGTAAAGTTAAGATAATCATGTCTCTGCTAATTCCGTCAATACCGGCAGCATTTGATTTTAAAGAAATAATAAAGTTGCCAACATCTCTCTCCGACACAGGTTTTAATTTAAATACAGAACCACTGTGGCGACGTGAGCTGAAAGATTCCAAGTGGGATGAGGAGACATCAACGTTCGGAATGTCTAGAAAATGTGAATTAATTAAATTGGGATCATTGAAAATATTGGGGAGATTCCGTTCGCCAGATGGATCAACCATAATTGTGCCTTTTATGCTTTTCCAGAAGGATTTGCTATTAGAAGCCTGTGAGTTTATAAAATGATTGTAGTAAGCACGTTTCTCTGAAGTTAGACTGACCATTCATTTAGTTCCTTCCAATAAATTCTGTCGCTATCTGATTTAGTGGCTCGACATTTCGCTAAAGCTTGATTGCGCCAGTCCATCATTTGCCTTATCGTATCGGTAATCCACATTCTAGAGTATGTATGTACGCGCTTCTTCAGCACCTTGGTTGATGGTATGGTGGTAGGCCTTATTTCAAATCCGCCTGTCTAGCTACCACCATCTTTACTAAGTATGACGCCATAACAACAATTAAAAAATCGTTGTGTTCCGGCAGTTAGAGGTAAAATAGCCAGTTCCTCAGTGATGAGGATTTCGGGTTTAGTGCGCTTCCTTGTTCGGCCTTATCGTCTTTTTACATCATCGTGAGGTGAAAGCCAAGCATTATCCCGCTGTGCATTAAAAAAAACAACACGTCTTGTTTTACACTTTTGCTAAAAGTTAAAACGAACGTACCGTACGTAAATCCTTCTCAAAAATCCACAACTCACACTTGACCTTTTTTATTCTTTATCCCTTACTATGCTGTTTACAAAACTTTGAACCACAGTTCACCGATGATAACAGCAGCCTGGACGCCAAGTTGCGTTGATTTCCCGTGGGAGGCACCACTGTGATTACTTCAATATGGTACTTAAAACATTCGAGGTCGGATTTTGGTGTACAGTGTTTTGTAACCAACGTGACAAGCGTGAGTCTTCCATCCCAAAATAAGTCTGTGTTATACACCGTCATTTTGTAGTCATTTTAGTTAACTTCAGGGAGTGCTCTACTAATGAAAATAATATTTTTTGCCAAAGAAACATGGGTCGAAAACGACAAAAATTTTGGACTTTCCCATACAAATACAATGTTATAGCTGTCTAGTTAGTATGGGAGGACCAAAATTTTTTGTCGTTTTTCGACCCATGTTTCTTGGGCAAAAATGTTTAGTTTCATTGGTACAACACACCCTTAAGTTAATTAAAACGACTACAAAATGACGGTGTATACCCATAGACATAGAAAAATTTACGCTGCGCTCAAGAAGAACAACAAAGCGTGGAAAAGAGAAGTTAACATTATACGGACACGGTCTGTGAAAAAAAGAGACAAAGCGTCAATGTGCCAACATTTATTACAGTAAGAGCCCCTAGCGTCCCGCTTTGCAAATGAGCAATCACAGTTTGTTTAAAATATTTGTTAATCCTTATTAGAATTTCAAATAAAGGTATCATGGAGCCATGGTGTCTTGTGCTCTAAGTAATTGTGATGTGATAAAAAGAAACAATTCAAGTAATCACACTTTTCAAAGGTAAATAAGATTTTGCCACACATTCCTCTTAAACCAAATTTTGCTACATTTATTCGTTTATCAACGAAGAAAACAGTAGGTATGGAACATAGTTTATTCATTTCCTTTGCCATAATATAGTCATGTATCTCATATACAGGGTGGATTATTGAGACGGTACATTAAGGGCAGGTCCCTTAACCGTTATAGTTACAGGAAAACGTTCCTGGGAGACCTTCCATAACTTTTTAAGATATTCTGAACTGCATTCACAGATTTTGGAAAAAAGTTACCGTTAGCAAAAAAATGCTAAAATACCAAAAAAAAATTTTTTTTATGCCAATCGATCCCATTTCATATGGAGATCAAAAGACTCTATGGGACCATTTAAGGTATGAGTACTAGAAACGTCAGAAATCGCTAAAAACTTTTCCCATACATTTTGTACGGAAAAAAACATCTTCTCGAAATATTGTTTATTGCCAAATGATCTTATTTCTTACTGTGAACAAAATACTCTTCAAGGCCAACTGATATTTGAGACAAGTCGGATAAAGATGTAGTGTTTCATTATTACTAAAATATTACTACCGTTAATGACAAAATTAAAAACTAAAGGACACTCCAATGCCCGATTTACATGCGCTCGCGACGACGGACGCTCGGCGGGCTGATTATCTAATTAAAAACCACCTAGCGACTGGTTGCAGTTCACAGATGATCGTGATCCCTTGCTACTTCTTTTTGGGTTAAAAAAAACATACCAAAGAAAAGTGGCAATGTATGTCAAATGCAACCGGTCGCTAAATAGTTTCTTTTTAACCGACTTCAAAAAAAGGAGGAGGTTCTCAAGTCGACGGTTTTTTTTTTTATTTTTTATTTTTTTATGTATGTTTTAACATAGCTTCGTCAGTTGTTACCCGATTTGTACAATTCTTTTTTTAACTCAAAGAACATAGTTCGTGTGTGGTCCCATAAATTTTTTACAGAGATCTGGCCAGTAGTTTTTTCATAATCCTGAAAAATATCAATTATTTAGCTCGCCATCGCACGAGTTTTTATGGAATTTCGGACATAACTTCTTTGTTTATGAACCGATTTAGATGTTTCCTTTTTTATTTGAAAGGGTATACTTCAAGAGTGGTCACAATTTAATTTCATTGTTATTGGACTTCGAACTTCGAAGATACATAAAGGAACTCTTCAAAATCAAATAGTATAAGTAAAGTGATTTAGGTTTTGGTAAGTTTATGGCAATCCAAAACAAACCAAATCATGGTTTGCGATGCAACGTTCTGGACTAGACTTGGACTACGATGACACAACGGAACTCCTCAAAAACAAACAGCGTAAATTTGGAAATTGAGTTCTGGGCATTTTACCATTGAAAATATTATAATATAAAGTAAAAAAATATTTACACGCTGCGCTTACATACCTACCACTAAAAAGTTGAAAATAAAAAAGCTTTTTAAAAAAAAAGAAAAACCGCCTTCAAAAAACTGAAAACAAAAACAGCTTAAAAATTAAATACCTCTAAAAAGCAAGAAATAATATTCGAATCATTCGTTACACATATCAATATTAATAAAACACGTCTAATGAAGTCGGGTGGGGCTTTAAGAAAAAAATGAAGTTGTCCTCCAGCCCCACCCGACTTCAATAGACGTGTTTTATTAATATTGATATGTGTAACGAATGATTCGAATATTATTTCTTGCTTTTTAGAGGTATTTAATTTTTAAGCTGTTTTTGTTTTCAGTTTTTTGAAGGCGGTTTTTCTTTTTTTTTAAAAAGCTTTTTAGATAATCAGGGTGCGGGGTTGCACTGACCTAAAATTAAGGCGTAACGTAACACTCAAAGTAGTAGGTATGAATGTCTATACAAAAAAAAGTTGCGAGTTACAAGTCGTGATAAAGTTTGGCCACATGGTGGAAACTGATCTGTAGGCTGTTCCTAACTAATATTGAGCTGGGCCAAACTGTACTTACAAACAACGAACTAGTTCGTTGCTTACAAACCATTCCATACGGCGCGGCGGCGGGTTAAATAGCGATCTTTTCCCGGCTTCATTCTAAAAATTATAATTGTCTAGGTTTAGCTAATAGGTCAAATGTTGTATCATTTTCGGATAAATCAATAATGTGGAATTCATTTCTGGTAAAAAAAAATGCAATTTATTGAGCAGTTTCTGAAAAATTACACAATGACCAAAATTTTCAAAGTTAATATTTTTTTATTTTAAGTATTTGCCTTGTTTCAGTATTTGAAAAAAAAATACCTTAAAGAAGCGTTTTTCAGGTTGATTTGTTGTATTCTTTTGTAATGATAACTATATTATGTACAATTTGAGCCTAACCCAAGTAGTAAATGCAAAAGTTAAGTTTGTTTGTTACGTCTTTACATCTTAACTACTCAACTGATCATCATGAAATTTGGCATACATGTTGTCAGGGGTACAGAAAAGGACATAGGGTACCTTTCTTCTTATAGAAAAATATAAAATATAGTAGAAAAATATAGACGATTCGAACCTAATAACAATGTTTATTTAAATAAAGATGACTTTTATCCCGAGGCGCGGGCGGTCACAAGATATTAATAATCTATCTTCTTATATCTAAAACATCTGCAAGGTAACGGGCCCCTAAAATAGGTCCGCCTAAGCCTGCATGATCCCGTAAATATTTTAGGCGACCACCGGCTCCCATTACTTTTGGTTCCGCCATTTTATGTTGATTTATAATTAATTTATCATTCCTTGTTGGTTCGCGAGAGAAATATTTATTCGCTTTTTACGTTTTTCTTGGAAGATAAGCATTTTGTCATATACTTTTATGGAACCTACAAATGAAACATGAGGCGATTAGTAGGTATCAAATTCGGTCAACTTTATTTTGACGACCTGACTGGTGCAGTGGTGCAGTGGCCGGTCTACCACGCAAGAGTTCCCGAGTTCGATTCCTGGCCGGGCAGAAATTGAAAGTATGAATTTTAATTTCTGTGACGGGTCTGGGTGTTCCTATGTATAATAAAATAAGTACTTATATATTTAAAAAGTATCATAAGTAGTACCTACGGGCCAGGTGTTTTTTATTTATTTTTCTATGAAAAATAAATAAAAAAACTCTAATTTTACTAATTCGATAGTAGCTTCTTGATAAGTGCCAATGTGTCTATCTTGAATTATTATCTAGACCTCTTCCGGATGACTTCGTCATTTTCTTAAAATTGTCACTTTCCTAACTTGTCTCATTTTTAACTCGGCTCTTTCTTACTTGGTCTTTTTCCTAGACGACTTCGTCATTTTCTTAAACTTGACGCTTTCCTAACTTGTCTCATTTTTAACTGGGCTCTTTTTTAGGTGGGCTCTTTTTTAGTTGGTCTCTTTTTTAAACTTCACACTTTCCCAACTTGTCTCCCCTCCAACTAGGGTTGCCAACTTTTTTTGCATTAAATATAGTATTTTCAAGATTTTTAGTGTAAAAACATAGTAGATGGCGAAAAAATCCAAAAAAATACGAA
Source organism: Agriphila tristella (assembly GCA_928269145.1). Taxonomy (NCBI): domain Eukaryota; kingdom Metazoa; phylum Arthropoda; class Insecta; order Lepidoptera; family Crambidae; genus Agriphila; species Agriphila tristella. The sequence continues at coordinate 7,299,060 of OV743429.1, read as the reverse complement.
TTTTTCTAATGCGTAACCCGATCTTGTTAGTTGTTTTTATAGTAAATAAACTATTGTGCTTTTATTAACAGTTAAACCTAAGTGGTTTACCCAGGTGAAATAATCTGGTGAACAACGGCTAAGGCGAGAGGAAAAATAGCGAAAAAGAAAGAGCCAAGTTAAAAATGAGACGAGTTAGGAAAGTGTCAACTTTGCAAAAGAGACCAACTAAGAAAGAGCCGAGTTAAAAATGAGACGAGTTAGGAAAGTGACAAGTTTAAGAAAAAGACCAACTAAGAAAGAGCCGAGTTAATAATAAGACAAGTTAAAAAAGTGTCAAGTTTAAGAAAATGACAAAGTCATCCGGAAGGTCTAGACCTAATAATTGAGCAAAACAATCAAATCCTGCAATGCGATTAAATTGACAATAGACAGTGATTCGCTGCAACTTCACTCTATAACCTACGGCAAAGAAAGAGAGAGAGTCTTTTTTGTACCGTAAGCACTCTGAAGTTGCTACAATCACTGTCTTTTGTCATTTTAATCGCACTGTAACTAGTTCAGGAAGATCAAGTATATAAATTGAATATACATGGTGACTTTTAATACACTCCTTAAAATCCACAGGTATTTTTAAACCTTTTTTCGCTAAATGGCAGATTCTGCAAACGGCAGATTCTTTTAACGACAGATATTTGTACAGTCAGACAGCAAAAACAAAAGTTTTTTGACATGACGTGTTTTTTTTAAACATTGGTTTTGACCAGAATTTATTTCAATATTAATAACGTTTTAATGTTAATATTGGTGGTGGTTAACCTTCTCCATATTTATGAGATCCTGGTACTTTGGTGACGTATTGTTTTACGAAAAAAAATACGAAAAATACGTAGTCACACTTGTGTGTTAAGTTGATATGACCACGGCCGGCCGGGTCGGTCGGGATTATCGTGTGTCATTATTTCCGTTGTCATTTTTCTTGATAGAGCCTAATAATAATATAAAATATCTTTAGAATTAGAATGTTGTTTGGGACTGTACTTCTGCCATTTACAGAATCTGCCGTTTGCAGAATTTGCCATTTATCGAAAAAAGGGACTTAATTCACCTGTATTGGTTTTGGGGTCTCTTAAATAGCAAAATAATGTGCCGTATTATAATTATACTGAGTTTCAATAAAACCGCACCACAATAGGGAATATGCATAAGTCACCGATTTTGATGAATTTGAGCTTGATCGCTGCGGATACTTATAAAAACATGATGGAATAGGAAAAAAAATAAAAAAAATTTATTATTTTAGTTTTATCACACGATGAAATCAGGGGAAAATAACGATTTTTTTTTCATTTTCGGATATAATGCACTTTACAGTCAGATAGAATATCGAATAAGAAATAATATTTTGTATGACACCTATGTACTTAAACGCAAAATTTAGGGAGATAATTGAAGATTATTGGCTAACTCCATATTAAACGCGCCGAAACACGCCTGAAACGTGATGTGTGACGTCACCGTTTTGTATGGAGCGTTTTCGGCGGGTGCTGCTGCGCGCTAACTTCAAGTAACTATATCACGAGAAAAAAACGCAAGAGAAAAGTTTTAATATTACAGTTAATTTTCTCACGCGTTATACTTTTGATTAAGATTAAAAAAAAAATTGATGCATATTCCCTATTGCACATAACTTATTTTACTCTGCGCATCTTGTAAAAACACATCACTATATTATGTAGGTCTATCGGTTAAACCATTCCCAAAACGACAGTTAACGCGACTGCCAGTTGCGAGTTTACGACCGCAAGAATAAGGAGTGAACAAACAAACAACAACGGGCTGTGCTGTGCTATAAGTGCAAGCGAAATAGATGGAAGTCTTAATGCGATAACATACCTACCTACGAGGTAGGTCTTTAGTTTCCTGCGGATCTCCTCATTTCTGATTCGATCACGCAGGGAAACGCCGAGCATGGCTCTCTCCATCGCACGCTGGGTGACCTTGAGCCTCCTTATGAGACACATAGTCATGCATCACTTTTTGCGCCATGGGCAACTTGCGTGCTCTCCAGGTGTAGAGAAAGGAAGTAGAGAATCCTGCATGGATACTGCACAGATGGCTTGTATGTATGAGAGCTATGAAACTGACATGTTTTGTGAAAAGAGGGGTCATGTTATTTAAACAAAACACAGGCATGCTGACTCTCTCTTGCCACCGTGCTAATCCTACGTCTATCTCACATGACTTGTGCATTTTCATCTGCACTGACAATAAACTTAGCACAGCACATGTCGATCTTGACTATTTACCCTGACGCAGCGAAACTTGTCATCATTCGGTGTTTTGACTGCATGCATATAAACAACTTTATATAGGTACCTAACGGCGGATACTAACTTTATAGGTGCTGTCCGTTATATGTGGATGCTGCTGCCGTTGGGTGCAAATTATTGGAAATAGATACTGAATAGATTAGACATATCATTGGTTCTTAAAATATTACTCTATATTAGAAATGTGGCAAGCTTTCTCTCGTACATCATTCGCGAAATGTGATTTTATGTTCAATGCGTATTTTTAAACTTTTAAGTTATCGTTAGCGTTCAAACAAAGTTTGCCACTAATCTAGGGCAGTGTTTTCCAATTAATGGTACTCGGTACTCGTACCCCCAAGGAGTACGCGAGATTGCATCAAGACCATGGGCAACTAAGATATATATTTTTTATTTATCATTCTTGCGTGGGTGCAATAAGGGGTACGCGAGTTTATGGTCTTTTTAAGGGCTAAAGTCAGGGTTTCCTAGGATGACGGTGCCGTCAAATTACGGCCGTTATTTAGCGGCATAGAACGTTTTCTAAGTAAACAATATGGAGCGGTGTCTGGCGTTACGGTGTCGCCATATTGTTTACATAGACAATTGAATGTTGTCTATGTAAACAATATGGCGGCACCGTAACGCCGCTATATTACAGCCGTAATATGACGGCACCGCTATCCTAGGACACCCTAGCTTAAGTAGAAAAAACTAGTTGAGAACCAATGATCTAGGGAAACAAACTCCATAAAAACAGATTCTTATAAATTAAACTTTATAATATTTAGGAAATGTAAAAAAAAAATTTTACTTTTCACGGAAATTGCCTAAATTAATATCTAGGTAAAATATATCGAAAAAAGACAAGTCCACTGAAAAGATGGAAACAAGATTAAATATTAAAGGCAACATAATAACATGCAGTCGGAGGCATGCATAAAGAAAGTGACGTTATGAATGATTTGAATTAATTTATGCCTCCGACTGCATGTTATTACGTTGCCTTTAATATTTAATCTTGTTTCCATCTTTTCAGTGGACTTGTCTTTTTATGCAGACGGGTTTTTTTTATTTTTATAATTTATTTTTTTATTTATATCTTTTTAGTTATTATATATTACGGTCTTGATATACCTTTTTGAAATCCTTACAATAAGCCCTTTAATTTGACACCCATATTGCAGTATTCTAAAAAAAAAAAAATTTCCCACTACGTATATTAGTACCGTACAGCCGCCATGTTGTTTTTTTTTTTATAACGCCACCTTCTTAAGAACACTTGGGCTGATGAGACAAATCTAACGATATCTTAATTACAGAAATCCATTCAGCCGTTTGAAAGATATGAGGTAATAAAGAATATTACATACAAACACACATACAAACATACTTACATAGTTACATACAAGATACGCGCGAAAAACATAACCCTTTCTTTGCAGTCGGGTAAAAAGGTCCACTAGTTTTTATCTCTAAAGATAAATTACAAGAAATAAAATGTTATGTAGTAACAAGCTTCTTGCTACGGTTTCCGTAGCACTATTTCGTAGATGAATGCCTACGGATCTCGTAGCGTAGCATCAAAGTAGCTACGTTGTACTAACCGTTACCACACAGACAACTTTTTTATATTAATTCCTAGCCTTACCTTATACAGTGAACCCTATTTGCTAGTCTTATCGATCACGTAGGTAAAGGTTTAAACAGTAAAAACGCCAAGCTTTTGACCTTTTGAGATTAGCTAAATTAAGCTGTCAAGACAGCTGGAAATAATACTTCACTGAGAGATCACTCTCAAAAAGCATTTGGTACAAGACGATTCAACCAAATCTAAACGGAATCCTTTGATTTGACGATGCCAACATGAGTAGGGAAGATATTATTACGGCGCTCAGGCTGCGTTCCGGTCACATTCCATTAAACAGCTTTGCATACCTTATGAAAAAAAAAACAGAATCTCCTAATGTAGTGAGTGTGGAATCATCGAAGATACCTATCATATTATGATGGAATGTGATCGAAACGTCGCGGAGAGATCGCAACTCTTTATCTATACCCAGTTTAAAGGGGAGACAGGTTTTTGTAATAGCATTTTGGCAACACCGTTATCAAAAACGGCCAAGATTATATTGTGCATTGTGGTCTAAAACGAAGAGAAACTTTATCGAGTTTAGCTACGTTTTAGGCCTTGTGTTACCTTAACTACCTTGTACAGTGTACCTTGTGTTACCTATGAGGGTGGCATTTCCATAGGAAAAACTCTCGTAAAATTTTAAGAATAAAAAAAAACGAACTAACGTGTAAATTCTATTTTGGTTGGCATTCCTTTAATAAATAAGCAATTTGATATAATTTTTTGGCTATCAAAACACGGTCTCTTAAAATTATAATTCATATCTCCCACATTTAACACTCAAAGTGAGAACGTGCGATGTGCGGTCACTAAACGTACCCCGTTTAACTCACACTGGAATGATAAAATAATTTCACCGGCCTCTCATATGTTATTCAAATAGGTACAGGCAACAGCACCGCAAAATAAAGTCTCGTATGTTTTAGACAGAAGGTCCGCCCGAAGGTCTGGCCGTAATCAAAAACGATACCGTCATTTATTTGGTTTCTTTTTTATCCACAATGAGATAGTGCTTGACCCTCACCGCACCTGATGTTAAGTGACGATAAGGACGAAATTTTAAGCGCACTACACCCGGAAACCTTAGGAACTGGTTGGTGTTAGGGCTTATTTCAAGTCCGCCTGGCTAGTAACCTCAAGAAGTCTAACGCCATAACAACAATTTTCCGGCAGTTAGAGGTGAGATAGCGGGGCCGTACCGGCTAACGAATCGATTATCGAAAAGTCTGCCGGGTTTCAAATTAAAACAGATAAATCGAGCCCCAATTGGGCCAAAATGGCGAACCCCAATTCATGATGTCACACGAACATCGATATCTTCCAAATTACGTCAACAGAAAGTACAAGACGAAATTCCTTACTTTGATTTTTCTGTTTTAAGTTGAAACTCGGCAGACTTTTCGATAATCGATGCGTTAGCCGGTACGGCCCCAGTTCCTCAGTGGTGAAGATTCCGGGTGTAGTGCGCTTACATTTACGGCTTTATCGTCACTTAACATCAGGTGAGGTGAAAGCCAAACATTATCCCGTTGTGGATAAAAACCAGCGTGCTGCTAACTGTACTTCCTTAAATTCATGATATGCAAATGGAGACCGGAATTTGAAACGTGTTAACTTGCTAATCATAAAATATAATATATGAATTTAATTCACACGGTTTTTTTCTTCTGTTTTGATAAAAGGCGACGATTTTGCGAACAAATGTTTTGAATAAATAATTTCACTTTTTTAAAGCAGAAATAAATAAAACTAATCACCATTCTGTTTATAAACAGCTAACACGGTTTGGTTATTTACCGTGCAAGGTTTGGTTTTTATGGTATTTATTTTCTGGTGTTAAAAATAAAACGGTAATAAATTTGGTATCTTGCATAAACCATGGTCCGTTCACTTTAGTTCGTTTGAGTTCTACGCTTAGACAGGTACTCCTTAAATATAGGTGTAAGATGTTAAGAATAATTATCTATTTTTACAGACGATAAAAAGGAGCGTCTTTGCAGTATTCAAACATTGTACTTTATTTCTAACTTGTATCATTTTACAAACAAGTTGTTTATGTTACGTGTAAACAAAGTATGTGTTTTTCTTTATTGAGTACCAAAGCGTCGGTCGTCGAAGCAGCAACTGTGAAAAAAACAGCTCCATTAACCCGCAATATTTTGTTTTTTATTTGTATAGAAAACTGCAAAGTGACAACCCTATAGATTCAAATAGACTATTTGTTTTCGATATAATCAATCCCATTAATCCCATAAGTCACTGACTGACAGGTCAAGTTAAAATTATCTATGTCCCCACTACTAGGCCACAGGCCTTCCAGGATAAAGAGGATGGGTCGTAACCCACCACGCGGGCCTAATGCGTATTGGTGGGTGTCAACGACTGCAAATGCAGCCGGTACCAACAGCTTAACGTGCCTTCCGAAGCACGGAAGAGATAATAAATTTTTGGTCACCCATCCCATGACCGACCCTTGCAATAGTTGCTTAACCTTCGCAATCGCTGGGCCAGGCGCTAAACCACTGCGCCATTGAACTCTTTAAAATAACAAACATCAATGAGGAATTTTCAAAATGACAAAAATCTGTAGGCGCGATAGATCCTTTATTCTCATACGGACAGATTCTCAAAAGGACAGATACTCAAAAAGACAGATTCTCATAAGGACAGATTCTCAAAAGGAGAAACAGTACAGGTAAGCAGAAAAAGAGAAAAGAAGGTTTAATTTTGAATAGCTTTTTTTTCTTATTTTTCGTGATACAATACGTCACCAAAGTACCAGGATCTCATAAATACGGAGAAAACTTTTATATTTTGAATAGCTTTTTTTTTCATATTTTTCGTAATACAATACATCACCAAAGTACCAGGATCTCATAAATACGGAGCTTCTATATTTTTAATCACTTTTTAATTTATTTTCTCCGTAATAGGTGACGTAGGCAGAAAACAATTTGTACAATGACCCGTCTATACTCTCGCACAGACACAACAATTATGTTAGCGCGAGAGCGAGAGAGATAAAGTACCTATAGACGGGTCATTGTACAAAATTCCTTCTGCTTCGCGTTAACCTCCTCTAAATCTATGCTACCCTGGTACTTTAGTAAAGTAATTTAAAATTTGTGTGTGCAGCAGCTGTACCATTTTCCGTTTTTTGACAATCTGTCCTTTTGAGAATCTGTCCTTATGAGAATAAAGGCGATAGATGGCGTTGATAAAAATGTATGTGGAAATGGGATATTTTCTTACTAAGCTCCGAAGACCTTGGTAGGCAGCAGGCAGATGTAACCCTAAAATGTTTTTCTTTGGGCAGATGTCAGCCAGCGAGCGCTTACTTGCCTCTATGGTATATGCCGTTTATTTTACAAGCCAATTTTGACACTTCTCTTTGCACCAACGCCATCTAGTGAAGCAAAGAGTTACTATTTTTATTTTTTAAATGTCACTTTGAAAAGCCCTCATTATTTTTTAACAATGTCAAAAAATATTTACTTCAAGCTGGTGTATTTTTAAGGTCAATAAGATTTCTTTCTCGCTAGCCGCTTCATTTGGTGTCGTTTTATCTCGCTGGTCGAACTGTCTTGCGGCGGTATATTCTGTAAAATAAATAGCTCATTATTGCCGCGGTATATAATGACTGCGTTGCTGGCAGCGATGATGATGGCCGAGAGCGGAGCTTAGCGCAGGTCCAGGGGCCTTACCGCCTAACTCAAAGCTTAGCCAGAGCGATAGCTATGCTCTATCCGTCCTTGTCATATCATAACACGATGACAAGGACGGACAGTGCACTGCCGTCATAAACCAAAGCCAGAGTCAAAGCGAGAGAGTTAGGCGGTAGACCCGCAGGCGGTAACAGCGCGGTCAGCATTGCAGCCCTTAATGGACAAGCTGTAAAGGCAAATCACCATCGGAGGAGCGCGGCAACCTCGCCTTTGCTCAAAGAAGGTTGTCAAAATAATGACCATATTACAAGCATTTTTGAGTAAACAAAATTATTTACATAATTTTATCGTAAGAACTATAGTTCTTGCATCTCACGAATGCGCGCATCAACACTCAATAAGGGGGCGTCCATTAATCACGTGATGTTTTTAACCCCCCCTCCCCCCTGGTGATACATGGTGAGGTTTTACGTTAACCCCCCCCCCCCCCCTAAATCACGTGTATTTTTTTTGGTACAAAATAATCTCAACAATTTTCAGTAGGAATATGTCGCGGTGGGCGGGGAAATCGTCCTGGTAACGGTGAGTCAACAATCACACACAGTTTTCGGTTAAAAGTCACACGTTCAACGAAAAAAAATAATACACGTGATATCTCATTACACCCCTCCGTCCCCCCTTGTGATTCTTCGTGATGTTTTCAACTACCCCCCCTCCCCCCCTTTCGAGGCTCACGTGATTAATGGACGACCCCTAAGGTAAAAACATAGAATAAATTTTATTCTTATGGTTGAAACTCATTAAATTCACGCGCATTCCTGAGTTGCAAGAACTATAGTCGATACCTATTTATTACATTACAATACTAAACGTTTTGTTTATTCAAAAATAATGACTGTCTTATTAATGTCATAACGATTTAAATTTCCTGTATCAATTTTAATTATTAGGTTTAAATCCAAAACCTGTCTAAAACTTTGTAACGAAGGGAAAGTACCCTTAAATATTAATGCGGTTGTATGACTGAAAGTGTCACCCTCAGAGGTTTTTATTTAATAAGTTATAAAAGAAAAAGAGTTTAGTAATAACATAGAGTTTTTAGGGCCATGGTCTAGTATTTTATATGGTACCTTGGGCCCTTTTTTGAATCGATCGACTGGCGTCGAGCGCTCATTTCTACTGATTTTCGTTCGACAAATCAACTCAAATGTATGAGCTGTCGAACGAAAATCAGTAGAAACGAGCGCTCGACGCCAGACGAGCGATTCAAAAATAGGGCCCCTTACCTACTACATTCCCTCGTAGTCATTCGTAGAAGTAGATAGCAAATGTGTCAAAAACAGTCACTTTTAGCAGTTTTACTAATATCTAACTTCTAGCAGTGACTACGAGTTAATGTAACGATACCGCAACGATATTCCATTCCTATTTAAAGGATGCACTAAGCAATACAATAGCAAAACTGAATGTGCCTTTCGACGCATATATATTGCCAGAAACGCAAATTACCGTACACGCTAACGACCATGATTGAAATTCGCAACTTACCAGATGTGCAAATGGCCCGATACGCAAACGACCTGAAATGAATTCGCAATTGACCAGATTCGTAAACAACCTGAAATGAATTCGCAATTGACCAGATTCGCAAACGACCTGAAATGAATTCGCAATTGACCAGGCACGCAAACGACCTGAAATTGGTCTTAGAATACAATTTGAAGTGCAGTAATGACTAAGACAGCTTTTAGACTTTATTTGTATATTTTAGTATATATTTTTGGTAAGAGAGGTTAGGGTATCGGCAGTTAGGACTCCCGTTGAGGGATGTGGGGAATATGCTGACCGGATCTGTCTGATGAACAGGTATGATAAGATCTCCTTTACATTCATGCTAGCCTGCTACTTTTCGTTTTATTCATAGTCCAAGGTTCGCTATTATCAATACCGCATATGATTTCATAGATACATTCGTTCTTTATTGTACTGACGATTAAGTGAATGCAGCGCAGACTGAGGAACCTTAGTGAAATAGTTTATTTGGCCACTTCACTTCAGTAACAAAATAATTCTAAGTCCCAGGTGGTATTTTGCGTATCTGGCACTATGCGTATAAATTAGATATTGGTCGTTTGCGGAAAAAATCTGGTCATTTGCATATCTGGAAGTTTGCTGTTAAAAACATGGTCGTTAGCGTGTACGGTAATTTGCGTTTCTGGCACTATGCGTCGAAAGGGAAATGTGGCACATGCCGTTTGACAAATCACACGACATTATGTCACGTTGTATGACAAGTCTTGGGGGACTTTCATAGTAGGCTGCGTTTTGGGGGAGTTAAATCAAAAGTGTCCCACAAATGCCATTGTCATGCAATATGCACAGTATAGATGATCGAAGCGATACCGTCTAAAAATACTGGAATGTGAGCCCTAAAAATTCCACGTAAAACATTATTTAAATTGTGTATTAGAATTATAATATTAAATAAAACTCACCGCGGCGCCACTTTCGCTCAGGGTGCCTCCTTAAAGGTAACAAATTTTACTGAAAGAAGACTGCATTTTGATTATAAAATATTTACGCTCAAAGATTTTTGAAAAATCGCCTGCTTTAACCCCCTACCAAATATGAAAAAAAAAACATTTTTTTTTGCAATACCAATCGAAAGGGTTACATCAGGATCATTAGGGTTATTTTTTTTCTTGATTTCTGATAGAGTCCGTACTGTTTCAATTATTTTTAAAAATTAAATTATGTCTTCCTTCAGTAAAAACATCCTATCTTCAATATTTGAGGTACTTTTCCTCCAAAGTGGCAAAGTTTTGTGACAGCCCGTATATAAATTCGATTATTACTTCTGTTCGTAAGAGCTCGAGTAGTTAATAGTCTTTACGAATGTAACGATACATCGAAATTTTGCTGCAAGCTCTCAGTCCCTAGTGGCCCTATGTTAACGAACGGACAGAGACAAAACTTTTATCCTTATAAAAAAAGAATATCGCTTTTTATGAACGCCGATATTCCAGATAATACACTCGGCGTCAGAAAAATCGCACGTTTTCAAAAATTTCTTCAAAGTTAATTTAATGGTAAGTGTTGTTAAGTATATATTGTTCTTCCCATTCGGACATAGCCAACAGTCTCTAGAAACCGTTGGAATACTCGTCGAACGGAATCAAACAACTGAGATTCGGTTTCCGAGCAACAATACGTTGCCTCATTTTTTTGCAATATTTTAGCAACTTCATGGGCAATATATTCGTCTTGGGTATTCCTCTTTTAATTGAACTGTTAAAGTGAGTTTTCTCCATCATCTCGATAGCTAATTTACCCGCATTTCCTGAATTGACCCCTTTTATGGCAGCGCAAGCAATAACGCTTTAAGCGTTTAATTATGGTAACTGTTATGTTAATTTAATCAAAGAATTATTAATTGAAAGCTCATTAAATGTACTTTTAATAGAAATCAACATTTACACAATAAAACGTTAGCTAGCAATACCAGGTGGCGAAGTCTAAACTTATTTTCAAAGAGGTACGATTTTTCTGACGTCGAGTGTATTATTAGAAAAGCAATTTCACAAAAAATAGACAGTCGCAAAATTAATATAGTTTTTTTTAATATAACGAGTTTTATTAAACAAGTATTTCGTCGTATCGATGTGGCAAAAACTCATAACTATTGCATGCTTTTAATTTTCATATTTGTCAGTGGCAAAATGTCTTACGAATTTCAATGCCCTATCTGTAGGCCTATCCTTAGTTTAATAAATTTAATAAATCATAACAATAAATCGGTCGTAAATGGTTAGTCCACCCCCTCGTATTACAACCTCTTAAAACTTGCCAGTTTTCTGAATGGCTACTCTTTTACTTGCTATACTGCGAGAAAAAGACGAAAATAAAATATAGCAATTCATAAACCTAGCAAGGTTTAAGAGGTTATAAATAATACACCCCCTGGTACGGTCGAGTCCATTAATATGTTGGCACATTTGACATTTCGTCAACCTCTATGCCTTTGTAATAAAAATCAATATCCTGTCAAACGTGCCAACATATTAATGGACTCGACTGTACTTATACTATTATGTATGTATTATGTTCCGGTCTTTATATGTTTGTAACGTAATGAAATGATCTTCGTCTCTGTCTGTTGATTCATCTGTGTAGTATACTGAACACCTTTCAGCGTGGCTCTCGAGAATCGCCCCAAATTACCGCCCATCCGATTCGTAACGTCTCTACCTGGCCTTATTACACACAAGGAGCTCTCTCCACTTTTATTTACTATTACATAAATGTGTATAGATCTAATCGGTCTGCTCCACGTTTGCAGGTACGCTCGCTTTTCTGTTAAATAGAAAGATGTCGAAATGATGGTTCGAATAATTTCACTTCAATATAGCATTCAGTGGACTTTGTCTCTGTACCCGGCTCCAGTTAGTTTATAAGTAGAGTTAGATAAAAGTAATCACTGATTATTTTGGGAATTAATAATCTTTACCACAACCAAATGATAAGTGTCAATGAATATTCTATATAGTCAGGTGGGGTAAGTGAAACATACTTTATTTTAATTTTTATTTAACAAGGTGTAGTAAAGCTATAAAACTCGCAATTAAAGTAGCTGTATAGGCAATGTACTCCTAATTAAATCAGCCTTTAACGGTATGAATATAAATATCTAAAGACTTGCATTAAGCAACAAAATCACGAAAAGGATATAAAAGCTAAGAAGTGTTTCACTTACCCCTGACAAGGGGGAAGTGAAACAGTGGCCAAAATAGCTTTAAATATTGTGTCCATTTAATTAAAAACAGGACTAAAGGATCATGTTTAACCATTAATATCCAAAATGTATCAAATTCTCAAAAAATAGGGTCCAGTTTTAAAGATTTATCAAAAAAACATCGTGTTTTGCGTTTTGACATCTAATGAATTTCTTTTTGGTTTACTAGCTAGTTTAATGATCGCAGCGATATCGTGTTGTATTAAGGGAAGTTGTCGCCGCCAAGATACCGCTAGCGCCATCTAGCGAACGATCACAGAAAAAACCGCGGTGTCTGTGAAAGAAGCCGGTTGAAAGAATCCTCTGCTATCGAACTACGACGACATTCACACGTATTTTCATATCTTTTCTTTAAACAAATTGTAATTTATCAAGTAAACGTTTTATATATTGAACCATATTTACTTACTTCATCTAAAGGAGTAGCCCCGAAGATCCCCGTTCCTGAACATATGGTCCATACGAGCCAAATTACGACTGGAAAATTGAAGACATCGCATCATCGCCAAGAAACAGTGAAACGGTCAGGTCTTCGATTCCATCTACCCCTTTTCCTATTCATATTGTGCTAAAACAGTGAATTTGTGTATTACAGAAGTCGTGATCGTGACGTGATAACATTCGCGCCAAACCGTGAGTACCTTATCTCATCTTAAACATAGGCCTGTAAAATGGGTGGTGAAGATAATATACCAGTGCCTTCAGCTGGCTCCTCAGTTTCTCCTTCGAGGAGAAAGACTAGTGACCTTTCCGACCTCAAAAAGCAACGAGGTAACTTGAAAGGCAGATTAACTCATTTTAAAAGGTATTTAGACAATTTTAAAAGTATTGCTCCATCTCAGTTGCAAATTAAAGAGATAAAATTTAGAATGCAAGCTGCTAATGAACTTTTTAAAACGTTTAATGACATTGAAAATCAAATTGAACTTTATTCTCCTGAATCAGAGATTTTTTCTAACCAGGAGTACGTAGAATGTTTCGAATCATTGTATTTTAGTGCTTTAGCAACTGCTGAAAGTATGATTGAAAGTGAGGAGACTGGTGGTAATTCGAAATGTAACAGTCATTCATCTCGAGCTAACGTCAAACTTCCTGAAATAAGATTGCCTTACTTTGATGGATCATTTGATCTTTGGCTGGAATATAAAAATTCATATCTTACCATGATCCACAAACGTTCAGATTTAGACGAAATCCAGAAGTTCCATTATTTGCGAGCTTCACTCAGTGGAAGCGCATTACAGGTCATTAGTGCGTTAGAATTCACGGCTAGTAATTATAATCATGCGTGGGATTTATTACAAAATAGGTTTCATAATGCTAGACTTCTTATACACAATCATTTAAAATCGTTATTTTCTATTCCTCCCCTAAAGCAAGAATCTCACATACAAATTAGAAAATTGATAGATAATGTTTTAAGAAACTTACGAGCTCTAAAAACATTAAACGAACCCACAGACTCATGGGACACAATTATTATTTATTTAATTGTTACAAAGTTGGATTCTTCCACTGAACGTGATTGGGAAAGTCATAAAGGGTCTATTCTTACCGATCCAAATGGAAAGTTGTTGTTAGAGGATTTGCTCTCATTTCTTAAAAATAAAGCAGATATGTTAGACATGATTAATGCAAGCCATAACAAAATACAAAATAAAAGTACTAATTTAGTAAACGATAACAAACAGTATCAAACCAAATCTAATACGCAACAGCCAGTTCACAGCTACGTATCAACAAGTAATAATAATAATTCAAAGAGCAAATCGTCTAATAGCAAACGGGTTTTTTCCCAAACACCAATTTCCCAAGATTGTCCTTTTTGCAAGGGAAAACATGCCATTTATTCGTGTTTTATGTTTTTGAATTTATCGGTTAGGGATAGAATTACATTTATAAACGAAAAACGATTATGTAATAATTGCTTACGCGCCGGTCATTCGTTATCAGAATGTTCGTTCGGTCCGTGCAAACAGTGTCAAAACAAACATAATACTTTGCTTCACTTAAACGATGCGCCAGCGCCAGGGCGCAGCGAGCGCACAGATACGTCAAGGTCACACGGCGACGGCCCGTCTACCGCTCTTCATTCTATGTCGACTATCTGCCAACCGTCAAATAGCGGTCACGATTCCTCGATGCGTATGCCAGTATTGCAGCCCGTGTTATTGTGTACAGCTTTGGTGGAGATAGTAGATAATGATAGACGTATACATACAGCCCGTGCTCTGTTGGATAACGCTAGCCAACACAGCTTTATATCAAATAAGTTAAAAAACAAATTAAATGCAACTATGTTACAGTCCACCATACATATTTCAGGTGTCGCGCAATCCGTGACGCAGTCTAATGAAGCGTGTGAATTTATTATACGTTCTAAATTAAACGATTATAGCAAAAAGGTTCAATGTTTTGTCTTGCAGCGCATAACATCCAGTTTGCCCTCGACTAGCATAAATACCGACCATATACGTATTCCTGATCATGTCCAATTAGCAGATCCTACATATTATATTTCGTCGGAAATAGATTTGTTAATAGGTGCCGATCTCTATTGGGAAATTTTAAATGAAGATAGAATTCGATTAGTTAACGGGCCATACCTTCAAAACTCTAAGTTAGGTTGGTTGTTGTCTGGACCGTTACATACTAACGTAAGCGACAGTCATATTCATTGCAATTTTAGCCATTCAATAGACGAACAACTTAAACGTTTTTGGGAAATAGAAAATGTGTCACAGTCATGTGATGTTCTTCCTCATGATGAGAAGTTGTGTGAGGAATTGTTTTCTAAAACAACACAGCGTGATTCTGAAGGAAGGTTTTTTGTACGTATCCCACTAAAGGAATCACCCGACTCGTTGGGCGATTCTTATAATTTTGCGAAAAATAGGTTCCTTTCTTTAGAACGCAAACTTGAACGTTCGCCAGTATATAAACGTATGTATTGTGATTTTATTAAAGAATATGAGTCTTTAGGTCACATGAATCGTATAGAAAACGTAGAAAATCCTAATTTTTTCTTGCCGCATCACGGTGTGCTTAGGGAAGATAAAACAACTACTAAATTGCGGGTAGTTTTTAACGGTAGCGCTGCAAGTACATCTGGAAAGTCATTAAATGACATTCAGTTGCCAGGACCAGCTCTTCAAAATGATATATTTTGCATTCTCTTACGTTTTCGGCAGTATAAATTCGTGGCTTGTGCCGACGTTGAAAAAATGTTTCGACAAGTCTTTATACAACCAGATCAAAGAGCGTTACAACTTATACTGTGGCGTGAAACACCGACCGATCCACTAGGCATTTACCAGCTCAGAACTCTGACCTATGGGACTGCCTCGGCTCCATACTTAAGTATGCGCTGTATACGGCAGCTTGCGTTAGACTGTGGAGATGAGGAAACAAAGCGAATAATTCTCGAAGATCTTTTCGTTGATGACCTTGTGACTGGTGATGATGATCAGCAGCAGTTAATATCTATGTGTGAAAGAGTTTCGAACGTTTTACAGTCTGGGTGCTTTCCACTTCGTAAGTGGACATTTAATTCAGCTGTCGCTCAAAGCGCACCCATTAATTTTTTTGTAGACGAACATACGCAAAACAAGACGCTTGGTATAGGTTGGTATAACCATAGTGATGAGTTATACTACACTACGAAAGTCGATGAGTATAATCATGTGTCAAAATTAACTAAACGAGTTATGTTGTCGATTATATCACAGATATATGATCCGTTGGGGTTGCTTTCCCCTGTTGTAATTTTATCTAAAATAGTTTTGCAAAAATTGTGGCTTAGTAAACTTGATTGGGACGATCCAGTGCCCACAGATATTGCTTCATCTTGGTACAAGTTTTTAGAAGCATTAAAGTATTTAAATACATTAAGAATTCCACGTCACGTAGTGAGCGATTTTACACAAAATATAGAACTTCATATTTTCTGTGACGCCTCACAAAATGCATATGGGGCATGTGCTTATGTACGTTCATATAATTACAATTCAGAGGTTCACGTCAGGCTTTTGTGTGCAAAAAGCAGAGTATCACCTTTAAAAGTAATAAGTACACCACGTTTGGAACTTTGTGGCGCTATTATCGGTGCGAGACTTTATAAAAGGATAACAGATTCATTAAGATTGAAATTTACTAATGTGTACTTCTGGACTGACTCGACCATTGTTATTGGCTGGGTAGGCATGTCACCTCATTTGTTGAAAACATTTGTACAAAATCGTGTCACAGAAATAAACGAATTAACAGCAAACTCCACCTGGTTACATGTCGCTAGTAAGGACAATCCAGCTGACCTGCTGTCTAGGGGACTCCCGCTTGATTCACTAATTAGTAGTGACTTGTGGTGGAACGGTCCATTTTATTTACGTTCTAATAATAATGTTTTTTGTGAAAATAAAACTCCGAATAATTTTATTGATAATAACTTGCCAGAATTAAAATCTCAATCATGTAACTTAGTTTCTATTTCTCCAAGTGATTTAATTCAATTTCATAAATACTCGTCATTTAATAAACTTAAACGTATATGGGCCTTTGTATTGCGTTTCATACGTAACTTAAAATCAAGCGTCCGGGAAAGAACAGTCGTTAGCTGTGAGCGATCGGCTGCGCCGGCGCAACGTCAAACCGGTTTCTTATGCGTGAGCGAATTGAATGAGTCACAGCGCTTGTTAGTTAAATGCGCGCAGAGACAATCCTTTCCTGATTTATACGAATGTTTGGTTAGTAAACAACCAATCAAATCAGCGACTAAGGATTTTAATTGTATAAGCGGATTAAACGTATTTTTAGATGAACATAACATTATTCGAGTGGGTGGTAGACTTGGTAATTCTATGACTTTTGACTTTAATAAAAAACATCCAATTTTATTATCAAGTAAACATTGTTTATCAGTTTTATTGGTCAGGTACGAACACATACGACTTTTGCACGCCGGTCCGCAGCTCGTATTGTCTAGTTTGCGTGAAAATTGGTGGTTGCTACGAGCTAGGAACTTAGTAAGGAAATTAATACTTGAATGCGTTACGTGTAAACGATTGAAGGGTAACACTTTAAAACCAATAATGGGAAATTTACCATCTGAACGATTGGAACCTGGATTTCCGTTTATAAGAACCGGAGTGGATTATTCTGGAACAATAATGATTTTAAATAAAAAGGGCAGAGGCGCTCGCTTGATGAAGGGCTATATATGTATTTATGTGTAAAGACAGCTATTTATATTACACACTGTACTTCGAAAGCATAAAAGCGTTGACTTTAAGCCTCTCAACAGGCGCAGCAAAACTTGGGTTTTCCCTGTAGTGTCCCACAGATCTGTACTTGCGAGACGACAGTTCTATGTCATAGGTGGTCATTTGTACAATAAAGCAACTAAGGTTAATGATATTTATCCACTATCTCTTTATAAATGTAAATTAACGCTCTTGGACTGGCTTCAAAAATTAAATTATTTGGAAATAGAAGATATTCTCCGTTATTGATTGATATATATTATCTAAACATCACATACACCTTATTAATTCAAATCTTTCTCATACTCATTTACGGAACTGTGGTAGGTAGGTATTCACATCTCCATTAATAAAATTGTTTTTTTATTACTTTGATGTAATGGCTAAATTGTTTGTAACAAAGATTTAAATTTTTGGGATAAACTCGAATAAAATATAAAAGTATGTTAAACGCCCTTGGGTGGAGGCGCTGACAGCTGTGACACAGTTTATACTAGTACAGTTGTCATCGTTTACCTCTTAAAAATATTGTGCTCAAACTTTGTATTTTATTTAAGTAGTTTTTAAGAGAATTTTGTTACACTGAAGAGACAATAAATCATTTATTTATTATTTATTATTTATTATTTATGTATTTTTATATGTTTTCTTACTCGAGCCATTCATTTGGAGCTCGTTACCAGTCTGTCTACTGAAGATTATATTTTAGCACTTAAACGTTTTATAAGCAGACGGGGTAAACCGAATGCTATTTACTCAGATAATGGTAGAAATTTTGTAGGGGCAGCTAAAGAGTTTTCTGCTTTTCTACACCATAGTAAACGTCAAATAAGTGAATTCACAGCAAACGAGGGCATTGAATTTCACTTTATACCACCATATTCACCCCATTTTGGAGGCCTGTGGAAGAGTGGGGTAAGGTCTTGCAAACATCACCTTAGACGTATTGTAGGCAATGCACACTTGACATATGAGGAACTGAGCACTGTTCTGACACAAATAGAATCCGTACTTAATTCTCGTCCAATGTCACCCTTATCCACCGATCCTACTGACCTTAATCCTCTCACTCCTGGTCACTTCCTTATAGGCCGACCGCTAACTGCTCCAGCCAGCGAGGACTACACAGATGAGCCAGCTTCACGACTCAGCCGCTATCAAAGGGTTGAGCAACTTCGTCAGCACTTTTGGAGGAGGTGGTCGCGAGAATACGTATCAGAGCTTCAACAGAGGACTAAGTGGAAATCACATCATGATGATATTACGTTGGGAAGCTTAGTTCTGATTAAAGAGGACAATTTACCGCCGCTCAAGTGGAAATTGGGACGCGTGGTTCAGGTGTTTCCTGGTACTGATGGAGTTTCCCGCGTAGCCGACATTCGCACTGCTAATGGAGTTACGAGGAGGTCGTTTTCGAAGATATGTCCGTTGTCAATCCAGACGGAGCCTGTTCTTCACCCTGAGTCGTCATCATTGGAAGCTGGAGCTTCCAAGGCCGGGGGTATGTCGCCGCCAAGATACCGCTAGCGCCATCTAGCGAACGATCACAGAAAAAACCGCGGTGTCTGTGAAAGAAGCCGGTTGAAAGAATCCTCTGCTATCGAACTACGACGACATTCACACGTATTTTCATATCTTTTCTTTAAACAAATTGTAATTTATCAAGTAAACGTTTTATATATTGAACCATATTTACTTACTTCATCTAAAGGAGTAGCCCCGAAGATCCCCGTTCCTGAACAGAAGTAATTCGTCATTCCTGCTTTATCGACACATCGCTATGAGAATAAACTACGATAGTTTCTTAGATATGGTTGGGTGTTTCACTTACCCCGGTGTTTCACTTACCCCACCTGACTATAGTTAGGATGAATACGTGTGAATTTGCGTAATTAATTGCGTTATTACGAAATTTCAAAACTATCGACATAGTATACCTACAGTTATCGTGAATTTAAACTTTGTTTATCCTTACTAATATTATAAATGCGAAAGTCCGTTTGTTTGTTTGTTTGTTACGCCTTCACGTCTTAACTACTGAACCGATCATCATGAAATTTTGCATAGACGTTGTTAGGGGTACAGAAAAGGATATAGGGTACCTTTCATCTAGAAAAAACGTACAGTTCCTGAGGGATAGCAAAAAAACTGGCCACGCAGACGAAGTCGCGGGCGGCCGCTAGTTAATAATAAAATTGCATACAGTATCGACATTCCAACAAGCTTATTCTTAAATCGTCCATTGACTTATAAAGCCTTAAGCTACCCTCCATAATGTATAAATCGCGAAGAATCAACACGTACGGCCGTCCGAACCGGAGCGCCTCCCAGGGGCCGCCGGAACAGTTATGATCGGCCGGACAGGTAGCCTCTCCGGACGCGTAATTGTTATCGCTACTACGTTGGTACCTACCTCTAGACTAGAACATTATGTGAAAATAATCAGAATAAGTTGAAAATGATGACGCGTAGGTGATTATTAATATTTTTAACATAAAATGAGTGGGTATCAAAAATTTGCCTTAGGCAAAGTTAACCCTCTGCGACCCTATAAGTACATTTCGTTTTTAACCACTAAGCACATTTAGGCCATGAAGATAAAGTAACAAAAAGTAGCTACAAGAAAACATACTTTTTATCAGTTATGAGTATGTTTATGAGTAATATTGTGTAAGTGGGTGTGTGTCCCTTAATTGTGTGCTCAAGCTTGACACTATTTGATTTGACCGTGCTAAGTGTAATAAGAGCATTTTCACGTGCTGTGCACATTGCCCGTATCACGAAGTCGCAAAACTCATGGTAAACAAAAATATGAAGTAGGTTCACCTGCGTCTTTTTAAAATTTTTGCAATAACTACAAAATTTAAAGTAATAATGTTTAAATCACTACAGTCATTTGAAAGCTTTGCAGTTGTCTTCTATTGCTCGTAAAACGTAAAGGGCATTGTAAACATGTGAGCTTGGCCCACTAGGGAGACTTTAGAAGGTACAATTTACGGCTCTTCAGAACTGTAGCTCAGGGGTCCGAGCTAAGTCGCAAAGTTCGGAGATCATTATTATAAGAAACTAGCTTCCGCCCGCGACTTCGTCCGCGTGGATATTAGAGAAAATCCTTAGGGAACCTTCAACCAGAATCCGACCAGCCGATTTTATGCGATTAGGCCGGTCCCCACCAAGCGCGCTGCCTCGCGAGGCAAAACGTTTGCCGCGTGTGGCAGGCCTCGCACGAGGCTGCGCGCTTGGTGGGGACCGGCCTAATCGCATAAAATCGGCTGGTCGGATTCTGGTTGAAGGTTCCCTAAGGATTTTCTCTAATATCCACGCGGACGAAGTCGCGGGCGGAAGCTAGTTTATTACAACAATCAGAAGTGGGTCCAGAGATATTAGTAGTATCCTATTCCCGTTTCTTTACCCTTTTCCGTTCCCGTTTGGTCCCGTTCCTGTCCCCGGTTTCCGTTCCCGTTCGCGTTCGCTTTCGAGCGATCGCGTTTGCGTTCCCGTTCCTTTTTTCGTTCCCGTTCCCGTTCCCGTCCCCTGCGGCTGAATCATGTCCACCGTGTTGGACTTCAAAATAAATGTCATTTTCGCATTCCTCATTCCATAAAACCTCAAGAACAACATCCACATCGATTTTCATGTTAACTTGCCCCATTTACCCCCTAAGGGATGATTTTCAAAATAACAAAATATATATTTGCCTATTTATTTTTAGACATGCTTCTTAGAATTTCAAAGTTGTAATGTCTCATCATCATCATCATCATATCAGCCGCACAACACCCACTGCTGGGTATAGGCCTCCCCCAAGGATTTCCATGACGATCGGTCCTGCGCTTCCCACATCCAGTGGCTTCCGGCAACCTTCACCAGATCGTCGGTCCACCTTGTCGGGGGCCTACCCACGGAGCGCCGTCCGGTGCGCGGTCGCCATTCAAGAACCTTTCCGCCCCAACGGCCATCGGTTCTTCTCGCTATGTGTCCAGCCCACTGCCACTTTAGCTGAGCAATCCTTCGAGCGATGTCGGTTACTTTAGTTCGCCTGCGGATCTCCTCATTTCTGATTCGATCACGCAGGGAAACGCCGAGCATGGCTCTCTCCATTGCACGCTGGGTGACCTTGAGCCTCCTTATGAGACCCATAGTTAGCGACCACGTTTCACTGCCGTAAGTCATTTTATATTATTTTTCCATACAAAATTTGCACCCCATTTTCACCCCTTTAGCAGTTAAATCATGTCCACAGTGTTGTACTTCAAAATAAATGTCATTTTCGCAATCACCATCCCATAAAACCTCAAGAACGACATCCATATCGATTTTTATGTTTACTTACCCCATTTACACCCTAAGGGGTTGATTTTAAAAACCACAATATATATGTTTGTCTATTTATTTTTAGACATGCTCGTACGAAGTTTTAAGTTGTAAAGTATATTTTATATTGTTTTCCATACCAAATTTGAACCCAATTTTCACCCCTTTAGTGGTTAAATCATGTTGACCGTGTTGGACTTCAAAATGAATGTCATTTTCGCAATCGTCATCCCAGAAAACCCCAATAACGACATCCATATCTATTTTAGGTTTATTTACCCCATTTCATCCCCATAGGGGTTAAAATACTACCAATAACCATATACGTTGCGTTATATTTCCATCCATAAGCCTAAATTATAAATTTAACGATTTTTACTTTGAAAATTAAGGATTTTCTTCTATACTCAACTTCATCCCCCTTTTCACCCCATCGGGGGTAGAATTTTGAAAAACGATGATACACGTATTTATTAATTTTCAATCATCAGCCTGAATACAAAATTTGAAGATCCTAGCATCAAAACTG
The DNA here is from genome assembly GCA_928269145.1 of Agriphila tristella. Lineage (NCBI taxonomy): Eukaryota > Metazoa > Arthropoda > Insecta > Lepidoptera > Crambidae > Agriphila > Agriphila tristella. The sequence goes on along the minus strand of OV743429.1, from coordinate 7,276,575 downwards.
AGGGACTTCCATACAAACTCTCATCCCTTATTTCATCCCCTTAGGGATGGAATTTTCAAAAATCCTTCCTTAGTGGATGCCTACACTGTATAAGGTACCTGTGTGTAAAATTTCAAGTCTCTAGGTTCAGTAGTTTGGGCTGTGCGTTGATATCTCACTCAGTCAGTCAGGACTTTGAATTTTATATATATAGAAGATAATTCTTTATCTTCTTAGAATGAAAAATTAGGGTCGCACATTGCCTCCATCGATGAAACATGTAAATTATTGTTAGAACACATGTGTTCAAGTCATGACTTGTGCTGTTGCATAAGATTTAATAAACTTGTAATGAAATCGTAATTTTGGCAATTTTAAAGGAGTGCTAACGCTAAAAAAAACTATTAAAAGTGCTAACAAACAATTATAACGTAACGACTAAATTCGTAACAAAAGTTCTGTCATAAACTATAGCGATATCTTCATGTGACAAACAAAATTGATTCCATCGCGACACCTTTATGAAAAAGAGTTGTTTTTATGGGACGACTTACTTACTTCTAACAAAAGCTTGGAATTTTTCAATAAACCATAATAACACCACGAGTACGTTGACTTCGAGAAAATCCCAGACTCTCAAGGCGCAAGTTTGTGAAAGTTACTTTGTCATTCCAAAGTCCCTTTCGCTGCACAAAACCTTGGAATAAGTTTAAATCTCGCGTTATCCTAGTCGTATTTCGGCGTTAATAGAAAAATGTTGCAACATTCGATAAGATAGCGGTGTGCCATTCGCGCCCTATACGGGGCAAACGAGAATTTTATGGATAGATTAGGCGGGGCTTTTGGGACATGGCTTTAGGCAGATAGCTTTAAAGCTGCTGTTTTACCTTGATTTTGAAAACGTAGTGAAAATATTAACATTGATAAGTTATAGCGAAATTCATTATCGCTTTTGCAAATAGGTAATTAAGTGACTTCAGCCAGAGTTGTCTATGCATTATTCGAGTAAAAATTATAAATTTTCAGTACCCTTAGCAAAACATCTATCGAGAAAAAAACAGGCGTAAAATACTCAATAGAGTAATATCTCATTTCGCTTTTTAGCACCGCTAATGATCCAAATGCTGCGGCCAGACTATCATCTGTCGCGAAGCTTTTCGTTGTCGTGTTGCACACGATTATAAACTATGAGTCAAGAGATTAAAGTTTATTTTTATTAAATCCCTCTAATTTATTTCTTTAAAATGAAATTAAATTCCCTGGCTCAAAGTTTATATTATTTGTACAACGCACGACAACGAGAAGCTTCGCGACTGCGTGATAGTCTGGCCCCATTTTACGCATAATCACCTATTTTGATTACGCGAAATGACACACACGCGAAATGGCATATGCGCAAAATGACACATACGCAAAATGACTTCCGCAAAATGACACATACGCAAAATGACTTACGCAAAATGACACATACGCAAAATGACTTACGCAAAATGACACATACGCAAAATGACTTACGCAAAATGACACATACGCAAAATGACTTACGCAAAATGACACATACGCAAAATGACTTACGCAAAATGACACATACGCGAAATGACACCAGGGGATACAAAATCAATTTAACGAATTACTTTACGTGCTGTTTTTTTCTCGGTAGAGTAGATACTCCGATTAAAGAATGCTTGCCACTGCAACGCCTCTCTACCTCTATTCGAAAACATCCTCATGCTTTATTATTATTAAGTAGGTACTCACACTGCAGTTCTTCCTGATGATGAAGGCCAACCCGCCCCCCCTGCCCGGCTTCGTCCCCGCCGGCCGCGGCACGCGCCCCACCAGGCATCGGTCTTTGGACTGCAGGAACCTTGGTATGTCTTCAACGTCCTCATCCGTAGAACCATCTAGAAATATAATAAGAAAATTGGGAACCGCACCCTTGGGATTACGGCCCAATGCACTGACCAATTATGCTACCGAGTCGCGAAATTTTCGCTGTACTTAAGCCAGCGTAATTTCATCAATATTTAAAGAATGAATGCCAGATGTAATTCTTCACAGTGATGAAAAGTAATAAAAAAAAGTAATAGAAAATTTCACCGCTCTCACTAGCAACTCGGTAGCATAATTGGTCATTGTATTGGGCCAGAATCCCAAGAATGCGGGTTCAAGTCCCGTCTGTGGTTCTAGAGGCGAGTCGATTTTTTTTCTAGTATTTTTCTAATAAACCTTAATTATCTTTATAAATAAAAATAGCATTTTAAAAATTCAATAAATATACTTAAAGAAACTTAGTGCAGCGGAATTGCACAACCTAATTCCGCCATGTTGTATAGATGTTGTATAGATGGAAGAAGGGAGCTTCTTCCATCAGACAACCACACATACGAATCAATGCCACCAACATACGTTTTTTGGTCTGTGGCAGCAGCATATTTAATTAGACATTTTGCATCTAAACTGGAAGAATTGTTTGTTGTTAACAATCATCATTTGCCTCACTGTAGGTGTTCTTAAAGGAAACCACCGTCTAGTCTCTAATGTGCTTCTGGTGCATGTAAGAGTTCAAGATTGATTGCTAAGTAACAAACAAACTTACTTTCGCATAATATTAGAAGGATAAGGATAAGTTATTTAAGGAAAGGATTTTAAGGAGGACATTTTACCAAAAATCTCTCCTTTTCCTTGTTGCCATTCTTGGGATTTAGGAATCCGTGTAGCTTGTACTGTACATGAAGCGATGGTTGCTGCGGCTGCGGTAGTCTGAAGAATTGTTGGGCTCTGACTTGGTGTGGAACTTGAATTTCTTCTTTAAGACTATGCTGCATAAGTCTATAAGTGATTGATTTAAGGAATCATGTTTTACTAACAATCTCTTTCCTTTCCCTTATTGCAGGATGCCGTGCAGCTTGTACACGAAGCGATGGCTGCTGCGCTACGATTGCTGCTCCGAGTCTGAAGAAACGTAGGGCTCTTATTTGCTGTGGAACTTGAATTTCTTCTTTAAGACTATGTTGTATTAGTCTACAAGTGTTCCATTTCAGGAATAAGCTCTCTCCTTTTCCTTGTTGTCATTCTTCAGGATGCCGTGCAGCTTGTACACGAAGCGATGGTTGCTGCACTGCGGTTGCTGCTCCATGTCTGAAGAATCGTAGGGCACTTATTTGGTGTGGAACTTGAATTTCTTCTTTAAGACTATGTTGTATAAGTCTACAAGTGTTTGATTTAAGGAATCATGTTTTACTAACAATCTCTCTCCTTTTCCTTGTTGTCATTCTTCAGGATGCCGTGCAGCTTGTACACGAAGCGATGGTTGCTGCGCTGCGGTTGCTGCTCCAAGTCTGAAGAATCGTAGGGCTCTTATTTGGTTTGGAACTTGAATTCCTTTTTAAGACTATGTTGTATTAGTCTACAAGTGCTTGATTTAAGGAATCATGTTTTACTAACAATCTCTCTCCTTTTCCTTGTTGTCATTCTTCAGGATGCCGTGCAGCTTGTACACGAAGTGATGGTTGCTGCGCTGCGATTGCTGCTGTGAGTCTGAAGAATCGTAGGGCTCTTATTTGGTGTGGAACTTGAATTTCTTCTTTAAGACTGTGTTGTATAAGAAGCGAAACACACCGGATGCGTAAGCGTACAAGTGTTTGATTTAAGGAATCATGTTTTACTAACAATCTCTCTCCTTTTCCTTGTTGTTATTCTTCAGGATGCCGTGTGGCTTGTACACGAAGCGATGGTTGCTGCGCTGCGATTGCTGCTCCGAGTCTGAAGAATTGTAGGGCTCTGCTTTGGTTTGAAAGTTGCATTTCTTCTTTGAGACTATGTTGTTTAAGTCTATAAGTAAGATTTAAGGAATCATATCATGTTTTACTTACAATCTCTCTCCTTTTCCTTATTGTCATTCTTCAGGATGCCGTGCAACTTGTACACGAAGCGATGGTTGCTACGACTACGACTGCTGCTCCGACTGCGGTAGTCTGAAGAATCGTTGGGCTCTGACTTGGTGTGGAACTTGCATTTCTTCTTCTTCATGTTGCCGTTTGAACACTTCAGTATTCTGGAAAATAAACTGTTAATTGACAATGAAGGATACGGAGGAGTATTGACTACTGTTTCTCCATTGCGACGCACTATTGGTTATATTTCCGCTCGCGATGAAAATGGGATGGAATCTTGTCAAACGGTAGGCTTATTCCGTTTATCCGTCCTGAAGTAGCCACCCTATCTATCCATCCCATTATACTCTCAAGTATGACGGGACGGGGTGTATAGATGGACATGGACACGCGTTTTCCGAGTAACCATCTTAGGGTGGCTGTTTTAGGGTGGATAGCCGGGCAGCCACAGGGATACCCAAAATATCCAGATGCGTGACATTGTGTGTCACGCATCTGAGATGAGGGAACTTTTGCTGTAGCAACTTCAAGTAAGATAACAAGCAAACAGTTGATTTAATTAAATTAAAATCAACTTTTAGTCTATTTTCGATTTATTTTGACAAGGTTCCATCCTATTCTCATTGTGATTAACGTACGGTTCGTGTGGTAAAAGATACTCTCCACAACTACAGAGAAAGCAATTACTTACGTAAGATTCACAAATGGCAAGAGCATTAAGGACTGGTCTATACGGGTTCAGTGACTGGATCCAGTGACTCGGAATTTCGGCCCCAGTAACTGGGTAGACAGGATCAACAGAAGGTACCCAAAAATAGGACGGGTGGCTATGGCTAGTCAGCTGCCTGCCTAGCATGACCGATTTATATCGCGTGATCGTGATATAGCATTTTATCACGTTTAATTGTCAAAAAGACAAAGGAGTTTGACAGTTGAGTGTCGATAAAATGTTATATTACGCGATATAAATCGGTCATTATAGGCAGGCTTTACTGACTTGTGAGCGAGAAGTTAGCACTGGACCGGGTTGAATTAAAAATAGTGTCTACACGAGCCCAGTAGCAAGTCAGCGCTCGGCTGGATTACTGTACTGCCATGTTACTGACCCCGTATAAACCAGGCATAAGGAACTGTACTCTCTCGAATTTAAAGAGGAAAACTTTTTTATTTAGCTATGCATGTTTGTACCAAAGACCATCACTACGTTTTAGCAGGGCTCTGACCACTTAGCGCGCGAGTATGAAGCGCTCGGCGACCTCCGAGTCCTCCAAATTTCATACGTTATAAAACATAAGACCTACGCGATAGAAAGAGAGGCAACTACTAAATGAAAGTTTTGGAGCGAAGGGAGCGCTGTGCGACCAGAATTGCACTTTATTGTGTCGGAACAAGAGACGCAATTTATTTAAACGATTTTAGGGAGTGCAACTTCTGTACCGCTCTACGTTAGTACTAGTATCTATTCTGAACAAGGTTTATTTACGTTACGTTACAGGGTTACTTACGAGGATCTCTTCTTTTTCTTAACATTCTCCACGGAACCGGAGGTGTCCTCGGTTTCAGAATCCGTGTACAGAGTTGACGCTTGCAATTTACCCATTTTGTTTAATCGAATCAATTCTATTTATTTTAATTAATGGGGGGTAGGAGTTTGTGATTTGGTGTCGATCTGTTGTTTGATGTGAATTTATGTTGTAATATTTGATGCCATGATCAAAGATTTAAATCTTTGGCCATGATTGGTACTGGCAGACAATGTCAAAATTGACAAGTTTGTTTTTCTTTTTCCTTTGACAGTTCTGTTGATTGGCAGGTTTTAAACATAGAGTAAATATTTATTTAAAAACGATTATGTGCAAGTTTGTATAATAACATCGTCCATAAATAATATAGCGAAGCATCTGAGTGTAAAAGGCCTCGTATTAAATCTGGAAAAACTAAAATAATCGAATTTAGACCTCACCAGAGATCAGCACTGCCACTCAATAATACAACGTGTTAGAAAATAACTCCTAATGCCGAATATGGTACCTAGATAGGGACTATCAGACTGAATGAAATAGAAGTAAGTACCTACCTAGTCGATTCATGTTGTTCCACCTTGACTTTGAAATCTCACGTAAGTGCAGTTGTGATGTGAGTAAACTTAGAAGGTTTTACGTACAGGGCGTACGTGTTGTGTTGCGAAAATATACAAATTCACAATGCACGTTGATTGCATAGTTGCACTTAAAAATAAGTCGGTAATTTTTCAAATTTATCTCGTAATGCCGAAAACCATTTTTTTGTTGTATTTTATAAATCATTATTTCAATATAGAGTTGGGTGAAGATTTCTTACCAAATAAAGGTAAGGTCACTTCACTACACTAGTTGGCATGCATTTTTTGATAGAGGTGGCGATTCCGTGCTGCGCAAGAAGCTTATACCCATACCCACAATGGAGATTGCACGCCTAGTATCATAGTGAAGATTGAAAAAAGGCTCTTTAGTGACGTCACGGCGTATTGCTATCTCTTTCTTTTCGTTTTACAATACGTTTTCGTTTCTCACGAACGAACGAACGACGAACAACGAACACGTATTGTAACACTAAAGAAAGAGGTTGCAATAAGCCGCCACGTCACTCAAGGGCATTTTTTCTATCTTCACTATGACACTGGCCGTGCAATCTCCATTGGAGGGAGGTATAAGCTTCTTAGTGCTGCGTTATAAAATTTATTTGATTTTGCAGAAAGTTTTCGCTTAAAATTACGCTGTTTTAGTATAATATGTTTCTCATAGTAATTGTTTCTAATCTATCTGTAGTATCTATAATTAGCTATCCGTGACTTTGATTTGTAGGTACTATATTGGCTTTAAATGCAATAATAATAAATAAAAATAGCTTTATTACTGCAATAGGTTATAACAATTTTACATCGAGACTTCCCGGTAAGCCATCGTCGATTTGAAGAGGTCTTCGGAATTCCATTATTTTGCTTAGATTTAGCTAGAAACTGTGAATTTTTTTCTTAGTTTCCTACAATAAAATTAAAGAATGAAAGAAGCTAATTAGCCATGCTTGTATTATTAACCTTTTAAATCAAGTAGGTACCTTACTTACCTAGTTTTAAACTCAACAATAGCTATTTAAATATCATCAATTGTGGCTTTCTTAAAAGGCTTGAATCAGGAGTGCCAATTAATTCTCCTTTTCATAGTATCACCAGTTTTCTAATCAGCATTCCGTCCACGGCTCAAACCAATCCAAATCCTCTCGTATATTAAGGTGGTTGTATGACCGAAAGTGTCGCCTCAGAGGTTATTATTGCTGCTTCAGCTTGGGCAAAAATTATTTCGTATGTCTGTCCGGCGGCTGTCCGTTTGTTCTCCTCTACAGGTCGTATTTCCCAACCGATTCTCATGAAATTATGTGTACGGAAAATTATTTAGATTTTTTTGTCGATCGTGTTTTTAAAATTTTTGCAAAATGACAGGGATATGTAAAAAAACATATTTCAGTCCGGCTTTCCGGCGCTGTTTGTTCTCCTGTACAGGTCGCATTTCTCAACCGATTCTCGTGAAATTTTGTGAGCAGGTTTGAAAATTATTTAGATTTTTTTGTCGATCGAGTTTTTGAAATTTTTGCAAAATGCAATAACACTGCTTTGAGTATTTTCTTATGTAACTACATTAGTTCATTTATATGCATACGCCGAAGTCATAAAGTCCACGCGTACGAAGTGGCGGGCATCAGCTAGTATTAAATAAAATTCACCGCGGCGCCACTTTCGCTCAGAGTACCACCTTAATCAAATTGCCGTAAAATTGCGTAAAATAAAGGCATTTCCCGTACAAATGAATTGTGGCCAATTAGAGCTCGGACACCTCGTTTGAATTTGTAATGGCGCATGGCGGCTGTTCCTTTTTCTTTTTTCTTTCAAATGTTATTTGACAGTTGAACGAAACGCGCGTAATTCGCCTGATTAGACTGTATTCAACCAAAATGGGTTTAAACAATGATATTTTAATGGGGAGGAAAAGCGCAATTTTATCCCGATAGGTGGCGTCTTGTCGTTGGTACCGAGCCGCCTCAAAGAAACTGTCAAAACATATGGGAATCTCTTGGAGTATTGCACTTTTTAATTTTATACTGAGAAAATGCCGCATTGTTATGCATGTAACTTGTAAAATATTGGAGTTCATCGATTTCCCAGTAACAAAAAAAATAGTGGGCAAAAAAATATCAAAAAAAATATGCTTTTTCCTCGATTTTCTCCTTTGCTGAGCCTGAGAAACATTATAAATCAAAAGGAATGTTTCATGAATTTGATGAAGCTTCGCCAAAATAAAACAACATTTGAATTATAACAGCTTTGTTCTTTAATATTTCAACCTCAGCAGTTTCTAACATATTTATAACTTGGATGAATTTGATAGGTATATCAAATATGGAATAAGCCCAATATTGGGGCCAAACAGAGAATTAATAGAATTTTATATGCCAGAGTCATTCAAGAAACTTAGAATAATAAAATAAATATGATAAAACGGTTCGTGTAATTTTGGATGGTACAGAAATTCCAGTACAGAAACCTGAAATTACTATTGCACAGAAGGCATCATCAGGCAACTATAAACACGAAAATTCACACTCAGTTGCTTTGTTAAAATTTAAATCATATGCTTCTCATCTGAAATAAAAAGATTACTTGTAAATCTTACACGAAATTTAAAGAAATGTAATGCTTGTTAGCAATTTTTTGTAAGTTGCTATAAACTTTCTTGCCTGTTGTTTTGGCTTTTCTTTTCCGTAATTCTTCTTTTGTATGAGCTAAAGTAAGCATAGAATCCATTGTTTGTCCGCAAAACCGAAAAAAATACAATCTAAGAAAGTAAAATCACGTAATACACAGTCAAGACAATATAAGCTCAAACTGACAATTGTTCCAAAGACTGAGCGCCATCTGTAATTCACTTTGCCTTCGCCTCCCCATTTAAAAAAATCCGGTCAAGAGCGAGTCGAACTCGCGCATCGAGGGTTTCCGTACCATCATAATAAATACACCGCAGAGTAGAATAATAAAATTATTATTATTATTGCAGTATTAGGTAAGCACCATCTCTTGACCGATAGTGGAACTATTTTTTTCTTAGGTCAGCCCATCTCTTGACCTATAGTGGAACTAATTTATTTTTTCTTAGGTCAGCGCCATCTGTTAACTGGTAATGGAACAAATTGATATTTTGTTTGTTTTTTGAATTTCTAAAAAAGTGTGTTATATTGAGACATCGTTTTATTTTTCCTGTAATCTTTACATAAAGTACTATCACATAGAATTATTTCACATTTTTCTCTTTGCAAACTTCGGAGATAAGGGGGGGGACCGGTATTTTTTAAATTTTTATCATAAGTCGAAAACAATGCGGTCTAAAAAATTAATGTTTTAAAATGTGCAAACAGCGTTTTTTCATATATTATGATACCCCATATGCCCTAGTCGCCCTACTTCAAATTTTTAAGACCCTTTCACCCATTTTCAGTCCCTGCTGTAAAAAAAGTGTTATTTTTATATTTCTTTTATAATTGCATAATAGTTGGGCAAACGTCATCTTAAACTATTCCAAATTTTAAGTTGATACCATTAGTAATTTTCGAGATATCCAGCTGTGACAGACAGACAGACTGAGTCACACCATAAGGGCTCCTTTTTACCATTTTGGTATGGAACCCTAAAAAGGGTTGTTAATGAAATCTAGTCAAGATACTAACTTTCTTACAGTTTTCATCACCGGAAAATCGCTGCGTCTTCTAGAGCCTTATATACAGTGGCACACCAGTCGATATTCATACAAACGAGGTAACTTTGAGGCCTTGGTTCTCCGCCAAGGTTTGACCTAGCTGTGATCTGATGATGGGCATCCAGGGAGTGAATGGAGGAGATTAAGATCACCATACACACCCAACTGACCTGATCAGCATTCTAAGAGATATAAGGATATGTTTAAAAAAACCGCGAAATTAGCATAAAAATGTATAGAAATCCTGAACCTGAAAACTCTGATCCTTATAAGTAGATATTTAGTGCGACCGGTCGTTATGATGCGAACAATGTATACTAAGACTACAATGTATATTAAGTTAACTTTACTTAACACTAAGGGCCTACACACATAACGGCGTTGCGGCGCCGCACCGCAACGCAACGCAAATTTCTGCGGTGCGTTGCGGTGCCGCGCGTCACCGCGCGTCGCCGCGCGTTGCTTGGGGTGACCATTTTTCTGTGATTCGTGAGTATTGATACACATGTCTCTACAATAGATTGCAATAAAGGAATAGCTCTTTTGTTATTGTGTAGACATTAAGCCTAATTGAATAAACGTCGACAGAGAAGATATTGAGTGCATCCACTTAATAAAGTTATGAATATATCATATATATACTTCATACTTTCCCGAAAAGTACTCTCTGTACTTTTCGGGAAAGTATGAAGTATTAAAGATGGACGAAAAAAAATTCTTTAAATACTTTAGAAACTACTACGTTACAAACAAACTGACTTTCGCATTTATAATATTACTAGCGGCCGACCGCGGCTTCGTCTGCGTGGAAAGGTTTTTTGTTAACCCTCGGGAACAATACTGTCTTTCGGGATGAAAGGTACCCTATGTCCTTCTCTGTACTTCTGACAACGTGTATGCAAAATTTCATGATGATCGGTTCAGTAGTTAAGACGTGAAGGCGTAACCAACAAAAAAACAAACGGACTTTCGCATTTATAATATTAGTAAGGATAGTAAGGATATTTTAAATCATAGAACTTATTAATTTCTCTGTATGTGTCAAAATATCGGCAATTTCATAAGTAGTACCCATATTTGGTTTTGGTGTTTTTTGTTTTGATTTATTCTTTTTTCATTAATATTTTGTTATAAATTAAGAAACTTCATTTGTGTAATTAGGTAGTTTAGTTACTACAACGCGGTTGTTTTATAGCATCATAGACTATACAACAAGAACCTACTATGGTATGGAGTGTCCGAGGTAGGACTAAAACTGTGGTCAACAAGTGTGACGTCATTTCTGCGGTGCCGCTGATTTTGGCGTTGCGTTGCGGTGCGTCGCCGCAACGCGGTTATGTGTGTAGGCCCTTAGTCACTTGTTTTTCAGAAGATCGCGTATTCGAACCCCGTCCACGGCGATATTTTCTAATACATTTTTGTTAATTAAAAACTTTATAGCATTTATTTAATGCTGTAATAATAAAAGAACAAAGCTCATAATTTGTTTGTTCATTACTCAAGATGGACTCTAATCCAAAATACACGAGACTTTTAGCTGTGGGTCCGGGCCGCCATATTACGAGAGGGTTAAACCCTCATGAGCCGTTATTTTATTAATTTAGACGGTAAAATAATTACGCTAATTTTGCACTAATGTCCATGTTATTATTGTTACGTTTGTTGCTTACAATTTAATGGAATAAAAAAGGTTTTTATGATAATGCGTTGTGCTATGCGACCTAATGGTCAGTGAATGGTCATTGTTATATTGAAAAATGAATCCACATAAGTAGGTAGTCTCATTTGAATCCATTATGTGTGTGATCAAAAATATAAGTAAGTAGGTTTATAATATTATATAGTCTCATATGTAATAGTAATTTATGCAACTGTACTATAATGAGGCGAATTAAAACGCGAATTTGATAATAGTTTCACATGAGTGTTTTATTACCTAATTATGTAGATACACTTGCATACAAGACTTTACCTATCTACATATATATTTTTTTTATTTACGTAAATAAGTATTTTTATATTTTATTTCGGAAACAAACAATATCAGTAAGGCAGTAAGGTAACCGTTCTGAACCGTTCTTGACAGTAAGCTAACCGTTTCTGAGGGCCTAGTACGAGTTGTGTTTCTCACCTCACTTTGCGAATAGTATCGAGTGAAAGAGAGGAAATCATGCGAGTGAGTGAACAAGTGAAAGAGAGAAAACGATAGTTTACTATTCGCAAAGTGAAGTGAGAACAAAAAACCAAGTCGTACTAGGCCTTCTGAACCCTTACAAAGGATTTAAAGCATGGGTGTAGATAAATGATATTAAATCGGAACGTTGTCAAAACATTATTTCATTATAATACGAATCTCCATAATGTAATGCACATAACCAGGAGCAAACCAGGAGGCATTTTACATAAAAAGAATAGCGATAATCGGACGCAATTCGTCATTCAATTCACTTGATATTGAACCTTATTCGTGAGACAATAGTGTCACTAAGTGGGACGAACATGGTCTGATGTAATAGGCCTGCATTTTATGTAGCGCACACAATTTTGAATGACATAATTTTCAAAATGTACCTACCTAGTTGAAATTTTTACAACATTTCCAGTAAAACAGACGGCATTTCTCGTTTCTTCTAAAACAAGGCCACGAACAGTTCTACCTACCACGTTGGTGCTATTATAATCATTTCTCATTTCACCAAAATCCACTTTTAAAAAGTCCCATAAATGTATAAAGAAAGATTATAGTGATGTCCCCTCTTTCCATAAAGTTTTCATTGCTTCCATTCCGTCAAAGTCCGCGGATGTTGAGGCAAAGTGGATTGGTTTAAGATTTAGCGAGTGATCATTCTGTCAGTACGCGGAATACATAGTAAATGTGTTCTGTGACTAAGTTATAAATCAAGCTTCGCTAGCGATAACAAGTTCATTGTTACTAAGCTCTTATCGGCTAAGTTCGGGACCTTTGAAGGCTCGCTTTTCAGTGTATCGGATAAGGTTACTTGAAAACTAACACTAGAACAATGAAAACTTATTCAAGTTGATGACGAATTAGCTCACCTAAGGTTGGGCTCCCGTCGGCAACTGTCGTAGAAAGCCGAACGGTTAAGGAGCTTTCATACCATGTAAGTACGTGATATTTTAGAACCCCCGCAGAACTCTTAGCGCTCCTACGCACTGTCCGGTTAGCCGCGTTGCAGCTATCCGTCCAGTGTACCGCAATTAAAAATAGGTATGTACAAAAAAATAGTTTTTATTCGCACTGTGATACGGCTACCGTCCAATCGCACCGGTCGCTCACAGCGCTGCGACTCGACCGACGGCTATCCGCACCCTGATTATCTAAAAAGAAACTATTTAGCGACCGGTTGCATTTGACATCCATTGCTACTTTTCTTTGGTATGTTTTTTTTTACCCCAAAGAAAAGTAGCAATGTATTACGTTCATCTGTGAACTGCGACCGGTCGCTAGGCGGTTTCTAATTAGATAATCAGCCCGCCGGACGGTAGTTGTACGCACTACGCGGTAGCACTGCGGTTTGCTAGTTTGCGGTTACTCGCCAGTGAATGCGCACATCGTATCGGCCAATATGAAACGTTGTAATATGCGTACTTGCAATCATTATTATTGAACCCGAACATTGGAAGGTAGTCTGCGAAGTTTTTCTGTCCCGAAATAAAAAATGGAACATGTATAGTCAAATGCGCTTTTTGACAAGCAGGCCAGTCATCATAAAATATTGTTTTTACAAACAATAATATAGTGTATTATCTATTAAGTACTTGTTGTATGGTCTGTGCACCTGAGAAATAAAAATCTAACGATTTTTTTAATATTTATAAGTAGTTTAAGAAACTGATGCATGAGAGGTATTAAAGCCAGTTATATTCCAAAAACTCTTTCTCTGTCTTTTTCTTTACGTGTAAGTTTTTAGTTAGTGTGTTCACTTTTTCATTTTCTCAATGTTTTAAAAAAGTAACCGTTGAATATTTTTTCTATCTTATGTCATTACCTATTTTTATAAATATTATTCGTGCATAAGGGATTAATAAACTTTAAGTAGGTACTTATTATCCAAAAAATATAAATGAATGAAAAATTTTTTTGTCTTTGCATATTTTTATAGTCGAGTGAAGATCCGAATATCGTATTTTTAACCGTAAAATAATCAAGATCGTTTATTAAACTTCAACATATATTTTTATCTGCTCGGAATAATAGTACATTGTTATACAAGACGCTAAAATGACCCATTGCATACGAGGTAGTTTTATTCCCGAGCTTTAGCGAGGGAATAAATAGAAACCGAGTTACAATGGGTTTTAGCGTCGTGTGTTACACTCTACTTTTCACTACGATGGCGAGAAAATAAAATACAATAATTAATACCTAGTTTATACTTACGTAAACGAATCCACTCGTTTTTCTTTCCTCCACTTCATAAACTTTTCATACAGTATTTAAATAAATGATTTGTGCTTGACGGCAATAGATTAACATTATTTCTTTCCTATTACTTACTTACAGTCACACAATTCAATCAGTTTGGTATTAGAGAAAAATTCTAAAGATTTCGCGCCTTTTTTAATTTCTTCTGTAGCAGCTAAGAAACACAATGCACGCATTCTACGATCAAACTTAAAGTCACAGAGTATAAATAAGTCTATGATTTCACCGAAGGGATCGCTGCTTTTAGTTCCATTTTCAAAAATAAAAATGAGAAACAGTATTAAGTCGAGCGAGTCTTTATTCGTGATTATGAATAAAGACTTTTTCGTTTTAGTAGGCTCATTGGTAATAGACAAACATTAAAAAAGAAAAAACTTTATCCCCTAGGGGTAATTTTGCTATTTTATCCTGGCTCTTGTACCTTACAATGACGGACTTTTAGAGCAAGAGGAGTGAAAAGAATATTTGATAGTTTATCGTTGAATCAAAAATAAGGTACTGTGACCTAAGATGGCCCGGCTCTTATCATGGCCCACCTTTAAAAATTAACAGTTATGGCTGTCCAATCTAATTAAAAACTCGTGGGTGTATGCGACTGCAGCCATAAACAATATTGCAACTTCATCCGACTATCAGCAAGCTGCCATTTTTAATATGGCAAACGGTTTGCTGTGTTGCGTCTAACTAGTACACGTTTTCTAACTTTAGAAGAGTAAGTTTTTATTAAAAATTTGCAAAAATAAGTAGATTTTCTTTGTTTTAACAAGTTAAACTACATTTTTAATCTGTTTGCCATCAAATTATCGGTAAGTTTTATTAATTTCTTATTTTTGTTACTTTTTATTACAATTTATATTGAACTGGGGTAAAGTTTCCTATGAAAGCCCACCCCATTGGTCCAAAAGATAGCCCACTTTTTTATTTCCAATTAAAAGTGTTTTAAGTATTATAGAAACAATTTATATAATAATTAACATAAATATAAAATAAGTTGGTTAAGAATTTCGTGTTGAATAGTTTGATTTTTTAATTTTTACTAAATTATGATTTTTTAATGCTTATTTTTTTGCATTAAATGCAATTATCAAATATATTATAAGTCATTATAATCAAAATAATAAATTAAATGACATTTTTTGGTGGATTCATGCTTTTGTGTTAGGTTTTTTAAAGTAAATGTAAGTCGATTTTTCAATACCCCTAACTTGGCCCACGTACCAAGGTGATCGAAAATTAATCACCGAATAAAGAACTTTTTGATTATTTTTCTGTTACCTACTATTCGGATGAATTTCTGTTTGTGTGATATATTCAATTTAATAAACATATGGTCGTTTTTTAATAACTTTAATTTTTAATAGATTTAAGATGGCCCATAGCCAAAATATGGGTAATATTTTAGACTTTTGTTACCTATTAGTTTTATATGAAAACTGTATTTCTCGATCAGTATTAAAAGAAAAAAAAGTTTAGATGTTGGTAAAGCATAGATTTAAATTAATATATTACGGGCCTTGTTAGGTGACCACCTTCCTAAGATGGCCCAACATCAACTTTTAAAAAATGGTGATTTTTTTCTATTAACATCGAAATAATATTGCATTTTTTTATAAATTGTATTTCTCAATTAAATACCCTAGTTTTATATTTATGTTTTTTCTTTATAATATCCAAATTGACGATTTCACAAGGTTTTGAAATTAGGTGGGCCTTACAGGGTGCCAGTACCTTAGGCCAATTCCAAGCCGTGCGTAAGTGGAGTATTTAATAGTATCACACGAGTGTTTTATTACCTAGTTATATGCAGTTTCAAACACTACTTCACCTACTCTCATACAATAAGATTTAAAAGATCAAGGTTAAAAAGAAAGTGACTTTGCTGGTATTACCTAGATTATGAGTTATTTCCGTCGCAAAACTTTAATAATAGGTCTTTACCTATGAAATTACCGATTTGTATGGAGCATTTTCAAGAAGTTGCATTTTTCATACTAGCATTTTCTTTGAATACTCGTGTAACAAAACTTTTATGTATGTAAGTATACTAATGTTCGAATACTATGCTAATATTCCATTTACGATAAGCGAAAAAAATAAGTTTTGACTAATAATTTGATTTTTTGACTAAGTTACAACCCCGCCGGTCACCTTTTTTTTTTGCTCGCAAAAAGGAGTGACTTTCAATATCATTTTTAATGTTAAGAAAGCTAAAATAAGGAGTTTATTTTTACTGATGACTACATTGGTCATAATCCGATATAATATCAAGATATTGTTAAATGTGTATTATTTTTTCTGTAGGTGACAAAATATCGGCAATTTCATAGGTAAAGACCTAATATTAACTTAGATATCATTTAATTGCTTCTTTCCTGATTCGAAAACATAAGTATAAGATACCTAGGTATGATCACAGAATACCTAATAGTACAAGTGTACATGATTAACTTTTGTTGATGTCTGACTCCCTCCGTTACGAACTCGTTACGCTCTCAAAGCACAAAGTGCTCCAATCGTAGCAAATTTTACCACAAAGGAAGCTAATGTTCTGAAATACTCCACGGGATTGCGGCAAATCAGTTTATAACTAGGAATTTAGTCCAAAATCTAGATCGCTATTAACAGCGACATTATGGGTAAGTAAATTAGCTTTTGGTAGTAGATATCAGTATTCGAGACAGACGTACAGCTCTTTGGCACTAGCCATAGTAAGTATTCGTAAACACTTCCGAAATTGGTTGCGCTATGAGCTGCTACAGAATATCTGTCTGAGTTTGCAAGCACTTAATATCTTTAACAACCGTGTACCTACCACACGTTTTTCAATACATTTGCAAGAAAATATTAAGGTAAGTACTTACCTGAAATTATAATAAAAATATTTAAAAAAACATACACAAAAATGCACAGCATGCTTTAAAATCAACTTTCCGCATATTGTACTAAACCGCACAGGCGGGGGGCGTGCGGTAAAATCGAAAGCATATATTTTCGAGCAACTGTATTGAAAATGTTTTTCATAACATATTTGCTCGTAAAGGGTCTCTTATTACACCAATTTCAATATCGTATTGTATCTCATTACCGCACGGTTTATCAAGATGCTCCGTCTAACGAACGAGCCGCCGCCGCCGCGCGCCGCCGGCGCCGCCTGCACTACTCTGCGGTCTCGTTTCTCCTACCTTCACTCAAGAGAGTGAGATAGAGACGAATAATAATAACTTGACAACATTAAAAGTGCCAACTGGCAACGTAACAGTCAATTTTATAAATTGTTAATTTTTTATAATTAGGTACTTTAACAAGTGATTAAAAATTTAATCGTTTAAGAAACTCCAGGTTTTATTTCCTCGCAAATATGTTATAAAACGTCGTATGACATACGTGCGATTTGATAATTACAGCCTCTGCTTTCTTGTAGCCCTCGCCTACGGCTCGGGCTAGCAATATCGCCTCGGCTGTAATTTTCAACCTACCGCACTTATATCTTAATGTACTATTAAAACTCGCGACGATTTATAAGCCCGTCAACTCGTAAACTAACTAGTGTACAAAAAACCACGAGTTGTCCCGATATAAGTACGAAATTGCCGTTTTATTTGGAAAATTTTAAAGAAGTTGCATTTTCTTGTTGCAGTTGCAGTTTGCATCTTGAAATCTGGAATTCTCGAAATCTCGAAATCTCGAAAGCTCGAAATAGAGGAATATATATTTAGAGAAATCTTGAAATATTAATTTAAAATCTTAAATCCTCTTACGCCCGTTTGCACTAAACTTAAGGATCGCCTAAGTCTTTTCCTAACTACAACACGACCAAATTAAAACGGTGTCATAAACTTAGCCGTCATGTAGCTGTCATTCGCCTAGTTATCTTGGTCGAGTTGTAGATAAGAAAAGACTTAGGCGATTCTTAAGTTTAGTGCTTTTGCACCTTAATCTCTTAATTTTAAAATCTCGAAATTACTTTAAATCTTTAAATTCATACTGTTACCTCAGTGCTTTAACCCCCATTTATTATTCATTGAAGATTCGAAGTTGTCTCCCTGAACCATCTCGATAATCTATAATAGTCAAGTGTTTACCTAGTTTCCGAGTAAACAGTGTACCTACGTTCCGGTCAGACAAACATTCGTCGGGGGTGGCTTCGGCGGATTCAATTCATCCACAGCGAACAATTACCGAGGAATTGCACCAGCATTTGAATTAGTTCCGACCGCCATCGCCACGGGTTTATGTAGTGACAGCAAACTGAACGTTTGGAAAATCCTTTATTTGAAGAATGAAATAGCAACAAACTAAATTAAATCTTTTATTGGTTAAATGATAACGATAAAGTCACACTTTTTTGTGTGAAATGACATCTAATCACTGACCTGAAAAACAAATTTTTAGTGCAGCAAATCTAAATGTTTGGAAAATCTAAATCCGATTCAATAAAAAATTGAGTGGCAGACTGGCAGTCACACTTATTTTATCGCGTGTAAGCAAAAATGAATAATCTTGGGAATCTTGTATTCATGAAAGAGTGATGTCGTCTTCATTACTTTTAACTAAGCCATTTTCCATGTTTTTCTGATTGAAATTGAAAATATAAATCAACAATAAAAAACTTAATTGCAAATACTTTCAGAAACCGATGTAGCCAAAAGTTCTTTTGAAAACTTCCAAGTATTTTTACACGACTGCCCAAAGCAAAAAGAGTGTTCAGGGTTCAGGGGTTCATGTATGTTTGTGGGGTATGTGAGTTTCTTTATTCCACCATAACTTCTAAATGCCTGAACTGATTTGGATAAATGGGATGCCGTTAGAAACCTTACAGTATCCCGAGTGACACTGGCTATATTTTTTTTTTAAATAACTGCACGACATCATTTTCAAATGTGAAAAAAAAAATTCTTCTATTATTACAATATGGGCATCAAATGAAAGGCCTTGATGAGCACATTCCAAAACTATATAATATGTCACTAAAATGTGTGAAATAAAAATAAATAAATTAAAAATTAAAATAAAAAAACACGACTGCCCTGCCAAAAACGAACTAAAAAGTTAAACAACAAGTGTCATTGCAGTCGGGGGACCTCTTTGATCAAAAAATTGTTCCATAATAAGGTCCCCCGACTGCAATGACACTTTATAGTTCAGTTGTTTAACTTTTTAGTTCGTTTTTGGCAGGGCAGTCGTGTTTTTTTAATTTTTAATTTATATATTTTTTTAGCATAAAGCTTTTGATACTTATGTTTTTTTATTTAGGTATTTTGCTGTGTGTTTTTCTCCCTAAATTAAAAACCTACAGTTTTACTTTTATTCAACCATTTCCACCTTGCGGTCACGAAAACTACTTGAATAAGCCCGCTGCGTTCCCGTGTTTTATTTCAGTGCGATTTTACACAGCAATTTATAGTAAACAGGGCTCCGACATCAATCTCTCCACATCGGCAGTTTAAATTGCAATTTATGTGATACGTTTACATTAGTTCGATTACTCGGGCACGTGCAGTGATCTATTTATCTTTATTAGGGGTGCGTGGACGATTGCTTATGGAGAATGGTAAGGTCGTACCAAATGATGTGATGATACTCAAACAGGTGATACCTAGTGATGCTAATAGTACAACTTTCTCCAAGGAACATATTTCCATAACAAGTTTTTTGTAAATGTAGGTAGGTCATATGCCGAGAAAATACCAGATGTTGGCAATCCTCATAATTTCTTGGCAAGAGACAAATCAAAATCAGTACCCGAGTCAATGGTCATGTATGAATCGGACAATGAAGAAATTGAAGCCATTATTATGGGTCTAAAAAATGACAGCGCTGTGGGTTGGGATGGAATATCAAGTTATTTTATCAAAACATGTAGGGTCTTCATTGTTCCAGTGTTGACCCATATAGTTAATCTTTGCATTAATACGGGCGTTTTTCCGGATATTTTTAAAATTTCTATAATTCATCCAATCCACAAGGCGGGTGCAAAAGACTGTGTCAGCAATTACCGCCCGATATCAGTGCTGTCGGCTCTCTCCAAAATTCTAGAGAAGGTAATGAATAAACGATTATGGTCCTTTCTCAATAAGCATAATTTAATATCAAGTAACCAGTATGGGTTCAGGGCTGGCAAGTCTACCAATGATGCTGTTACAGGTATCACTGAATACATTGCGGAACATCTTCATAATAAACACAAATGTTTAGGCGTCTTTCTCGACTTGGCAAAGGCGTTTGACACGGTCTCCGGTCACAAGCTCCTTGAAAAGATGGAAAGAATGGGTATCCGTGGAGAACCTCTTTGTTTGTTCGCTAGTTATATTTCTCGTAGGTCTCAGAGAGTCAAAATCGGTGATCAAATAAGCTCAGATTGTGATATCTCCTATGGCGTGCCTCAAGGTAGTGTGCTTGGTCCTAGTCTTTTCCTAATCTATATTAATGACCTATGTAACCTGCAGGTGAAAAACTGTCAAATTTTTACATTTGCAGATGATACTGCGCTTGTGTTTGACGGCATGGATTGGGAGGAGACTAGGGCTAATGCTGAAAGTGGCTTGGAAATTATAATGCATTGGCTTCAGACAAATAAATTATCACTTAATACGTCCAAAACCAAGTATATCACTTTTGGTGTAACTAATAAAAATATGCCTGATGACAATTTCCAACTTGTGGCACACACTTGTGATCGATCAATATTTATTCCTACATGCCACTGTGTTATTCTAGAGAGAGTGAGCTCAACAAGATACCTTGGCGTAATTCTGGATCACACCTTTACTTGGAAGTTGCATATTCAAATGACAGCGGACAGATGCCGTAAATTAATTTTTATTTTTAAAAACTTGCGCCATGTTGCTGATGGTAACTTAATTAAATTAATCTATTACGCCTTAGCTCAATCCATTATATCTTACTGCATAAGAGCGTGGGGAGGTGCTAACAAAAGTCACATTATTCGGGTAGAAAGAGCCCAGCGCGCATTGCTTAAAGTTATGACATTTAAGCCCTATATGTTTCCTACAACTAGCCTTTATGCCCATTGCGATGTATTTACTGTGAGGAAGCTGTTCATTGTTGAAACCATACTAACTCAACATAAGAAACTTACCTTTAATAAAAATCAGCTACTGAGTCGCAGGTATTACCAAGTGTGTCCAACCCCTTCTTATACATTATCATTCATGCACAAATTCCAGTGCTTTTTAGGTCCTTTCTTATATAATAAGATTAATAAAATAATTCATTTATACCCATTAAATTCATACGAGTGTAAAACTAAATTAACAGGTTGGCTAAAAACTAAAGATTATGAAGATACAGAAGATTTATTTACCATAATGAAATAGACATACTCGTACTTAGTTATAAATTTCCATACAATGTACATTTGCACGTTAGAATGTAAAATAAAATGCTGAGTTTGTAAATTAAAAATATGTAGGTTTTTAGGCCCATAAGTTATAAAAAAACTGTTTTCATTTTTATTTTATTTCTCATAATTATTAGTATATAGTCATTGGAATAATTAAATGTGCACAAATTGAACATTTGGGAGAAATTGGTAGCTAAAATACAGGCTCGGCCTAGTTTGGTTATCAATAATTTGCAAATTGTGTGCACAAAATAATGTACATTATGCATTATCTGCAGGTAAAATCTTAAAATATTTTATGTTCCTAGTTTTAGTAGTCACAGCTGTATCCTGGGGGCCTATTGCGTGATGACATCGCGGTGAGCGTGCGATGTTCGTACCACTCCGTGACACTATCATCTCACGAATACGGTTCAATATCGAGTAAATTTGGCGACGAATCGCGTCCGGCTATCGTGGTTCTTTTTGTAATAGGCCCTCTGCCCAATATTTTAAGTTCTACCCACAGTTCTTTTATTTTATTGTGATTTTACCTAACTTTGTTGTGTAATTATTGGTGTCAATAAAAACATTATTATTATTATTATTATTATAGTGTCAGTCAGTTTGTGAAGTGAAAATAGAAGTACTTATCTTGATATATTAACCAACAAACTTTAAGAAATATATAAATATATCCAAAGTAACAAATTTTCTAACGGTACTATAGGTAAATGTCAATTACAGACACTGTATTGGGTGCGCTCATCCTGTAGTCCTCCTACTGACCGCTGGACTGGCGGCTAACCAAATCTAACTATTTGTTACTTAGACAATAATCCGATCAAACCGAGATGTAGGCTAACAGGCCAAACTAATTATACATATATACTGCATTAAACCCATGTTGCCCAGTGGGTCGTATTTGCTACTTAGTGCCCTACCTAGGTACTTGACATTGGGAAAAATAAAGCTCTGGTTACTTATTTTATTCTGTGGCAATAGGCAAAACGACAATAACAAAATGTAGCTGTTTGAGCATTAAGGGCCCTATCACATTTTTTCGTCGAAATTTCGATTTTGACGGATTTTAGCGATACAACCTAGAGAAACCTTTGGGTCTACTAAATACATTTATATGTGTCCGCGACAAAAAGTAATATGATGACTCACTGCAAAGTTAAAGGAAATTTAAAGGAAAGGAAAATTAAAGTTGGTGAACGTTTTTTTAGAGTCAACTTTGAACATACACAGAAAGCCACACAAGTACAAACAACAAATAAAAGTATGCAATTTGATTTTCTTATGAACTAAAGATTATTATGATATATTTTTTACGTAATAATAATAATGTATCTAGGAGAAATCCACAGTTAATTCTGAGCTTTTTTAGTGGTTTTATGGTTTTTGATTGGGATTTTTTTTCTCATATTCTATACATAATTTCAAAATTCCGAGGCCGCTATGAACTATTCGACTATATAAGAGATAGCATAAATTTTTTTTATTTCAATTGTTTAACACAGTTGTTCAATCCATGAGCTCAAAAAAGTGCCTTCGCGCATTTTATGAAAATCTTTCTCTGCAATATCGGGTTTAATTATAAAGTTAAGCAAATTTTCAAAAAAGCGAGGCCGCTATGAACTATTCCAATAGCTATTCTGCACCATTCAATAAGTCAAAAGTGTTAATGTATTTTTGTTTCTGAGATCGATAACGCCAAAATTGGCCATTTTACGCAAAAATCACAGTCGAAATGTAATATGCCTCTTAATAAACAATGATCCGACATCTGGGAAAAGGGGCCAAACTAATTATACTGATGCAGAATTAGTTTTATAGCTGTGGTGTTTATTACTGTTTATTTATAAAGCTGTTGTAACTATCTTCCTTCACCGAGTCGCTTCAACTTTCAAGTCAACTTGCATCAAACGCATTCAACTTTCAACCATACAAATTTGTCGTTTGATAGATAGAGCATGCCCTGGTGCCTCTGTTAAAAAGCGCAAGACACCTAATGATAGTTAGGTATTAGATAGATAGATAGATAAGAAGTTTATTTGCTAAAACACACACATTCATACAAATAACAAAACATACATAAGATTGATGACTAATAAAAAGAAAAGGACAAACAAAATTGAGGTACACATAACAAACGAGACTCGGAAGAAGGCATGCATGTGTGTGCAGCAGCAAGAAGGGTCTAGGCTCGGTGTGTTAATTTTGCCTTTCAGCAAAACACCGATTTTCAGCCGTCGTACAACAAGAGTGTGACATGAAACGATACGATCTGGCCGTATACTCCTTTATCCTTAAACGTGGACTAGAAAGTCTCGGTAGCACTCCGTAAAGTAAGCACCTAAGTATGCCACTTTAATTGAAATTTTCAATCCACCCCGAACTTCTGATCGCGAAATGTTTTCTTAGATAGGTAACTTGAAGCTTAGCTTAGTACCTATGCAATTTAAGTTTAAATTAAAACGTAACTTATTGTACCTAGGTACTTATTACTTTAATTGATTGTAGTTAGGTTTAAACAAATACCTACTAATAGGGAATATGCATAAGTCACCGATTTTCCTAATATTGAGCTTGATCGCTGCGGACACTTGTAAAAACATGATGGAACAGAAAGAAAAATAAAAAAAAATGATTATTTTCGTTTTATCACACGATGAAATCAGGGGAAAATAACGATTATTTTTTTCGTTTTCGGATATAATGCACTTTACAGTCAGATAGAATATCGAAAAAGAAATAATATTTTGTATGACACATATCTACTTAAACGCAAAATTTAGGGAGATAATTGAAGATTATTGGCTAACTCCATATTAAACGCGCCCGAAACACACCGAAACGTGATGTGTGACGTCACCGCTTTGTATAGAGCGTTTTCGGCGGGAGCTGATGCGTGCTAACTTCAAGTAACTATATTACGAGAAAAAAACGCAAGAGACAAGTTTCAATATTACAGTTGATTTTCTCACGCATTATACTATTGATTTTGATTAAAAAAAATTTGATGCATATTCCCTATTCAATGTTTATTTTCTTTATTGTGTGTAAAGTTTTAGCCATAGGTAGGTAGGTAGTCAGAGTGTTCTATTTTTGGTTACTGCGACGAATTTCTATCGTATGAGTAGGTCTTGTACTTATTATACCTACTTATATATTATATTGTTTAGGCCTTCTTGTAGTTTCGCTTATTTTGGATGCATCGCATAAAGTCCGATTTCGATCTAACGATAGGCTGACTTGACTGAGTTCTTGAAAAGTTGTTCAGTTTAATGGTTCGAAGAAACGGTTTTCTCATTTTGCATTAATTCATTAACACGTTTTATATAGATAGTGTTTTTTTTACGTAAAAAACTTATTGTTGTACGTTACGCAGGTATCTACTATATTAGCTACTAGCTTCCGCCCGCGACTTCGTCCGCGTGGATATTAGAGAACATCCTTAGGGAACCTTCAACCAGGGTGCGGATTATCTAAAAAGAAACTATTTAGCGACCGGTTGCATTTGACATCCATTGGTCTTTGGTATGTTTTTTTTACCCCAAAGAAAAGTAGCAATGTATTACGTTCATCTGTGAACTGCGACCGGTCGCTAGGCGGTTTCTAATTAGATAATCAGCCCGCAGGATCCGACCAGCCGTTTTTACGCGATTAGGCGGGTCCCCACAAGCACGCTGCCTCGCGAGGCAAAACGTTTACCGCGTGTGACAGGCCTCGCACGAGGCTGCGCGCTTGGTGGGGACCCGCCTAATCGCGTAAAAACGGCTGGTCGGATCCTGGTTGAAGGTTCTCTAAGGATTTTCTCTAATATCCAAGCGGACGAAGTCGCGGGCGGAAGCTAGTTTATTACAATAATCAGAATTAGGTCCAGAGATATTAGTAGTATCACGTTCCCGTTTCTTTAGTCTTTTCCGTTCCCGTTCCCGTTCCTGTTCCCGTTCCCGTCCCCGTCCCCTGGGGCTGAATCATGTCCACCGTGTTGGACTTTAAAACAAATGTCATTTTCGCATTCCTGATCCTATTGAACCTCAAGAATGACATCCACATCGATTTTCAGTTTTTGTTGTTTGTTTACTTACCCCATTTACCCCCTAACGGATGATGGTCAAAATAACAAAATATGTGTTTGCCTATTTATTTTTAGACATGCTCCTACGAATTTTAAAGCTGTAAACTATGTAATGTTTATTTTATATTCTTTTCCATACATAATTTGTACCCCATTTTCACCCCTTTAGGGGTTAAATCATGTCTACCGTGTTGGACTTCAAACTTAATGCCATTTTCGCAATCACCATCCCATAAAACCTCAAGAACGACATCCATATCGTTTTCTATGTTTACTTACCCCATTTACCCCCTAAGGGGTTGATTTTCAAAACCACAAAATATATGTTTGCCTATTTATTTTAGACATGCTCCTACGAAGTTTTAAGTTGTAATGTCTATTTTATATTGTTTTCCAAATTTAAATCCAATTTTCACCCCTTTAGGGATTAAATCATGTCAACCGTGGTGGACTTCAAAATAACTGTCATTTTCGTAATCGTCATATCAAAAAACCCCAATAACGACATCCATATCTATTTTAGGTTTATTTACCCCATTTCATCCCTTTAGGGGTGAAATACTACCAATAATAATATACGTTGCGTTGTATTTCCATCCATAAGCCTAAATTATAAATTTAGCTATTTTTACTTCGAAAATTAAGGATTTTCTTCTATATACAACTTCATCCCCCTTTTCACCCCTTCGCGGGTAGAATTTTGAAAAACGCTGAGACACGTATTTATTAATTTACAATCATCAGCCTTAACACAAAATTTTAAGATCCTAGCTTCAAAACTGAGGGAGTTCCATACAAACTTTCATCCCTAATTTCATCCCCTTAGGAATGGAATTTTCAAAATTCGTTTCTTAGTGGATGCCTACACTATATAAGGTATCTATGTGCAAAATTTCAAGTCTCTAGATTCAACGGTTTGGGCTGTGCGTTGATATCTCACTCAGTCAGTCAGTCAGTCAATCAGTCGGTCAGTCAGGACTTTGAATTTTATATATATAGATTAGAATAAAAGCAGAATAAATGCGGTAGAGATGCGATCGTTGAGGAAAATATGCGGAGTAAAACTGAGTGATAGAGTGAGCAATGAGGTGATTCGTAAAAGGTGTGGTCTGAAAGATGATATAGTGACAAGAATTGAGAAAGGAATGCTCCGGTGGTTTGGTCACTTAAAGAGGATGAATGAAAGGCGAATCACGAAAGAGATATACTGTGCGAATGTGGAAGGAACGATTGCACAAGGGCGTCCCAGAAAAACCTACGCGGACCAAATAGGGGTTATTATAAAAAAGGCTGGTGTACGCAGTGACAAAAACCGCAGGGCATGTATGAAAAGATTGATGGATGTGAATGAAGCGAAAGAAGTGTGCAAGGATCGTAGCAGGTGCACAGAATACATAATAGTACAAGTGCA
Source organism: Agriphila tristella (assembly GCA_928269145.1). Lineage (NCBI taxonomy): Eukaryota > Metazoa > Arthropoda > Insecta > Lepidoptera > Crambidae > Agriphila > Agriphila tristella. The sequence goes on along the minus strand of OV743429.1, from coordinate 7,249,627 downwards.
GTTGGCGATCCATAGTCTCTGCCTACCCCCATGGGAAACAGGCGTGAGTGTTGTATGTATGTATGTAGCTATTTTGTAATAATAATACGCACTACTCCATAATCACATAGATTTGCGATGGCCACGAAAACACATCGTGGGTGGTAACTGGTTACGATAGATCGGTTTCGTAGAACGCCGAAGGGGATCCTGAATCCTGGATCCTATTAGGTTAATTCAAATGAAATAGTTATTGCAATCCGAGGGCCTTTCAAAATGACATTTAAAAACAAAAAATAGTTACTATTTGCCTCACTAGATGGCGTTGATGGACAAGTGAAGTCAGGCCCGCCGCTAGCTGTTTGAGCGCCCGCGTGCAAGACCGATTATGCCGCCCCCTACTACGCTACGACTAATACCTGCTTGTCAGAAAGAAATAATTTCTTTGGAGAGCTAAACTTAATTTTAACTCTTCCCAGAGCTTAGATTTTGAAAAATTAAATACCTCTAAAAAGCAAGAAATAATATTCGAATCATTCGTTACACATATCAATATTAATAAACACGTCTATTGAAGTCGGGTGGGGCTGGAGGACAACTGTTTTTTTTTCTAAAAGCCCCACCCGACTTCAATAGACGTGTTTATTAATATTGATATGTGTAACGAATGATTCGAATATTATTTCTTGCTTTTTAGAGGTATTTAATTTTAAGCTGTTTTTGTTTTCAGGTTTTTTGACGGCGGTTTTTCTTTTTTTTTTTAAAAGCTTTTTTTTCTACTTTTTAGTGGTAGGTATGTAAACGCAGTATGTAAATATTTTTTAACTTTATATTATAATATTTTCAATGGTAAAATGCCCAGAACTCAATTTCCAAATTTACGCTGTTTGTTTTTGAGGAGTTCCGTTGTGTCTTCGTAGTCCAAGTCTAGTCCAGAACGTTGCATCACAAACCATGGTTTGGTATGTTTTGGATTGCCATAAACTTACCAAAACCTAAATCACTTTACATAATATACTATTTGACTTTGAGGAGTTCCCTTGTGTATCTTCGAAGTTCGAAGTCCAATAACAATGAAATTAAATTGTGACAACTCTTGAAGTATACCCTTTCAAACAAAAAAAGAATCATCTAAATCGGTTCATAAACAAAGGTGTTATGTCCGAAATTCCATAAAAACTCGTGCGATGGCGAGCTAAATAATTGATATTTTTCAGGATTATGAAAAAGCTACTGGCCAGATTTCTGTAAAAATTTTATGGGACCACACACGAACTATGTTCTTTGAGATAAAAAAAGAATTGTACAAATCGGATAACAACTGACGAAGCTATGTTAAAAAATACATAAAAAAAATAAAATAAAAATACCGTCGACTTGAGAACCTCCTCCTTTTTTGAAGTCGGTTAAAAAGAGCGCTCGACGCTAAAAAAAATATTTTTAATTTATTATATACATTAATTAATTATAGAATTAATTAAAAAATAATATTTTATATTTTAAGGGATAATCTTTAAATTAAATTTGCCAACCGAAGGATTCAAAAACAGGGCCACAGGGCTCTCGGATGAAATCCGGGCGGAGTTCGGTTTAAACTCTGAAAATCCAGTCTAGATCCCTATCTATCCCCTCTGCCAGAACACGATTCGAAGCGGTATAGACAAGAAAAATAAATTATTTATTTCTAATAAATTATTTAGCTATCGGTCATTCTCGGCACAGCCCGCACAGCTTCCTGCTTCCTGAATATTACGTAATGGATCTAGCGTCGTAGCTAGTTTAGGGGCTGGCAAGGGGCGCAACCCTCAATTTGCTGACCCATAGCTAGAAAAAAGTCTTGGCCGATTGCACTAAACTTAAGGATCGCCTAAGTCTTTTCCTAACTACATCATGACCAAATTAAAACGGTGTCATAAACTTAGCCGTCATGTAGCTGTCATTCGCTAAGTTAACTTGGTCGAGTTGTATATAAGAAAAGACTTAGGCGATTCTTAAGTTTAGTGCTTTCACGCGTATAAGTCTTGGGTCGCAAAATTCAAATCTTGCCAGGGGCGCTCTTTATCCTAGAAATTTGTTTTGGGGCGCAAAATTCAAATCTTGCAAGTGTCGCTCATATCATGACCCTTCTTCGACCCTAGCTTCGACGCTTGGATCGGTCAATTTTCCGCCCCCTAGACGTGCCGCCCGCGTGCGGTGCACGCCTTACACGCCCGCTTGCGGCGGGCCTGAGTGAAGTGTCAAAGGTTATTGGGCATTTTGTTCGACCGTTTGACCTACGGCGTACACAAACGAAATAGGGCTAAAGTCAAAGTCAAATAAGCTTTATTCAAATAAACTTAATTATTAAGTACTTTTGAATCGTCTATATTTTCCTACCACCCGTTCCAGACTACTACAGCTAGATATGTAGATAAATGTATCTGCTACTCATTGGTAGCAGATACATTCTTGCAGGCCATGGGTCACATTCTTGGAGGCCATGTTTAATTTTTTATCATTATAATATCATAGCATTTTTCAATAACAATAAAATAAATAAATAAAGAAAATACGAACGTTTAATATACTTGAATTGCTTGAAATTTTAATTTTATTTTCACAATACTGAAAGTAAAAACTTCTGTTTTATCAACAAAAGTGTAATAACAATACCTATACCTACTCACACACATACTGTAAATTAACTATTTTTTCTGCCGGTCGGTATATAAAAAAAATATTATTTTTTTGAAAAGTGGGATTGAACAAATCCTTCAATTTAAAACTGGTTTGGTGTCTGTCTGTACGCGATCTTATATCAAGTAGGTCAAATATGCCCAATGACCTTTGGCTTTGAAAAATAAACGGCCAAAAATTCATTTTCATTTCTTTTTTCTCGTTGTTAAAAAAGAAATCATAATTCACACGAAAACACCGGTTTTCGTGTGAATTATGATTTATTTTTCCTACGTTTTCTACAGTTGACATTTGCCTGTTTTTCAACGCCATCTATCGAGCCTACCTACAGTTTTTGGCCATTTTGAATACGCCTCTTTTAATCTGAACAGGCCCTTAGGCCCATCGACACTCGGATTTGCGATGGCCACGAAGACACATCGCGGTCCCTTAGACCTGGGCCCGGCCCCTAATAAATCTAATAATGCTGGATTTATGGAGTGGGGCGCTAGCGGCTCACCGCCATCCAACACAAAATATAGATAAATAAGTACACGTTTAACAGTTATAAAAAGTTTTTTTTTATTTGGCAGGTAGGTTTATTATGATTAGGATGTATGGTTATTGTTAGAGACCGGATTATATATATGCAACATAAAAAGCCCAAAATATGCATGCAAATATGCAAGAAAAATGGCTAAATATGCACGAAAATCCATAAAAAGGGTCAAAATATGCAACATGAATAGGTACATGATAAAGATGTTTTTAAGGTTTTTTATTCATAAAAGGTATTATTACTTAACGAAAACAATCTTGTTTGCCAAAATATCAATTACAAAACTTGTTTGACATTGTACAATTTAAAATTTAAAATGGATTTTTAGGGTTCCGTACCCTAAGAGTAAAAACGGGACTCTATTACTAAGGCTCCACTGTCCGTCTATGTCTGTCTGTCTGTCACCAGTCTGTATCTCATGAACCGTGATATATAGCTAGAGAGCTCAGACCAAATAAAAAAAGTAAGACGGAGTCTTCCGAACGAAGCGGTGAGGCCAGTAAAACTACGCCATGGCTGTGTCCATACACAGTTCACACACACACTTGTAGCGAAACTACGCCGTGGCTTTCCATATAAAACCCTGCCGCCCGGTCCCCGCCCGCCCCCTTGTACGCACACATGTTATTGTTAGAGACCGGATTATATATATGCAACATAAAAAGCCCAAAATATGCATGCAAATATGCAAGAAAAATGGCTAAATATGCACGAAAATCCATAAAAAGGGTCAAAATATGCAACATGAATAGGTACATGATAAAGATGTTTTTAAGGTTTTTTATTCATAAAAGGTATTATTACTTAACGATAACAATCTTGTTTGCCAAAATATCAATTACAAAACTTGTTTGACATTGTACAATTTAAAATTTAAAATGGATTTTTAGGGTTCCGTAACCTAAGAGTAAAAACGGGACTCTATTACTAAGGCTCCACTGTCCGTCTATGTCTGTCTGTCTGTCACCAGTCTGTATCTCATGAACCGTGATATATAGCTAGAGAGCTCAGACCAAATAAAAAAAGTAAGACGGAGTCTTCCGAACGAAGCGGTGAGGCCAGTAAAACTACGCCATGGCTGTGTCCATACACAGTTCACACACACACTTGTAGCGAAACTACGCCGTGGCTTTCCATATAAAACCCTGCCGCCCGGTCCCCGCCCGCCCCCTTGTACGCACACATGTACCATCAAAAACCGGCCTCACTTCATTGTTCGCAACGCTCCATCTTTCTTTTTTATTTGATCTGAGCTAGAGAGTTGAAATTATCACACAGATGTTGTATACCTATTTCTGTTGCTTCTAAAACAACAAATACTAAAAACTTAATAAAATAAATATTTAAGTAGGGCTATTTTGCCGTTATTTTATTTATTCTTGTTTCATTAAAAATTTTGTCATAAGTATCCCAAATTCGACCCTTATAAGAGACTTGTAGATATCATATTGCCCAAAATGATCCCACACCGTCCAAAAAGTTTTTAATAGTAAGAACCATATCAAACAGTTGCGAATAAGGAAAAAAATCTTATGTCGCAACTGGTTGCAAATCAGGCGAATCAGGATGCCTAGTTGCGGTTAAGGATTTTTTCTCTTGATTCGCAACTGGTTGCGAAAAAAAAATGAAAATTCTTGATTCGCAATTGGTTGCGAATCGCAGTAGCGAAAACGGCCGGAGGGGTAAAAACAATCGTCAAAAAGTCGTTAGTAGGAAAAAAATACAATTAATGTTAAATGCTTACCTACTCTTGGTTTTCTCTTTTGAGCTCCCGTTGATGACGAAGTTAATCCAAAATTGACATTTAAGCAAGTCAAATAAACCTTGTAGGTAGCTACTTATTAGTTATTCTGTGCCTAAACTCGTCTACCCCGAAGAACACAATAGTAAAATCAATTATTTCACAAGCCTAAATCCAGCTTCAGCCAAGTTGACTCGGTGGCAGTAACTAATCTTTGATAATTTTCTCTGCAAACAGAGCGAGCGGATCGTAGCGGAGTACACAATCAAATTGAATAATTAACACAGCAATTATTCCCGACAGACAACCAGAAAACACGCTTGTTTGTTAATTATCTATTCAAAAACTGCAACTGTACCTATTGATTAAGTTTATCTAGTCGAAAAGGGAAATCACACACTAATCATTACAAATGCTAAAATAATCATCCGTCCGCGATGAGAATGGGATGGAACCTTGTCGAAAATTGAATAATAAATTCATTTTAATTTAATTGATCAACGAAGTAATTGTTTATTTGAAACAAAGAGACAAACCTAAAAAAGAGAAAGCAACCTAATAAAAACGTGTTAGAAAGATTTCGAGTCACAAGTGTGACAGACAAACGACAATAAACTGTCTGTAAAAAAAATCGGACTAAAAATATTAAAACGGACTAAAAAGTAAAAAATAAATTCTTCTGTAAATATTTAGTCCGTTTTAATATTTTTAGTCCAATTTTTTTTGTAATAATTTAGTCCGTTTTAAAAACGTGTTTTTATAAAATATTTTTTTCAGTAAATTATTATTTTCTGCTTTTTAGTTAACGAGCTAAGGCCTAAGACTAAAAATATACCATCTCCTATCGGAGCACTCGTCAAGACGATTCAAACGAGCCCAAACTCGATGGGGTTGCATCAGAGTTCCAGTGGCCTTCTTTCGGCTCCATCATCAGACCCTGAACACTATTTCCCAACAATGTACCTACTCGTCAAGACGATTCAAACAAGCCCAAACTCGATGGGTTGGCGTGGTTTTATTTAAGAGTTAACAACCTAATAAAAAGGTGTTAATAAAAAGCTGTTTTCGCTGTTTCCAGATTATATCACACAGGAGTACTTACTGTTCACAGTACCATTATCCGAGTGAACAGAAACAGGAGCATGTCAACATAATGATGTTGACATTGCCCGGCATTGTGCTGCGTACAATAGCGACAATACACGCTGACTAGCTGCTAATTGTACACTCATTACGGGAAGACTTCACTTGTTCTTCCTACTTTCTGTACGATCTATCTGTCTGTATCTAAGTACTCTAAAGAAAACAAACAAGACAAATATGTTTTTCCTGTCTTCATTGCGCCCTCGACTGGATCACCGCAAGCGGTTTGTTAGAAATCACGCGTTGCCTCGCTATTCGCCACTTCGCGTGGCCATTCGATCAGTAGGTACTAGGTAACCCGGCCAGGCCGTAACCATAGTAGAGTCAAATCTACTATACCGTAACTTTGCTTATAAGTACTTATCCTTATTGTAGTACCTACTTATCGCAATGAGGAAAAGTAAGTAAAACAACATAGTTATTATCATAGATTGGTAGGTTATCTTACCTGTGACGGTTGATCTTGCATAGGGATGGGATTTTATCCGGAAAAAACTAAATGTTGGAAAAATCCCGGAAAAATTACGAGGAATTTACGGGTTGCCACTTTCGGTATAGGATGTACCTAAACCCGATTATTTTCTGGTTAAATTGTAAATAGAAAATGATTTAATTTAAAAAAACTTTGAATTTTTGAGACCCGTAAGTAATAAAACTATTAGTAAATAGACTTTTTAAACGACTTAATAAAAGGAGGAGGTTATCTAATTCGTCGGGTAGGTATATATTTTTTAAAGAATGTACACATTGATTACTCGAAGACGGCTGAATCGATTGAAATGATTCGAACATTATTACACCAGGTTTGTTCCCATGTTGATCACATTTGATTTCATGGTTTTAATCTAGGTTCCTATAATAATGAATATACATATATATTTTATACGGATGATCGATTAATGAACCGATTTAGATGATTTCTTTTTCGGTTTGAAAGAGGTTTACTTTAAGGATGAGACCATATTTTAATTTGATTGGCACATTTGGCATGGCTTTTGATTGTGAGTAGGTACTTTTCTCAAGAAATGCGATAGAATAAATTGTAATGAAAAAAATTGGCTAGTGTGGTCATGTGAAACGACCAGTCATGCAGCCATAGAATTTTATAAATATTTCCGCATTCTTTTGCAAATTTGATGAGGATGATATCTACGTAGCTTCGTGTTACGTTTCCGTACCATGCGCACTTGTGTTACCTACTTTGTCCTTACTAATATTATAAATGTGAAAGTCCGTTTGTTTGTTTGTTTGTTATGCCTTCACGTCTTAATTACTGTACCGATCATCATGAAATTTTACATACACGTTGCCAGTGGTACAGAAAAGGACAAAGGGTAGCTTTTATCCCGAAAAAAAGTATTGTTCCCGAAGGATAGCCAAAAAACGTTTCCACGCGGACGAAGTCGCAGGCGGCCGCTAGTATTCTATATTATCGACAACCATGGATTTTCTTGTGTAGAATTCTGAGTGCTTTATGAATTGTGATTAAATTAAATACGTACGGATATACGGAGAATTTGTTTTTTTTCTTACTACAAGTACCTATTGATGGTCAATCGTCCATTACATAGCAAGCACTGAAACCGAATAGGATCGTTTAAAAACAGACAACTCATTTAATAATTCCACCTAATCTCTCCACCAGTCTATCCTTATTATTTAAATGATAAAATATGAACATATACGGTACTTATTCGAATTTTTTCCTACTACCCATCTCTATGCAAGACAACTGATGTTTTTGAGGATGCCTCTAAAGCTTTAAAATATTCATGTAGGACTTGAATCATGCCTTCAGCTCATAAAAATAGCTTATTGGTTTGGGTTTTAACCACTCCGTCCTAATTTGTTTGCCTAGACAACTTTAAAACAGTCTAAAGGTTTTATGTAGGTTATAGAAATAACTTAAAAGTGATTTCTACATTCCATAACTTTATGGTTGTATCAAAGTTAAAAAAATTACCTTAAGCTCCCACTTTAGCATAATGCTAGCCTTTCCAGAACTTAATCAGTAGTCTACGAGAACTACAAGATCCTAGGACTATATCCTCTTGAAACACAGGTAAAAATAACGTAAATATAAACTCCTGTGAGCAGCTCCAAGGTTGTAATTATAAACAATTAGTTTTAGGACTTAAAAATCATTTTCAAGTACTTAATATGACCAGATGGCACAGCATTAACCTTTTTAAGTCCTTAATAGAACCTAAAGGCATTTTTTACAACCTAGGCCCCAATGAAATGTTACTTGGATCAGACTCTAAGCGGAAAAGTAATGTTACTTAAAACATTCATATTACGCAAATAAGAACCTAAAGGCAAAGACATCAACATTTCGTTCCAAGCATTCGCCTCAGACATCCCGAAACACACACGACAAATCCGCGATATTTCAATAAGCAAAGACAAACAATTTCGCGGCATTCTTGTTTGTTGTTCTGCCAAAACAATATTATTGCGGGAAGCTGCAATCATACATGCTAAGGCCAGTCTCTCACTAAAGCCACTTTCTTATTGAAAAATCAAATAAGTAGATAGGATACCTTCTCATAATATTACTAGCCTCCGCCCGCGACTTTGTCCGCGTGGAAAGTAGAAAAGTCCCCAGTTTAAATCCCCAGACGACAAATTTAAATGATCTCCTTCCGTCCGCAGTAAACCCTTCCCGTAATGAAACTACCTACCAATAAAAGTTATTTTAAAATATACAACCTAAGGCTTGTTCCTGTTCCTAAAATATTCTTTGACAGGGTTCCGTGGATTTTTTGCCCTAAAGGTGCGAGTTGGTAGCCGACTGCAGACAGCAGCAGCTGACGACGTGTCGCAGCGACACTTCTTGTGTCTATGTATTTCTAAATACTTTCCGTAGCTATAGCTAGATTATATCGCCGTCATAGAAATACATGGAAAGCAGTGCAGCAGAGACATGTCGCTGCGACACGTCTCTGCTGTTGCTATCTGTAGTCGACTACTAACTTGTACCTTAGTCTTCCGTGGATCCCAGCTTCGATTCCCAGAATAATTTATCAAATAGGTAAGTACTTAGAACTTACTAGAAATAGAAAGTTTTACCAAACCTTATTAGGTCTAGTCTAGGTAGCTCAGCGGTCTGAACATTCGGATTGCGAAGTCATGGCTTCGTTTCCCGAGTACCTACCTATCAAGTTAGAGTTGTTTTTTATAGTTATTTTGTTTTGGCAGAAAGCCAAGTCACCACCGCCAGAAAAGCGCCGGAAGCTCTCACTTCTGCAAAAAAGGGTAGAATGCGCTTCTAATCAACAACCAAGCAACTAAAACAAATTATACTTTTCGAGTTGCTTCTATTTTAACGTGCGTCCACCCTTATCTTGTCTACGAATTCTGCGCAGAAAGCGTGACATCTTTGCATGTTATTAATAATTTAACTGCAGTCGTACTGTTAGGAAAGTAAAGAAAGAAATATATCTCATAACTAGCTTTTGCTCATTTTAGAAAATCATTAGAATTCTTAAAATGCTGTAGAAGACGTTCCCGTCCCCGACCCCGATCCCCTTATAATTTTTAATCGTCAGCCTAAACTTAGTGTTTGTTAAATCCTAGCTTTGAAACTAAGGGACTTCACAATACAAACCTTTCATCCCCTTAGGGGGTGAATTTTCCAAAATCCTTTCTTAGTGCTCACCTACACAGCTCACCTACTAAAGGTAAAGGTACCGTCCAAAATGGATGGTGGCTCTAGTTTCAACCGTTAGGGCTCTACGCGTATCCCAACAATCAATCAAGAGTTTTATATGAAGGACCATGTTAGAAAAGCGTTTTTCAATCATCTCAGATAGCTACTGGTGGGTAGTAAATAAAAAAAATAAGATTTGGGCACATTGAAATGTATGTAAACTAGAATGGACAGATCTACGGCACAAATTGACGCAGCGATTGCAAAGATGGCGGCTACGCATTGACAGTGCGAGCGTGAGTTGTCAAAGAAAAAGTAGCATGCACACAGATGCGACACATTCTTCATAATGATTAGGTTATACCTACATGTTTAATAATATTGCATAAAATTATAGTAAAAACGCAATTAATTAGGTAATAGGTACATGTTAATATTTACTCGAAAAATAAAAAGGGAGGATGGGCATTTAGTATCCGTACTCATAACAATCATTTGGTGTCGTCGAATAGCTTTTTTATTAGGAAAATATTAGGTACTATGTATATGGAAACATGGAAAAATATTTTTCCATGTATCCATAGTCATAATAATAATGATTAGGATATACCTACTTATTTAATAAAATTGCATAAAATTATAGTAAGAACGCAATTTAATTAGGTGATTGGTACATGTGAATACTTACTCGAAAAATAAAAAGGAGGATGGGCATTTAGTACCCGTATTTGATGTCGTCGAATAGATTTTTTTATTAAGAAAAATATTTCTATGGCAACATAGAAAAATATTTACTAACCCAGATCCTTGTCCGGAAACCGCGGAAAGCTCACAAAGTGCAAGTTCTAGGTTGATATCATAATAATTACATATACGATAACATTATTATTGTATTAAAAATTGCAAATACGATTTTACATAATATACTCTGCTTTATCTGCTGCTTATAATAATTACTCTGTCATCATAGCATTAAAGAAATAAACGAATTGAAATAAAAATCTATAATTGCAATTAAATCTTATAAAATTGAAATTAAAAAGGGAAGATAAGGCACTAGCTAGCGTCTCGAAAATGCGCCCTAAAAATTAAAGCGTTGAATAACCGTACTAATGAATTCTGTAATTTAAAAACACATTGAAACGTAGTGGGGATCGAACCGGCCGGCACAGCGCCTATCCAAATGGTAGTCAACGGCATTAGTAAAGTAAAGTAAAGTAAGCATTTATTCGGCGTTTTCAATACAATACAGATCTTAAAGATTAGAATTAGACGACCGAAAGGTCTGACCAGGCTCAGCTTGTGTTGTGAAGTCTATTCTACAACGCTGGTTTTCAGCTGGACCCATAAATATATTAAAAATATATGTAAAGAGAAAACACATTAACCACTATACCATCGACGACGCCAAAACTTACTACTGCTGTAGGTATAATATAGTCTAAAATAGTCAAAACAAAAAATGTAACAAAAACATATGGTGTTGAATTTTTTTTCTCTAAACTACCGAGTCAGATTTTGATGCTGCTTTGCATAAGGGTGTAGTTGAGGTATCTCTACATAAATACAACAACAGTGTCGCTATTGCTTCATGGACCACTTCCTATACAAATTTTCCCACTCTCCTTTCCCATAGACAATTACTCTATTGAGCACTTTTACGCGCGTTTTTTTTCTAGATAGATATTCGTGCTAGGGGTAATGTAGGTACACATTCGAACTCACTATTTGCCTTGCCTTGCCACTCGAGCGGGATGAGTAATTGCGGCAATGGAGCACAGTTGTTCTGTGCACGGATGTGTCTACAAAATACAGCAGGGATTTAAGATTAATAATCACTTTTAATTTATTGTTCTTTTTTGATAAGCCCCTGGGCATATTTTTCGCCTGACAGCGTAAGTTAAGTACCTACACTGTGGCGGCGCGCGGCGGTGTTGTCCTACATCATAGGCGGCTGGCGGTTCTTAACGGAATATAATAATAATACTTATATTGTAAAACTGTGCTATTAGTTCATCTATCCTAGTTTAGTACCTACGTATACAATCTGTATGGTTCACTTTTCATAATCTATGATTTTTATACAAAATGTCGGGTCAGTAGAAATAATGTATAAAAATTAGTTTTGGTTGGTTTATGTTGATGATTTGTTTATTTACCGATGATAAGTCACTCCACAATTTTTTTGCTCGCAGTGGAGCGATTTTTGCCCGTCTTTAACAGACAGGACGGCATTTTTATCGGCACAATTACACCGTGCGTTCGCGGTGAGCGTTGGCGAGTGACTAAATGAGTTGAGGGCAGTTGCCCTCAACGAGTGGAGCAAAAATCAGGGCTGCGAATGTCGATTCTATACATACATTTCGATGTTTGGCATTGCAATTTTTTTCTTCGTCGTGACCCGTGCCGTGATTAATACTCATTGCATTATATATTTTATTATATATTTTTATTATATTTCATCCCCATCGACACTATTTTTCAAAGTAGGTATTAAGAAATAATTTTGGTTGGATGAAATAAAAAAAAAATATAAAATGTACAACAGCTTTATTGCGTTAATAACATAATTAAAGTACAGAAGCAACCATAATAGAATACAGAAGCATAAACTTAGAAATGTCAATTCTATAAACATTTTGTTAGCTACTTTCTGAGTAGGCTGGGATTATTTTATATGCAGGTATGTAGTTAGCCTTACTACTTAGTGGTTAGAATCACTGAGCAAGTAATAATTTTAAGAGTTTTTAATTGGTAAGATTGTTTCGTAATTTAATGTTAGCACAAAGTAGGTACGTTCATAATAATCATATAATATTAATTTTTGTATGAAGTTGATAGTGTCCCAACAATATTGTAACGCTGTTGGTTTTCAAATAAATAAATATTATCCATGGTCACATAAAGGTAATAGGGAATATGCATCAATTTTTTTTTTAATCTTAATCTAAAGTATAATGCGTGAGAAAATTAACTGTAATATTAAAACTTTTCTCTTGCGTTTTTTTCTCGTGATATAGTTACTTGAAGTTAGCGCGGAGCAGCATCCGCCGAAAACGCTCCATACAAAATGGTGACGTCACACATCACGTTTCAGGTGTGTTTCGGCGCGTTTAATATGGAGTTAGCCAATAATCTTCAATTATCTCCCTAAATTTTGCGTTTAAGTACATATGTGTCATACAAAATATTGTTTCTTATTCGATATTCTATCTGACTGTAAAGTGCATTATATCCGATAACAAAAAAATAAAATTGTTATTTTTCCCTGATTTCATCGTGTGATAAAACTAAAATAATACATTTTTTTTATTTTTTTTCCTGTTGCAGCATGTTTTTATAAGTGTCCGCAGCGATCAAGCTCAAATTCATCAAAATCGGTGACTTATGCATATTCCCTATTGGTTAGGTAGGTACCAAATAACCCTGTACCTATAGTAGTGGCCACATAAATTAAGGACGTCAGTCGATATTCATACAAACGAGGTAATTTTGAAGCCTTGGTTCTCCGCCAGGGATTGATCAAGCTGCGATCTGATGATGGCTATTCAGGAAATGAATGGTGGAGTTCACTTTACACACTCAACTAATTTGATCAGCATTCTAAGAGATATAAGGATCACAGTTCCCAGTTTCAGGTTTCCCATGTATTATATTATAATGCTATTTTCGCGGTTTTTTTTAATAGCCTAATCTCTTAGAATTTTGATGATCGAATCGTATAGCGATCTGAATTTCCTCCATTCACTCCCTGGAAAGCCACTATCAGATCACAGCTAGGTCAATCATTGGCGAAGAACCAAGGCTTCAAAGTCACCTCGTTTGTATGAAAATCGACTGTCGTCCTTAATGAGGTTGGCAATGCAAAGCTAATTGTAGATGTCGCTGCGTACGCTTGTTCCTGAGACAGAAGACGTTCAGAACAAAATGTATGGGAAAATTGGTATTTATTTTGTGGTATTTTTTTACCGAAAAGGACCCATTGACTCAAAATGAATTCAAAAGACTTGAATTGAAAGCCAAATTAAGACGTTTTTATTCTTACAGAATTTATAATTTTTTTCTATATCCAGATTTTTCGGAAATTTGTAAGTGCTAACATTTTTAAAGCCTTACACATAATTTAATCATTTTAAAGCAAAAAAACCGGCCAAGTGCGAGTCAGACTCGCGCACGAAGGGTTCCGTACCAAAAAACGGCAAAAAACACGTTTGTTGTATAGGAGCCCCCCTTAAATTTTTTTTTTTTTGTATTTGTTGTTATAGCGGCAACAAAAATACATCATCTGTGAAAATTTCAACTGTCTAGCTATCATGGTTCATGAGATACAGCCTGGTGACAGACAGACAGACAGACGGACAGCGGAGCCTTAGTAATAGGGTCCCGTTTTTACCCTTTGGGTACGGAACCCTAAAAAAAGATTTTTTTTAAGTAAAAGTTCTTTGTTTTCATAGTTCTCGTGGAACAAGCGTACGCAGCGCCATATTGACAGTTGCCTTCCCCATTATATGGCTACCACTATAAGTTGGGCTTTCAACACTGTCTACACTAGGTACTACTTAGAAATCAAGTTACATTATTTAACAATTCATAACGAACTAACAACTTGATCACATCTTAGACACTTATCGCTATTATCATAAACATTATATTTTCTACACCTTAAACATTGACTAGCTTCACTCACAGACAAATCAATCAACCAATTTTTCCCACCATTCTCAACCTCCAAATCAACTTTTGACACTTCAAGAATTTCACACATAACACTATCATTCATACAATCACTAATATTAATTCCTTCTAACTTTTCAAATAAATAATTTTCTAACTTAATATTAGCGTTAAATTTTTTCAAATTATCATTCTTTGCTATAACACAAATATCTCTTTTTATATCCAATATTGTATCCATTATCGTCAAATCTATACCTTTCGGTTCCAAAACGGGTATTTCTTTAGTAAAATAAAAAGGTTTTTCAAAAAGAGGATGGTATCTCCACGCCTCTTCGATTAGATGTGGCAAAATAGGTCCTAATGCTTTGGAAATAGAAGTTAGAATCGTGTGAACTACTAACTGAACTGATAATCTTTCTTCAGAATTTCTCGGTGAACAATACAACCTATCTTTTACACAATGACAATATAAAGCAGACACTTTATTGCTTATAAAGTACAACACACTTTGAGCGACATGGTTGTATCTGAAATTTCTGTAATGCTCGTTAATTTGGTTGAGAAATTCATGGCTATCGTCCACCATATATTGGTCTAGGTAGTTTAGTTTTGGGACTTTGTCAAAGTGAGCTTTGGGCAGATCTGTGATGACGCCTAGAAGGTATTTTAAGATATTGCGGATCCTGATGACTTCGGCCTGGGAATCGTCTAGAAGCTTCTTGCTGATGACTATTTGTGAATGTTGAGTAGCATGACTTGCAACCCACCAACTGTAAAAAAAATACTAAAATACTCAGCAAGCTTTCTATTTAAATGGCAAACTTTCTATTCTTAGAACGAGAAAAATAACGTAAAATTTAAAAACAACTACACATCAATGCTAGAAAATACATCATCTATGATTGATGTAAGCTTGAAAAATATAATTTAATTCAATTCAGATTCATCTAATTGGTGATGGCAGGGATTGAAATACCGTTAAAAAAAATAACGATAAAAAATAACGTTTAAAAATACCGTTAAAACATTTTATCGGTAAATTTACCGGTAAAAATAACGTTAAAAATATTTTACCGGTAAAATTAGCGTTAAATATAACGGTCTGATATTTACTCCCTAATTGTTATTCAAAACTCGACGCTGTCTCAATAGAATAAGAACGTTATTTAAGCATAGTTACCTTAATGTATCGACGCCGTACGGTGGCTGGGCGTTACGGTCCTTCCCGCCGTGTATGATGGTAGCTGGTTCGATCTTTGCTCCCTTGGTTATTGTTATTCAAAACTCGACCCAATCTCATTTAAACAAAAGCGTTATTTAAGCATAGTTACTGTAGTGTCGACGCCGTTCTTCGGCTGGGTGTTACGGACGGTCCTTCCCGCCGTTTATGGTAGCTGGTTCAACATTACTTTTTTGTTATTAAAAACTCGACCCAATCTCAATCGAATAAGAGCGTTATTTAAGCATAGTTACCGTGAAGTATCGATGCCCTACGGTGGCTTCCTTCCCGCCGTCGACTCAATGTCAACGAAATAAGCGCGTTATTTAAGCATAGTTACCGTAAAGTATCGACGCCGTACGGTGGCTGGGCGTTACGGTCCTTCCCGCCGTGTATGATGGTGGCTGGTTCGATCACGTTGCCTATAGATTTCGACATTTTCCGCTTCTTGTCGTCTACTACGAATCCGTGAATGAAAATGGACCTGTAACAAGAAAAAAATTGTTTTCCCATTGTACGAAAAAAGTTATACAGTAAACAATATAACATGTTTACAACAATCAAAATCATTTTGGACTCATCGCAAGTATTAGTGGAAAAATCTATGAAACGCTGTTTATACATACCTACATTAACTATGGCCACCTGTCCACTGAAAACCCGTCGCGTCATCTTGATCTCATAATGAAATAATCTCGCGGACAGACAGGCTAAAGCAAAGTCGCGAGTGCATGTTTGTATTTTACCATACCAGCCCCCGTATTACAACCTCTTAAAACTTTCCAGTTTTCTGAAT
The DNA here is from genome assembly GCA_928269145.1 of Agriphila tristella. Taxonomy (NCBI): domain Eukaryota; kingdom Metazoa; phylum Arthropoda; class Insecta; order Lepidoptera; family Crambidae; genus Agriphila; species Agriphila tristella. The sequence continues at coordinate 7,233,206 of OV743429.1, read as the reverse complement.
GGCTATCAACGCGTCTGTTTTATTAGCTATACAGCGAGAAAGGAATGTAAGTAACTATAGCAATTCATAAACCTGGCAAGTTTAGCCGAGGTTGTAATACCCCCCCAGTACTGATTATAAGGAGGTTGATTACGACTTTTAACTTTTCTTAATGACCCTGTCGACCCTCTCGGCGGCACTCATGACATCATAACTCATTGAATGAAGATGCGAATCCTTCCTATTCTCTAGATTTAGCCCACTGAGATTTTGTCTCCTATCAAACATGAATAAATGTCTTGGCGGGCAAAGATTTTTATCAAGCCAAAAGGTGGTATATGAAATGGGTATCTTTCAGTTACCACAGTTTTCAGACGATGAATGAAAAAAATAATGGGTTAATGAGGTAGGAACGTCGTTGACTCAATACACAGAGCTACAAAAAATATGTAGAGAAATAAAACAAAATACACTCGGCGTCAGAAAAATCGCACCTATTCGAAAGTTAGTTTAGACTTAGCCACCTGCTATTGCTAGCTAACGTTCTATTGTGTAAATGTTGATATCTATTGAAAGTACATTTAATGAGCTTTCAATTAATATTTGTTTGATTTAATTAACATAACAGTTGCCATAATTAAACGCTTAAAGCGTTATTGCTTGCGCTGCCATAAAAAGGAAATAAAAGGGGTAAATTCAGCAAATGCGGGCAAATTCGTTATCGAGATGATGGAGATAACACACTTCAACACTTCAATTACAAAATTGAATTCCCAAGATGGATACTATTGCCGATAAAGTTGCTCAAATATTGCAAAAAAATGAGGCAATGTAATGTGGCTCGGAAACTGAATCTCAGTAATTAGCAACATACACATACATAGCAACATACATAGCCAACAGTTTCTAGAAACCGTTGGAATACTCATTGAACGGTTAATTTAATCCCATATAATTTAATGATAAGTGTTATTATATACTTCTTCCCCTTCGGACATAGCCCACAGTCTTTAGAAACCGTTGGAATACTCGTCGAACGGAATCAATTACTGAGATTCAGTTTCCGAGCAACATAACATTGCCTCATTTTTTTGCAATATTTGAGCAACTTTATCGGCAATAGTATCCATCTTGGGAATTCAATTTTTTAATTGAAGTGTTGAAGTGTGTTTTCTCCATCATTTCGATAATGAATTTAGCCGCATTTGCTGAATTTACCCCTTTTATTTCCCTTTTATGGCAGCGCAAGCAATAACGCTTTAAGCGTTTAATTATGGTAACTGTTATGTTATTTAAATCAAACAAATATTAATTGAAAGATCATTAAATGTACTTTCAATAGATATCAACATTTACACAATAGAACGTTAGTTAGCAATAGCAGGTGGCCAAGTCTAAACTTACTTTCGAATAGGTGCGATTTTTCTAACGTCGAGTGTATGTCGAAAAAAAGTGTTTCTTCTTTACAAAGTCATGGACTTATCACCCTCGTATACTTATTACTTACTCATAAGGCGCTTCTCCGGTGAGGGCCAGTGACGTGAGCAACGAAGCTTGGAACCACCCCGTGAGCTGATCCTGCCCTTCAGAGTACAGGCGCGCCTTCTTGCCGCCCAGGGTCGTCCATGAGATGCCAGAGTCAAACCATATGTCCATTATGTCCTGTAGAAATGTACTGTAGTATAAAAAATAAAAGAAGAGTTCATGGTGGATTGAGTCTGATTGTACGGGACCACGTCGGTCCAGCCAGGTGATGGATGGGTGACCGTTAAGTGGCATTACATACAACTGAGCGCTTCCGTGCTTCGGAGGGCATGTTAAACCGTCGTTCCTGGCTGTTGTCATCTGATAACAGTCGTTAAGCCAAGTCAGAGGACTTACAAGCGGCCTGATAAACTCTAACACCAGAGGTAGCCACCAATCCTTACATGATAAGAATAAAAAAATAAATTTAAAAAATTAAAAATCCACCTGCATAAAAAGACAAGTCAACTGAAAAGATGGAAACAAGATTAAATATTAAAGGCAACATAATAACATGCAGTCGGAGGCATGCATAAAGAAAGTGACGTTATGAATGATTTGAATTATATGCCTCCGACTGCATGTTATTATGTTGCCTTTAATATTTAATCTTGTTTCCATCTTTTCAGTTGACTTGTGTTTTTATGCAGGCGGGTTTTTTATTTTTTTTTAATTTATTTTTTATTTTTATATTTTTAGTTATTATATATTACAATAATGATATACCTTTTTGAAATCCTTATAATAAGCCCTTTAATTTGACACCCATATTGTAGTATTCTAAAAAAAAATTTTTTCCACTACGTATAATAGCACCGTACAGCCGCCATGTTGGTTTTTTTATAACGCCACCTTCTTAAGAACACTTGGGCTGACGAGACAAATCTAACGATATCTTAATAACAGAAATCCATACAGCCGTTTGAAAGATATGAGGTAATAAAGAATATTACATACAAACAAACATACATACTTACACACAAGATACGCGCGAAAAACATAACCCTTTCTTTGCAGTCGGGTAAAAAAATAAAGTTAGATTAGAATATTATAAATGCGAAAGTCCGTTTGGTTGTTTGTTTATTTGTTTGTTAGTTTGTTACGCCTTCACGTTTTAACTACTGAAGCGATAATCATGAAATTTTGCATACACGTGTTCAGGGGTACAGAGGACATAGGGTACCTTTCATCCAGAAAAAAGTACAGTTTCCGAGGGATAGCAAAAATAAAAACTTTCTACGCAGACGAAGTCGCTAGTTTAAATATAAATTGTATAAAATGCTATGTTTTTAGGGTTCCGTACCCAAAGGGTGAAAACGGGACCCTATTACTAAGACTCCGATGTCCGTCTGTCTGTCTGTCACCAGGCTGTATCTCATGAACCGTGATAGCTAGACGGTTGAAATTTTCACAGATGATGTATTTCTGTTACCGCTATAACAACAAATACTAAAAATAGAATAAAATAATTATTTAAGGGGGGCTCCCATACAGCAAACGTGATTTTTTTTGCCGTTTTTTGGTACGGAACGGAACCCTTCGTGCGCGAGTCCGACTCGCACTTGGCCGGTTTTTTCCAAAATAAAATAAATAACTAGGAAATTAAAGTGTAACCGAATCATGCTTAAACAATACAAATTCGTAATCCATAAAATATTTTGGATTTCAATCAATAATACGCGCTGGAATCCAATAAAAAGAATACCTGTCCTTTAGTGACGTCCCCACTCTTCAGCTGGTATTCTTGTATGACGTCATCAGTCAACAACTCCTCAACGTCGCACGTCCACCACGCGTCAGTCCCTCGCTTTTCAATCAGGGAACACAGCCTTTCGATCACGCTTCTGAAAACCGACCTTATGATCAACGGAGGAAGGTGCAAATTGATAGAAATGGGACAAAACTGTGACTAAAAATGGATAGATAAAAATAACTAAATAAGAATTGGAGAGATGAGCATTTGAGCTTAAACCAGTGTCTAGAAAAATAAAGATATTCGGTCTTAAACATTTATATGGGATGTATTTAATAGCACTTTAAATTTGATAGCTGTTTTCACAGCTATAAAATTGTATACTAGCACTTTCGAATAATAAAAGTTCTATAATTTGATATTATCACTCCAAAAAGTATAGTTTGCACTATAACTGTGTCCCATTTCCGAAACCAGTTATAGGCCGATCGGTTAAATGAGTCCTCGCCCGCGTGGCACAGGGGCGCGGGGGCAGGCGACAACGGAGAGCGCGAGGGGTGCGGGCGGCCGACGGGCGATACACAAGTCACAAGAGGCGCAATGTGCACTGGACAGTTCTTAAGATATGTGACGTCACGGTGGTTAACGGAGAACAATAAACAAAATTAATTTATGACTACAAAATTTGAATGAAACCGACTATGACTGTGTAGATAACATAATAAAATATTGGGTAATAAACTTATGTACAATTTATATGCATGATTAATCAAAATTAGAAGTCAACTAGCGGCCGCCTGCGGTTTCACCTGCGTGGTTTCCCGTGGGAATATTGGGATAAAAAGTATCCTATGTTTTAATCTAGGCTGTCTACTATCTGTATGCCAAATTTCAACCAAATCCGTTCAGTGGTTTTTGCGTGATTGAGGAACAAACATCTAAAAATCCAAACCCACAAACTTTCACATTTATAATACTAGCGGCCGCCCGCGGTTTCACCCACGTGGTTCCCGTTCCTGTAGAAATATCGGGATAAAAGGTATTCTATTTTTTAATCTAGGCTATCTTCTATATGTGTGCCAAATTTCAACCAAATCCGTTCAGTAGTTTTTGCGTGATTGAGGAACAAACGTCCAAACCCACAAACTTTCACATTTATAATATTAGTAGGATAATTTCATTTCATTTCAGCATGATTTGGATCCAGTTTTTTTTCTAAAATATTCGTATACGTTAAAATCCATTTGCTTTCACTGACTATTTCACTTTCACATTTTATGTCCGAAAATATTTCGACGCATCTTGAGAATGTAATCTCATGTGTAATCTTACAAAGCGGCCGCAACTTTCAACACGTGCGATCGCTAGCCGCGTTGCCAGCGAACTGAGTTGAGTTGAGGCAAAAAAATGCGCCTGCCGCCCGCACCTCTCGCGCTCCCCGTTCTCGTTTTTCCCCCGCGCCCCTGTGCCTCCTAGGCGAGGAGTCATTTAACCAGTCCACCTATAGTTTTTGAACGCACATTAAAATGTCAGATTGACAACTGTCAAAAAGAGATGGCAAGATGATAGCAGCGAGTGGCATAATGCATACACCAAGGGTACTGATCTACACTCACTCGTGCAGTAACACTCGCGCGGAGCGGTAGAGTGCGGGTATGGGCACGCCCCACGCGCGCTGCCGAGAGATGCACCAGTATGCACGCGACTGCACTTGTCCTACACTCTAGTACACCAAGTACTGATCTACACTCACTCGTGCAGTAACACTCGCGCGGAGCGGTAGAGTGCGGGTATGGGCACGCCCCACGCGCGCTGCCGAGAGATGCACCAGTATGCGCGCGACTGCACTTGTCCTACACTCTAGTACACCAAGTACTGATCTACACTCACTCGTGCAGTAACACTCGCGCGGAGCGGTAGAGTGCGGGTATGGGCACGCCCCACGCGCGCTGCCGAGAGATGCACCAGTATGCGCGCGACTGCACTTGTCCTACACTCTAGTACACCAAGTACTGATCTACACTCACTCGTGCAGTAACACTCGCGCGGAGCGGTAAGAGTGCGGGTATAGGCACGCCCCACGCGCGCTGCCGAGAGATGCACCAGTATGCACGCGACTGCACTTGTCCTACACTCTAGTACACCAAGTACTGATCTACACTCACTCGTGCAGTAACACTCGCGCGGAGCGGTAGAGTGCGGGTATGGGCACGCCCCACGCGCGCTGCCGAGAGATGCACCAGTATGCGCGCGACTGCACTTGTCCTACACTCTAGTACACCAAGTACTGATCTACACTCACTCGTGCAGTAACACTCGCGCGGAGCGGTAGAGTGCGGGTATGGGCACGCCCCACGCGCGCTGCCGAGAGATGCACCAGTATGCGCGCGACTGCACTTGTCCTACACTCTAGTACACCAAGTACTGATCTACACTCACTCGTGCAGTAACACTCGCGCGGAGCGGTAGAGTGCGGGTATGGGCACGCCCCACGCGCGCTGCCGAGAGATGCACCAGTATGCACGCGACTGCACTTGTCCTACACTCTAGTACACCAAGTACTGATCTACACTCACTCGTGCAGTAACACTCGCGCGGAGCGGTAGAGTGCGGGTATGGGCACGCCCCACGCGCGCTGCCGAGAGATGCACCAGTATGCGCGCGACTGCACTTGTCCTACACTCTAGTACACCAAGTACTGATCTACACTCACTCGTGCAGTAACACTCGCGCGGAGCGGTAGAGTGCGGGTATGGGCACGCCCCACGCGCGCTGCCGAGAGATGCACCAGTATGCACGCGACTGCACTTGTCCTACACTCTAGTACACCAAGTACTGATCTACACTCACTCGTGCAGTAACACTCGCGCGGAGCGGTAGAGTGCGGGTATGGGCACGCCCCACGCGCGCTGCCGAGAGATGCACCAGTATGCACGCGACTGCACTTGTCCTACACTCTAGTACACCAAGTACTGATCTACACTCACTCGTGCAGTAACACTCGCGCGGAGCGGTAGAGTGCGGGTATGGGCACGCCCCACGCGCGCTGCCGAGAGATGCACCAGTATGCGCGCGACTGCACTTGTCCTACACTCTAGTACACCAAGTACTGATCTACACTCACTCGTGCAGTAACACTCGCGCGGAGCGGTAGAGTGCGGGTATGGGCACGCCCCACGCGCGCTGCCGAGAGATGCACCAGTATGCGCGCGACTGCACTTGTCCTACACTCTAGTACACCAAGTACTGATCTACACTCACTCGTGCAGTAACACTCGCGCGGAGCGGTAGAGTGCGGGTATGGGCACGCCCCACGCGCGCTGCCGAGAGATGCACCAGTATGCACGCGACTGCACTTGTCCTACACTCTAGTACACCAAGTACTGATCTACACTCACTCGTGCAGTAACACTCGCGCGGAGCGGTAGAGTGCGGGTATGGGCACGCCCCACGCGCGCTGCCGAGAGATGCACCAGTATGCACGCGACTGCACTTGTCCTACACTCTAGTACACCAAGTACTGATCTACACTCACTCGTGCAGTAACACTCGCGCGGAGCGGTAGAGTGCGGGTATGGGCACGCCCCACGCGCGCTGCCGAGAGATGCACCAGTATGCGCGCGACTGCACTTGTCCTACACTCTAGTACACCAAGTACTGATCTACACTCACTCGTGCAGTAACACTCGCGCGGAGCGGTAGAGTGCGGGTATGGGCACGCCCCACGCGCGCTGCCGAGAGATGCACCAGTATGCGCGCGACTGCACTTGTCCGACGAAACCGCGGCGAGATTGCTCTGCGCTTGAGCGGGGAAGTAATGTAACGCTTTCTAGCGCACGCTGTGGACAACACGTGTTTTTAGTCAAAATTCATATAACATTTACTTCTTGGATTATACATTATTTTTACTTAAATAGTAACTGGGCAGGCATTTGACTACTACCATCTTGCTTGGTAAGCAGGATGTGGTCTAAGGTGTAGCACGCTTGCCCAGGAAATTTATTTATTTATTTATTTTTTATTTTTATTTCATGGAAAACAAACGGCTATTTTACTTAAACATTAGTACAGTGTTTCTTAAAAAACAAAAAGCCTTAAACAGTTTTCACAAGTAGAAGAAATTATTTGTATTACAATCACATTTATACTTTTTATGAACGTAACTTTAAGTTATACTTTAAGTATTGTAACGGTACTTAAATACATATAAAATGTTATGATAAGCCATGATTGCAAGGAGTGAAAATAAGTTGTAAATTTATAAAGCCACATCAACCCTAAAATATGTTATATTATTGTTTGAAATATTTTTCATTCATCACTTTCGCAAAGTAACTTTTACCCGCCGTAAATAAGTCACTGTCACGAGAATAGTCGTTGTTAAAACTAGTAGTTACACGATTGAAATAAGAATTATGTCTATAATTAGTTGAACAGAAATCAGTATGGAATTTAAGATAGTTACGCCTTGAAACCGTACGAAAAGGCACCTGTAGTTTAACCTTGGACAGGAGAAGACTACAGTCAATTTTGCCGAGTACCAAGTCGTGAAAATACGCAAGGTCAGCGACATCTCTCCGTTTCTCCAGCGGGAGCAGATGGTGGCGTCTGCAGATATCATCATAGGCAAGATTTTTGTTATAGTAAATTTTGTACTTATAATTAATGATTCTCAAAAACTTTTTTTGTATTCTTTCAATCTTTTCTACATAGACTTTATAATGCGGGTTCCAGACTTGGCTCGCATACTCCAATTGGCTTCTCACCAAGGAGCAATATAATAGTTTTAAGGATTTTACTGACTTAAAGTCTTTGGTTGTTCTAAGAACAAATCCTAGCATTTTAGAAGCTTTTGATGTAATTAAGTCAATATGTTTATCAAAGATAAGCTTAGAATCAAGAACCACGCCAAGATCTGTCACGCAATCGACACGTTGCAATGATTTGTTATTTATTGTGTAGGCATTGTGGACCGCGGAAGGAGATCTACTGAACGTGATAGTATTGCATTTTGATATGTTAAGTTCAAGTTTGTTATTCACGCAATACTGATTAAGCCTATCAAGATCCTGTTGGAAGAGAAGACTGTCAGTTGGCGTAAGAATTTTTTTGTAAATTTTCATGTCATCGGCAAACAACAAGAACTGAGAGTGAACAAAACATCTGTCGATATCATTAATGAAAAGCACAAAAAGTAAAGGTCCGAGAATAGATCCCTGCGGAACGCCAGAAGGAATAGTGGAAAAACGTGAGTGTGAAGAGAAACCATTGAGAACCACAGTTTGACACCGATCTGATACGTATGAGCAAAACCATCGATAAAGATCGCCACGTATACCAGCTAGTTGCAGTTTTTGGAGTAATATCACGTGATCAATGCGATCAAAGGCCTTACTGTAATCAGTGTATACTGCGTCTAGTTGGCCCCCATGTTGCATACTTTCAGTCACGTGATCAAGAAAAGTTAAAAGATTACTCACTGTAGATCTACCTTTAAGAAAACCATGTTGTTGAGGCAAAAAGGTATGCTTAAGGGCTGAATATATTTGATTGTGAACCAGTTTCTCCAGCACTTTGGCAAATACACAAAGCTTAGATATTGGCCTATAGTTCGCAACCACTCGTTTTGATCCCTTGTTGTGAATAGGAGTAACGGTTGCAGTTTTCCAAATCTTTGGCACCGTCCCCTCTGTGATGGAGCGTTTGAATAAGAGGCTAATTGGTAGGGTCAAACTTTTAGCACACCTAGAAATCAGGAGTGGATGTAAATCATCCGGTCCTGCGGCTTTGTTACAGTCTAGTGATTTAAGCACATTGAAAACTTGATCATCGGAAATTTCTATAGTATGGATATCGGCGATAGAAGCTTCCTCACGATGGGCTGAGGTGGGTGCAGCCATGGGGATGCTACTACCTGAGGGCGCAGGTGCTAAGAAGGTGGAGTGAAAGAATTCGGCAAATGCATCACAGATTTCATCACCATTTGAAATGGTAGTATCATTATGCGTCATAGTAGAAGGATAGCCGTTATGTTTTCTATTAGCATGAGCGTAAGACCAAAAGGCTTTAGGGTTGTCGACTAAAGAATTTTCAATATTACTTATGTAAGCATTGTAACATTCCTGCTCCACCCTCCCAGCTCGCTGGCGTAGAACACTGAAAGAGACACTATCAGCTTTGTTTCCATAAGTTTTATGTTTCCTATGCAATTTATTTTTATCTTTTAATATTTTCAATAATGCACTTGAGTACCATACTGGATAATCATTCGAAGAAACATGTTTATGTGGAACATGAATATCTCTTAGACTACACACTTTACTATTGAAGACTCCAACTGCATCATCCAGTGACCCTCGTGACAGAAGGTCAGTCCAGTCCAGCTCGTCAAGGTCTAGGAAATGCCTATTCACTTTTGTCTTGAAGAGACCAAGGTTGTAACTATTGGGGAATACAAATGAGCAGACAGCGCATTCCATTATTTAATAATGTTCTGATAAGAAATGTATTGGCAAAGCGCTAGGTACCGACCTTTGGAGTATCTACAATATCTCTATATTTTTCGTAATGAATACAGCAAGAAAAAACTTACCAATGCCTTCTCTTTCAAAGACTCCGTGTCAATAAACCACTGCTGGCTGGCTCTAATAATAACTGGCTTCTTTGTCCGCCAGTCCAGTGGGTAGGCATGGACGTAGGTATCTCTATGGAGGACGTCGTCTCCGAGCCTGGATATGAGCAGCTCTTGACCTTCTGAGAGGACAGGTAGGCCGTTCAACTCAGAGTCCAAGTTCGTGTACCGGCCTGATTCGTCTACGTCGCATTGCTGATGGGAAAGGTACAAAAGATATAAATTAAAACAATGCTCTCATGTATGTATGCTATACTATTTCCAGCCTAGGATATTTAACGAGCCAATATCTGTCTGTTTGTCATGTTTTATTTCACATTATTCGATTTTTGGTAGAAATAGATAGAACCTTAGATAAACACGTATGCACAATGTATTATTCCAGATATCTGATAGAAAGAAAAATCCACGCAGATAAAGACGCTAACTCCGAAGCGCTAAATCACTCAAATTGTATGTTGTTTGAAAATTTATCTAATAGATGTCACCACAAAATTGACACTGCTTTTGAAAAGCAGTACCATGTGCTATTTGGTAAGTTAGGTATTCTTCTAGTATATCTATTCTAAGCTAGATTGCGCTTTGAACATTTTTCGAATAGGAAAATATTCTTCTTGCAAAATTTCAAAAAACTGTCTTAACCATAGACAAAGAAAAATTTTCGCTCCGCTCAAGAAGACCAACAATGCGTGGAAAAGAGAAGTTAACATCATACGGACACGGTCTATGTAAAAAAGAGACAAAGGATCAAGTGACATGTGCCAACATTTTTTACAGTAAGAGCCCCTAGCGTCCCGCTTAGCAAATGAGCAATCACAGTTTGTTTAAAATATTTGTTAATCTTAATCAGAATTTAAAATAAAGGTATCGTGGAGCCATGGTATCTTGTGCTCTAAGTAATTGTGATGTGACAAAAAGAAACAATCCAAGTAATCACACTTTTCACAGGTAAATAAGATATTGCCACACATTTCTCTAAAACGAAATTTCGCTACATTTATTCGTTTATCGACGAAGAAAACAGTATGGAACATAGTTTATTAATTTCCTTTGCCATATATAGTCATATTTTATGAATCTAAGTCATATTTTATGTATCTCATATAAAATGTATGCATTCGTTTTTGGATCACCAGTTTATTGACATTGTTGTTCTTTGACATTCTATTTCTATGGTCTTAACAAAATATTATTATCGAAACTGCTCATAAAGTTTCACGAAAATCGGTCGAGATATGCGACTTGTAGAGGAAAACAGACAGCCGGACATACGAAAACATTTTTACCCAAAATTCGTAAATCTTACCACATCCATATTATTCTTTAGCGCCACCAAGAAGTCGTCAGGGCCGTGCGCGGGCGCCGTGTGCACTAGACCAGTCCCTTTGCTCGCGGTCACGTGGTCGCCGGGCAAGAAAGGCAGACCGCTGGTCACTAACTTGTTGCTGTATGTTACTCCTTCAAGGTCTTGCCCTGTTGATGAAAGGTTAAAGTTAACAACTGGAAATGACAAAATTAAGATGTGTCGGTGCTTGGAGTTCAACAAAACTTTAAGCTTAACCCATCAAGACCGGAAAATGAGACATAACAGATTTTCTATTGTTGTCCGGACACCGGAGGCCGCGCGGGCATTGATGAATTAAGAAGGCAGTACTTAAACGGAAGAAATAAATGAGGTCAAAAGGGACCTTGAAATTATTAGTGTTTTTGAGATTGTGATGTCTCAAAAAATGCACTAAGATTTTTTATTTTATTTCAACATGTGGTTAAGTTAGTACAAGGTTAGGACATTCTTACTTCCCTACTAATAACCTTACTAATATTATAAATGCAAAAGTCAGTTTGTTTGTTTGTTTATTACACCTACTCAACCGATCGCCATAAAAATACACATTGTCAGGGGTACAGACACAGAATAGATAATAATACTAGCGTACAGAATTTGCACTCCGCAGAATCGTTTAAATAAATAGCGACTCTAGCCCCGACACAACAAAGTGCAATTCAGGGGCCGTACCGGCTAACGAATCGATTTTCATAAAAGTCTGCTGGGTTTCAAATTAAAACAGATAAATCGAGCCCCAATTGGGCCAAAATGACGAACCCAAATTCATGATGTCACACGAACATCGATGTCTTCCGAATCACGTCAACAAAAAGTACAAAACGAAATTGCTTACTTTGATTTCTCTGTTTTAAGTTGAAACCCAGCAGACTTTTATGAAAATCGATTCGTTAGCCGGTACGGCCCCTGGTCGCACAGCGCTCCCTTCGCTCCAAAACATTCACTTAGTAGTTGCCTCTCTTTCTATCGCGTAGGTCTTATCCTTTCTGACGTATGAAATTTGTCCTCTCAGCGCCGAGCGCTTCATAGTCGCGCGCGGAGTTACTGAGCCCTGGTACAGAGAAGCACATAGGGTACCTTTCATCCCGAAAAAAAGCGCTGTTCTCGAGGGATAGAGAAATAACTGTTCTCCATACGAAGTCGCAAGCGGCCGCTGCTAGTACCTACACATATGTATAATAAAGGCATGTTATTAATTTAAAATTCTCCACCAAACTCACCATCAAATTCAGCCACTCTACTAATTTCAGTACCCAACGTCTTCTCGAGACCTTCGACAAGTTCACTGCCCACCAAGAACAGTCCAGGTTTACACCCTAGTCTCACCAAACTATATTTCAGCTGAGGGTTGTAGCACACTGCTCTGTTAGCCACCAGGGTCCAAGGAGTTGTAGTCCAGATTATGGCTGACACTTTCTGACTATGGAACGAAAATAGTAGTAGGTATTATGATTATATCAATCAATTCATAGATTCTAGCCCCCGTAACATGATCTCCGTGACACGATATGACATAGCCATCTATTTGTCAGCGCAGAATTTCGGTATAAAATAAATGCTGTGAACCACTTACCCAGCTGCAGCCTCATCTATCTTTGCTGGCATTTTGTCAAGAGGAAATGAGACATACACCTCCGTACTCTTGAATTGAGGGTCATACTCCAACTCGGCTTCTGCTAGTGCTGTTCTGAAAATAGTATCTTGTGTTTTATCCATAATTCACATAGATTTCTAACTACTAAAATACCCTACTAAATTTACTTTAACCATTTGTTGGGCTATGTTTTAAATCAATATGGTTGAATAAATAATGAAAATTATTAGAAAAAATCGGCTCACCCGTAGCAACTTAGACGGGATTCGAACCCGCACCCTTAGGATTCCGGCCCAATGCACTACCAATTATGCTACCAAGCCGCTGAGGGATGTGGCGAAATTTTCTAATACTTTCCACGCTTCCGCTGAAGATCAGCGCCATCTCACCAATGTGAAGAGAACTACTTCGACATTCGGTTGTAGCACCTTTGCAAGTGCCAGACAATAAATTAAGGTGAAACAGTACAATTTTAAACTTTTTAGATTTTTGATCGAACCGAATGTCGAAGTAGTTCTCTTCACATTGGTGAGATGGCGCTGATCTTCAGCGGAAGCGTGGAAAGTATTAGAAAATTTCGCCACATCCCTCAGCGGCTTGGTAGCATAATTGGTAGTGCATTGGGCCGGAATCCTAAGGGTGCGGGTTCGAATCCCGTCTAAGTTGCTACGGGTGAGCCGATTTTTTCTAATAATTTTCATTATTTATTCATCTTAATATAAAAATAGCATTGTGAATGCAAAAATCTAAAAAGTTCAATATGGTTGATCAACATAAGGATCTAAGCACTGGAGCAATAGCACTGTGTTTTTTTAAACTCATAAAGGGTATACCTAAGGGGTAATCTTTAGAAATGGGGCACCTGAAATGAGGATTGAGATTGTTAAAGGGGTAATGGGGAAGTGAAACCCCCCAGTATGTACCACTCCCACCGCACGGGAAGCCTCCATGCCTACACGAGTCATAAACGTACACGTACCACATGGTGTCGGGGTTGACTGATTTCGGTTCTGGAACTGCTGCAATAAATGAAAACAGAAATACGCGCGAACTATCAAACATACAAATATGTATAGTGTGTAAATGTGTTCCATTTCATGCAGAAATATGAAATACTGACATTTTGTCATACAAAATTTTGTTTTTTTACACAAACACTAAATAATAATAAAAAAATACAAAAATCCGCGCCGCAAGTGTAGTATAATTTGAAAGGCCTTTCAAAACTTTACAAAATGTGATATATATCAATTCCAAAATCAGGTGCCCCATTTCTAAAGCCAACCCTGCCTAAGTAATAAAAATTAAATATATTTTATCGCCTTTGAAATTCAGATATTTATAGTTTTTTTAAAGAAAGTTTAACTCACTTGGATGATGGAGACCAGTAAACAGGCTTCAAAGCCCTATAAATCAAGCCAGATTTGTACATTTTGTAGAACTGCCTCAGCTGGTTTTGGACATAACTCTTATCTAATGTCAAATAGCACTGCTTTTCCCAATCCGCCATCACTCCCCAACTTTTAAAAGCCTCTTTCTGCTTCTCTACAGTTTCTAGAGCAAAGTCTCGAGCGATTTTTCTTATATCTACTGGATCAGTGACTCCAGTTTTGTTTTTCGATTTTTTGGCTTTCTGTAATGCTTTGAGCTCTATTGGCAATCCATGGCAGTCCCATCCTGGTACATAGTGTACTCTATTGCCTTGTAATATTTGATTTCTGTTATTGATGTCTTTTATTATCTAAAACATTATGTAAGTGAATAAACAAGGAAGCAAAATGCTAGTTATACACCCCCTAAACCATGGGTCTCTAAACTTTTTACACGACTGCCCAAAGCAAAAAGAGTGTTATGTGTTCAGGATTCATGTATGTTTGTGGGTATGTGAGTTTCTTTATTCCACCATAACTTCTAAATGCCTGAACTGATTTAAATAAATGGGGTATCGTTAGAATCCTTACAACATCCCAAGTGACACTGGCTATATTTTTTTTAGAAAAAATCAATATGGCGACTGTAAGACGCCATTTTCAAACTTGAAAAAAAATTTTTTTTCTTCCATTATTACAATTTTTTTTTTTTTTTTTTTTTCTGATCTTTTACTATTTGCGATCGGTCGCCAGACCATAAACGAATTTGTTGAATGGAAGAAGGACGAGTGTAGTGAAGCGGCCATCACCGCTCCTCCTAATTAATTACGTGGTCTCTTTTTAGCCTTTTCACCACCATTGTCGGGTCTATCAGCTCTGTGATGAGATGGTTTGGGTGATTGTGGAGGCGGTCTTTGTGTCGTTTCTGATATAGCTGGATCTCCGTGGCTACAGTTGGCATTTTAAGGTACTCGTGGATTTCGTCATTCCTCGTGAACCAAGGAGCATTTACTATTGCCCTCAGTATGCTATTCTGTACTCGCTGAAGGCAGAGAGTATTTGACTTGCTGGCCACGCCCCATAATTGGATGCCGTACGTCCAAATCGGTTTCAATACTGAGTTGTATATCAGTAGTTTATTGTCTACGGACAGCACCGAGTTTCTTCCCATCAGCCAGTATAAGTTACGAAATTTTATGTTGATTTCATCTCTTTTTGCTTTGATATGATTCTTCCATGTGAGGCGTCGGTCAAGGTGGAATCCGAGGTATTTGACATTGTCAGTATGTGGTAAGGTGTCGCTACCAAGTCTGACCGGGGTGCAATTTCCTTTCCTCAAAGCGAAAGTGACATGGTGTGATTTAGTAGCACTTGCACGAATACGCCATTTACAGAGCCACTTGTGAGTTTCGTCAAGCTGTTTCTGTAGGTTATGACTGGCCATTTCAGGAACCGCGTCGGTTGATAGGAAAGCAGTATCGTCGGCGTAAGTTGCAACAGTGATGTTATCCATTACAGGAAGGTCGTGCGTAAAAATGGTGTACAGCACCGGTCCAAGAACTGAACCTTGAGGGACTCCGGCCTCTATGTTATAAAGGTTCGATCTAGCTTCACCTTGCTTAACTTGAAAATACCGATTCGTCAGATACGACTTGATGAGCAGGAACATTGAGTGTGGTAGATTAACTTTTACTTTGGCCAGTAATCCTTTGTGCCAAACTCGATCGAAGGCTTGCTGTACATCAATGAAAGCTGCTGAGCAATATTGCTTTCTTTCCAAGCTCTGACGTATCGTGTGATATACTCGGTGAACTTGTTCAATCGTCGAGTGCGCCTTTCGAAAACCAAATTGATGGGCCGGAGTAAGACAACATTCATTCATGGCGGGTAGAAGCCTGGTGAGGAATATTCTTTCCCATAGTTTTGAGAGTATGGGAGTCAAGCTTATAGGTCGGTATGACGAGGTTTCGTGTTCGGGTTTTCCTGGTTTGTGAATCATTACCACCTGAGATACTTTCCAGAGGGTTGGAAAATGAGATGTCCTGAGGACGGCATTAAACAGACATGCTAAAAACGTAATAACCTTCTTGGGTAGATGTTTGAGTACCGAAGGAGTGATTAGATCAAATCCAGGAGCTTTTTTAGGGTCAAGTTTTTTTATTTCCCTTACAATTTCCTTTGGCGAGACTGGTTTGATCGGCAGACACATCTGAAGGTCCCTATTGAGGATTTCATCTAGATCTGACTCATCAGATATTTGATCGTTCGGTTTGAATACTCTAGATAAGTGCTCAGCAAACACTTCGGATTTTTCTAAGTCTGTTCTAGCCCACGCCGCAGTTGGAGATCTTATAGGTGGATATGGTTGTTGAGGCCTCTCTAACATTTTTGTGGCTTTCCAGAGAGAATACTCGCCACATCCTGTAGGTGACAGCCTGCGGATGTTTTCCGTAACGGAATCATTCACAGAGCTCCTTAAGGTCTCTTTTAATATCTTTGCAGCCTTGTTGTATGTGGATTTATCTGAAGGCAAGCGGGATAAATGCCAATTTCTACTTAGGCGTCGTTTCTCCAGGATCATTTGCTTTATGTCTGATGGATATGCAGGAAATTTGGCATTTTCAGTTTGCTGTGGGGTATTGATCCAGGCTGCTACTTGGATTAGATTGGTTACATATTTACATGCCTCGTCCACCTCATCAGTGTTCTTCAGAGACATTTTAAGATTAATTTTTTCATCGAGGTAGATCTTAAAACCTTCCCAATCTGTTTTAAAGTTAGTCAATGACTCTGTTTTTTCTCGAGTGATTACACTGGTGCTTACTGATAGAATCGCCGGAGTGTGATCTGATGATCCATCTAGGCAGGATTCTGCAATTGTATAGAGATTGGATATGCCTTGGGTCACGAAAAAGTCCAAAAGATCAGGCAATTTATTCGGATCACTCGGCCAATAGGTTGGTTCGCCTGTCGATAACGTCTTTAAGTGAGTGTTATCTGCACAACGTTTTAGTTCGCGCCCTCTGGTCGTCACTAGACGGGAGCCCCAGAAGTGATGCTTTGCATTCCAGTCGCCACCGGCTATGAATCTGGGACCTAAGGTTTGGAAGAATGCCGCAAACATATCTGCAGTTATTTTGTGCTTGGGAGGGCAGTAAACGGAGGAAAGCGTGATGGTGCCGCGACGTGTTTCAAGTTGGACTGATGTTGCCTGCAGGTGCATCGAAGAGAAGGGCTCCAAGGGCGTGTGTTTGAGGTTCTCCTTAATAACTAATGCTGTCCCAGCATGAGCTCCACCATCAGGATGAGGAGTGAAATAAGTGTTAAAGCCCTTGACCCGAAAAGAGCTTCTTATTGTGGCATGTGCCTCAGATATTAAGACTATGTCAAGTCTATTGGTGGTAATAAGTATCTCTAGTTCGTGAATATTAGGAGACAAACCATTTATGTTCCACGTTGCAATTCGTAGTAGGAGCTCTTTTATGAGGAGAGCTTGCTAATTATTGTTGAGAGTAAACCCATCAGGGTGCTGATTTGTTGAAGGAGTAGGTCAATTTTCTCAGTCTTGATATTAAGAGTTGCTCGAAGGACTTGCATTGACCATTGCTAAGGCTGTCTTGTTGTGCTTGGTTATTACAATATGGGCATCAAATGAAAGGCCTTGATGAGCACATTCCAAAACTATATAATATGTCACTAAAATGTATGAAATAAAAATAAATAAATTAAAAAAATATTAAAAACACAACTGCACTGCCAAAACGAACTAAAAAGTTAAACAACAAGTGTCATTGCAGTCGGGGGACCTCTTTGATCAAAAATTGTTCCATGATAAGGTCCCCCGACTGCAATGACACTTGTTGTTTAACTATTTAGTTCGTTTTGGCAGGGCAGTCGTGTTTTTAATATTTTTTTAATTTATTTATTTTTTTAGCATAAGGGCCAGACTAACTCCTCTACGAAGTCCCAAGGGCCAGGACCTAGCTAGCTCATCATACCAACATACTTACAAAACACAACATAAATTACAGTTGTTGTTACGATCCTGCCTGCTTTCGCGGGTCGGATTGTTGGTGTAGTTGGCCGTAGTTTGGAGCCCCTGCCCTAAACAATCAAAGTGAAGCTGAAGTGGCAGTAGGCTGGACACATAGCGAGATGAACTGATGGCTGTTGGGGCGGAAAGGTTCTTGAATGGAGACGGCCCAACAGACATCACTCCGTGAGTAGGCCCCCGACAAGGTGGACCGACGTGAGAGGTCGCGGGAAGCCGCTGGATGCGGGCAGCGCTGGACCGATCATCGTGGAAATCCTTGGGGGAGGCCTATACCCAGCAGTGGGTGTTGTGCGGCTGATATGATAATGATGATCATGAGACAATCAAATCATTTACATTGCGTCAGCTTGTCAACCACATTTTGATCGTCTAGGAGCGGTGCTTGACAAGCACCATAGAATAGATAGATTACCGTGGCCAATCAAAGGTAGGCCACACCGGCAAATGGTAAATGACAAGAAATTCTTGATCGTCTAGTCTAGGGGCTCTAATATTAGATAGGTACATACTTTAAAAAACAAACTAGGTACCTTATTAACAGCATGCCCCATATGTAGATCACCATTAGCGTATGGAGGACCGTCATGTAACACATATTCGGGATTAGTTAGATTTTCTCTTTGCCAGTTGTATAGCTCAGAAAACTGAGCGAGCTAGAATGAAGCAAAAAGGTTATGTTTATTATAAAACGACCATTTACCAGAAGTTAATGAGTTTCATGAATTAATTACACACTGTTTAGTCGTAGAGAATAGGTAATTTAATGAATTACCTTCTGAATTTCCTCTTTTGTAGCATTATTGGAGCGCGCCGGAAAATTTGTTTTGGGCGAAAGAATAGTGTGTGAATAGGTTTTAGTTTTGGGTTCAGTCGAACTTTTTGCACGTACACCATTTACACAAGACAAATTAACTATTGTTTTGCCATGATTTATCAAAAAATATCTGTAATTTCTTTGAATAAACATTGTTTTAGGTTATTTATTTACATTTTATGACCAAATGTCAAATTGACAATATTGACATTACTTTTTTTCTGCTCAAAAAACGACCACACGAAGAAGCCATTCATCCATGAAATAAGTGTCAATATTCAACTTGTAACCTCAGTTTTATCAAAAATCAAAGCTGAGGGCCTAGTACGAGTTGGTTTTTTGTTCTCACTTCACTTTGCGAATAGTTAACTATCGTTTTCTCTCTTTCATTCGTTCACTCACTCACATGATTTCCTCTCTTTCACTCGATACTATTCGCAAAGTGAGGTGAGAAACGCAACTCGTACTAGGCCCTCTGAATGGAAGCATATCACAAATCACAAGCCAAAAGCCAATAAAAAGTAAAACGTCAATGTCATTGTCACATGCTTTGATTTTGACGTAGCGTAGGCTGATGAGCTGCAAAAAAAACAACACATGTTTTTCTGTTTTTGTTGCGAAGTTGCGATTTCTTTCTGAGTACCATCTGAGTACATTAAAAAATAAGTGAAAATGGTAACATCCTCGATCAACATCATAATTTTTTCATTAACCTATTGAACCTGCAATCATAAATTATTTTTTTGTAGCCTAAAGCCAAGAAGAAGTTTATAGACCGTAAGAAAGCAGTCACCTTCAACCTGGTGCACCGTTCCCAAAAGGATCCGCTCGCGGCCGACGAGACAGCTCCCCAAAGAGTTTTGGTGCCCGTTAATGCAGCTGTTCCATCACGGAAAGAGAAAGATCCAGTGAGTAGCATAACCTCAAATCACATACACAAATCTTAATTTTTACACCAAGTATTGTTTTTCATTTGATAAAGTGATGCCCCCTAGTTCTGCGTCGACTAAATCAAAAGTTATAAAGAAACAAATTCTTATACAATACCACAAAATATAAACATTCTGCATCGAAAAAATCAAAAGTTATAAAGAAACCAATTCTCATACAATACCACAGAATATAAACTTAGAATCATCAAAGACCATCAAATAATAACCTACCTACTGCATGCAGTAACACAGCAATAAAGTACAATTTCAAATTGCATTTTACAGAGTGCCTATTATTATAAGCGCCTCTGAAGCACTTCTCTTTCTGTTGTGTAGCTCTGTTTCAACCAACACATGACATCCCTCGCACGCCGGCTCAACTGAGTCTGGTGCAATCAGTAGGCTAATAAAGTAGTTAAACGCAAAGTGAGACCCCCTGACAATACTAACAATAAATAGGTAGTGTTATTTTTTACCTGGTTAATATAATCATATTTTTTTCAGGAACTCACTCCTGATCAGCGTAAAGAGATGCAGATGAAATATGGCATATTCTTCGATGACGACTATAACTACCTCCAGCATCTAAAAGATACTAGAGAGGTCACATTGGTTATGCAGCCGGTAAGATTTATTTATTTATTTAGATCAGTGGTTCTTTACCAGTGGTCCGTGGGCCACAGATGGTCCATAGGCCACAGATGTTCCGTGGGCCACAGATGGTCCCTTCATTCATTTACTTACATGGCATGGCAAGACAGAAATGGGTTTGAACCTATTAGTAAGAGAGGCTGGCATAGTGGTAACCATTAGGTTTGTTTTTGACGGATATTTCGGAAATAGCGGGTTTATTATACTGTGATAGCGGCGCAAAATAAAACCTGTACATATCGATTGAGGATCTATAGACAAACAAAATATGTCATATGATATAAAGTCCTAAAGCGCAACGTTTTCAAGATAATCTATAGATAAAATCCAAACTTATTCTCCGTCCAATTAAATACCTAATAAGCGGCGTACGATAAAACCTATATATATTGATAGAGGATCTATAGATAAACAAAAATGTCATGTGATATAAAACCCTAAAGCTCAACGTTTTCGAGATAATCTATGTTAAAGATCCAGTATAGATAAAATCAATCTTATTCCCCATCCAATTAAATACCTAATAAGTGGCGCACGATAAAACCTATACATATCGATAGAGGATCTATAGATGAACAAAAAATGACATGTGATATAAAACCCTAAAGCGCAACGTTTTCGAGATAATCCATGTTGAAGATCCTGTCTATTGATAAAAATTCAAAGTTATTCCCCCTCCAATTAGATACTACTTATAAATAATGTTTTATACGACTGTCTCCGTAGTCTAATAGTTTTTAATTCCTAAATAAAGTCACCTTGTTGCGTTTTCCCAGTTGGAGGATCTTCAACATGGATTATCTCGAAAACATTGAGCTTTAGGGTTTTATATCACATGACATTTTTTGTTTATCTATAGATACTCTATCGATATATACCTAGTTGGTTACTAAGTTCTGTAACTATGGAAAACATGAATAATACTAAATTTACAAATAATGCTACAATGAATTATATACCAAATGAAAGCACAAATATTTAAGATTATCATGTATTAAAATTATTCGAAATGACCGCCTCTGGCATGAATACACGCCTTTAGACGACGAGGCCAGTCATCGATGGCAGCACGAACTACCACCATATCCAATTCTGCGACTGCCTTGAGAATAGCGCGCTTAAGAGAGTCGAGATTCATGTGGGGCTTAGCACATGCTTTCTCCTCAATAAGTTGCCATATGGCATAATCCAGAGGATTTAAGTCTGGGCTGGAGGATGGCCATTCTTCCTGCGCGATAAAATCAATTTTGTTAGCCCGAAACCATGCTTGTGTAGATTTTGCTTTGTGCGCAGGGGCAGAGTCCTGCTGGAAGACCCATGGCTGGTTTTGAAATAAAGTGTGGCTTAAGGGTTTGACAACAGGTTCCAGAACGGTATCTTGATAGACTCTAGCGCCAGTTTTCACACCTTTTTCACAGAAATGAACCTTACTTAGCCCTGAATAAGACACCCCCAGCCAAATCATCACTGATGAGGGTAGGTGACCTCGTTGGACCCTCGGAGCAATCATGCTGGCTTCTTTACTATTCTTAGCGTATACTCTATCATTTTGACGGTTAAAATTTTCTTCGACTGTGAAGATTTTTTCATCAGTAAACAAGATTTTTCGATGGCCGTTTTGTGCGTACCGCTTTAGTAGAGCGCGACTTCGTGCTAACCTCATAGCCTTCAATCGTGCGTTTAGCAGATGGCCCTTTCGTCTACGGTAAGCGTGAAGCCCAAGGTCATCATTGATAATTTTTTTAAGGGAACTTCTCTTCACAGTCATCTGTATTGCCAATAACTTTGCTTCCGGACGGGATTTCTCGTGATTTTCGCCTTCACTGCCTTGATCACAGCTGGTGTCCGAACGGTGCGTGGTCTTCCTGATCTTTTTCGGTCATCGACGGTCAAGGTATTACTGTACCTATGGATAGTGCGATAAATAAATTGCTTGTTGATTTTCAACTTTTGTAGCAACTTGAAAATCATATTCGGTGGCTGCCCACATTTGTGCAGAGCAATTACAGCGACACGATTCTCCTTCAACCCCCATTCCATGGTGAAATAAACAAAATATGATATACGTGTGGTATGGAATTATAGCTTATAAAACTGTCAATAATATGTCATTTTTATTTTTTCTTTTCATTTGTTTTAATGGCCAGTAATCGATAAAGAAACTCAGTAACAGAACTTTTGACCAACCTGTGTATATATATAGGTTTTATCGTGCGCCGCTTATATTTAATTGGATGGGGAATAAGATTGATTTTATCTATACAGGATCTTTAACATAGACTATCTCGAAAACGTTGAGCTTTAGGGTTTTATATCACATGAAATTTTTTGTTTATCTTTAGATCCCATATCGATATAAATATAGGTTTTATCGTGCGCCGCTTATTAGGTATTTAATTGGACGGGGAATAAGTTTGCATTTTATCTATAGATTATCTCGAAAACGTTGCGCTTTAGGACTTTATATCATATAACATTTTTTGTTTGTCTATAGATCCTCAATCGAAATATACAGGTTTCATTCTGCGCCGCTATCACAGTATAATAAACCCGCTTTTTCGGAAATATCCAGCAAACACAAAAATTTTGGTTACCACTATGCCAAAATGTTCAAACTCTTTTGGTCAAATGTTCCCTCATCACTAACCACTAATTTAGATATTTAGAAATTAAAGATGTTACCGATAATACATATCAGATCTTTTGGTGTTAAACTTAATCCCAAACATTTTTTTAACGATAGTTACTACACAGAATTTATTTATGGCGGGTGCAGCATATCTTTTTTTTCACATTTCTCTATCACTCATTATCTTAGAATTTATTTTCCTTTCAATTCAAGCCATATTAACTTTTGTTAAGCTTTCCTCTTTAACTTATTTTTTTCATCAATACATAAAAAAGTACATACCTACTGATGGTCCAAATTTTCGAATTTATGTTTTATATTAAATCAATATGGATCATCATGACATGATATGGTTTGATCTACTTTTCTTCAAAATCAAATAAATAGGTCTCAAACTGCCCTATCATACTATGAAGAAAAATTTGGAAGCTTACACTTTATTTTGTTAAAGAAAACAACACACAAACGGAAGGAGAAAGCACTAGAAAAAGCAGCTGAAAAGATTGAGGATACAGAGTCCACACCAGAGACATTGCAGCTGCCGAGCTCGGTGTTTGCTTCTGAAGTTGAAGAAGATGTAGGCCTGATGAATAAGGCTGCTACGCAAGGTAAAATTTTCACGATAATGTTATGATGTGTGAGGAGCTCGATGGCGCAGTGGCTTAGTGCCTGGCCCAGCGCACGGGTTGGGTGACCAAATTTGTTTTATCTCGTGCTTCAGAAGGCACATTAAGCCGTTAGTCCCAGGTGCCTTTGCAGTCGTTAAGTTAACCAA
The DNA here is from genome assembly GCA_928269145.1 of Agriphila tristella. Lineage (NCBI taxonomy): Eukaryota > Metazoa > Arthropoda > Insecta > Lepidoptera > Crambidae > Agriphila > Agriphila tristella. Next base: position 7,209,215 of record OV743429.1, on the reverse strand, counting down.
TCTGCATTCGGCCTGTGTGGTGGGTTATGGCCCATCCACCTTATCACCTATAGGGAATGTCCCCCAGCAGTGGGGACATTAAAAAAATTGCTGATGGTCAATGTTGTGATAAAATTCCTAGTATCTTATCTGAATTTATCTGAAAAACATTCTCAATGGAGCGTCTAATTTTTAGATTTACACCATTAATATTTAAAACGTTTTTAATAAGGGCTGATTTTTCAATGCCTAAATAATGCTGTATCCATTTGATGGTATATATTATACTAGCGGCCGCCCGCTGTTTCACCCGCGTGGTTCCCGTTCCTGTGGGAATATCGGGATAAAAATTATACTATGTTTTAATCCAGGCTATTTACTATCTGTGTGCCAAATTTCAACCAAATCCGTTCAGTAGTTTTTGCGTGATGGAGGAACAAACATCCAAACCCACAAACTTTCACATTTTATAATACCTATTAGTAGGATTGCCTATTATAAAGTTTGTCACATTTTGTTAAAAAAAACATTTTTTTTATGACTTTTATTTTATGCAGCTAATAATTTAACTGACTGAATTCAGATATATCTGTGATCTGAACGTTGAAAAATCAGCCCTAAGATATGTTTATAAAACTTCATTTACTTTGTCTGCTTTCATTTCCTAATTTATTATTATATACTGATGTTAACACAATTTATTATTTCTTATATTATTATTTATTTGTATTTCCCAGGGTTGTGTTTAGAATTAGATCCAGACGTGGTGGCTGCTTTAGATGAGGATTTTGATTTTGAAGACCCTGACAATGAGCTCGAAGACAACTTCATTGAACTTGCAATGGGTGAAGGTAAACTCTGAATATTATGGTATTTATTAGAGATGAAACGGATATCCGTTAACTATCCGGTATCCGGCCTATCCGGCCAAATACCGGATAACTACTATTCGGCCGGATAGGCATCCGGCCGAATCAAATAAAAATCTGGAAAAAAAAACATATTTTTAAGTAATTATTTGCTTTATTTAGATAGTCTTAGTATCACTTAAGAAATATAATTAATTTTAGGACCCGAATCGAACCGAGTCCACCCGATCGTTGCGGTACCAAGTGTGTGTGTGTGTGCGATGCACCAAACGGCTAAGTTCCGCCGGATATCCGGCCACATGGTTGGCCGAATATCCGGAATCCGGTATCCGGCCAAACTGCTATCCGTTTCATCTCTAGTATTTATCTTTGGCTCATATTTTTTAACAAATAAAACAAAAAAAGTATGATTTTAGGGTCCGGTGATGATGATGAAGAGTACGAGGATGACGATGACCAACGTGATGGAGACAGCATGTCCGACGGCGGTGATTCCGAGAAGGCGTTTGCTTCAGACTTGGATTCTGATGATGAGCGTGATCAACAGGTACCTTTTCAAGCCTCACGTGACCCCATTATGTATTGGAAAAAAGTTGATTTACAACTCACGCAACATAACTTGAACAAAACCATAGATGAATGAATGAAGTTTGCGCAGTAGCAATTTTCAGTACAAAAATTGTAATGCGCAGGTCACGTGGTACTAAAAATTGGGTCAAGTTATGTTGCGCGAGCTGAACACGTTTTGGTGTTTGTAGGGTGGTGGCAGAATGCCTTCCTGGGACAAGGACGACACAAAGTCCCGATTCTCGCAGTACTCCATGTCCTCCAGCGTGATCCGCCGGAACCAGGGACTTTCACTGCTCGACGGACGGTTCGAAAAGGTATGGAATGGAAGTGTTCGGTAAAATTATTAAATAGTGTGAAGGAGGATCTCCTTGCTTGACTTTATGGAGATCTCCGTTCTAATTCTTTTACATACTCTCTTTGGTTTACATGTCAATTGTTGTCGGTTTTGTCACTTGAAAAAAATAAGAGCTTTGATAAATAAAATACTTTGATGCGAATTCAGTTTAATGGTTTTACTGTTCAAATATTATTCCTCACATGGTAGCAGAGCGTAGTTGTTTCAGAAAACAAGAAAATCATCCCCGATGTTGAATGTCCCGTAGAGGTGTCGCCACCGAAGTCAGCGTCACTGAAACATATTAGCTTCTTTTCCCGGCTTCGAAATTAAATGCTTACAAAGCGACAATGGCACAGAATATCGAAACCAAAAATTTGACTTGTTTCTGAAACAACACGGGATAGCAAGAAGGTTGTCAGCTCCTTACACTGCTCATCAAAATGGCATCGCGGAAAGGAAAAATAAAACACTAATTGAAAAAGCAAGATGCATGATGCTGGGCTCAAAAGCTCCTATGTTTCTATGGGCAGAAGCGGTTTATACTGCAAATTATTTGTCGAATCGGAGTATTAATCAAAGTATAGACAACGAAACACCATTTCAAAGATGGGTAGGAAGAAAACCCTGTGTCAACCATTTATACGAATTTGGTGCTAAGGCATTCATTCTGAAGAAAGGTAAACGTGAAAATAAATTTGCATCAAAAGCTTTACCTGGGATGTTTGCTGGCTACTCCGAAGTCTCAAAAGCATTCAGAATCTATGTGCCATCAAAGAAAAGTACAATGATTTCCAAAGATGTTCGTATCCTGAAGAAAATGTTCTACGAAAAAGAACAAAATTCTCCAAACCTCTTCTCGGATCACAGACCAAATAAACATGATTTATTTTATGACATCGTTGAAAATGAAAACCAAATTGACAATGCAGAAGTTTTTGACGAACCTAATGAAAATGAACCATTTTATGACCCCGTCGAAATCGACGAGAATGGAGAAACACTATCAGATCAAAATCATGAAATAGAATCTATTGTGGATGGGTCTATACAAGAGCAAGAGGAACGCAGGCCATACAACCTCCGTAATAGGTCGGAGATAGCGACTCCGAAAGGGTTGGAAGACTATGTTTTGGCAGCGATGAATATGGATAACGATACAGAACCTCAAACATTTAAATCTGCTATGAACAGCAATGAAAAAAATAATTGGTTAGAAGCCATGCAGAGTGAAATGGGATCATTGAATGAAATGAATACCTGGGAACTAGTCGACCTACCTCAAAATCGCAAACCTTTGAGCTGCAAATGGGTCTACAAAATTAAAAGAAATCCCGATGACTCTATCGAGCGTTATAAGGCAAGATTAGTAGTTAAAGGATTTTTGCAAAGACCTGGGATTGACTATCAGAAAACTTTCAGTCCAGTCGCCCGACTAAGTACGATAAGAGCTGTCTTAGGAATAGCCGCTCAAGAAAATATGGTGCTTCAGCAATTTGATGTTTCTACAGCATTCTTAAACGGTACTGTAAAAGAAGAAATCTATATGAGGCAACCAGAGGGGTTTGATGATGGTACTAAGAAAGTATGTAAACTAAAAAGAAGCCTTTATGGTTTAAAGCAGGCTCCACTATGCTGGAACGACTGCATATCAGAGTATCTAAAAAGTTCAGGTTTCAAGCAAAGCACTAAAGATCCTTGCCTCTACCTACGTGAACAAGTTTTGATTGCACTTTACGTAGATGACGGTTTAGTTGCTTCAACCAATGAACAGTCTGGAAAAGAATTTTTAGAAGAATTACAAACCAGATTTAAAATAACTACAAAACCGGCTTCGTATTTTTTAGGACTTGAAATAAATAAAGCATGCGAAGGGAAAATAACTCTTAACCAAAAATCATACACTGTGAAGATTTTAGAAAAATTTGGAATGGCCAATTGTAAGCCGACTCCAACCCCAGCAGTGAAATTTGACAGAGATGAAGAAGATAATGATTTAGATTCTTCCTTTCCCTTTCGTCAAGCCGTAGGAGCTCTAGCGTACCTGATGGTCGCTACAAGGCCCGATATAAGTTATGCAGTAAGCGTTGCATCAAGAAACCTAGAAACACCTACAAAACTTGATGTAATCAGAGTCAAACGAATCTTTAGATACCTTAAGGGTACCATAAACAATGGACTTGTTTTCGCAAAAAGCCGGGAAAAGAAGCTAATATGTTTCAGTGACGCTGACTTCGGTGGCGACACCTCTACGGGACATTCAACATCGGGGATGATTTTCTTGTTTTCTGGACCTATTATGTGGAAAAGCCAGAAGCAACCAACAGTTGCAATCTCGTCAACGGAGGCGGAACTTGTTGCCCTAACTGAAGCTGCGAGAGAAGCTTTATGGCTAAAAGATCTTCTAAAGGAATTAGTTGGTGTGATTGAAAAGCCAGTCATTTACGTTGACAATGAGTCTACCATCAAGCTCTCTGAGAATCCACCTTATGAGTTCCACAAAAGAACGAAACATATAAAAATAAAGCACTTCTTTATTCGAGAATGTCTGCAAAATGGGGACTTCATTATCAAGCAAGTCTCCACAGATCTTCAACTGGCAGACATGTTTACAAAGCCACTATTTGGACCGAGGCTTAAAATGCTCTGCCACAGAATAGGACTGCAAGACTAAATTCCAAAGAAAAAAGTAATGCGGGTGTGAAGGAGGATCTCCTTGCTTGACTTTATGGAGATCTCCGTTCTAATTCTTTTACATACTCTCTTTGGTTTACATGTCAATTGTTGTCGGTTTTGTCACTTGAAAAAAATAAGAGCTTTGATAAATAAAATACTTTGATGCGAATTCAGTTTAATGGTTTTACTGTTCAAATATTATTCTTCACAAATAGCCTAATCTTTAATTGATTTTGAACTTTAATTCCAAAGTATAGAATTCAATATCCACTATTAGTTGTTAGAGCACAAACAGTTGTTACTCAATGGCAGTATGACAAAAAATTTATCCCGCTTGGTGGCGCTGCTGTAGATGTAGACATTTTGTACGTGTGCCTTACGTGTTTATAATATGGCTTATTTTTCAATTATGTCTAAAAATGGTGATAATAATTATTATTATCATGAAAATTGGAAAGTAAACGAATTATAACGCCACGCTCATGCAATAAATCTACAGAGCGAGGCTGCCTCGCGAGGCTGTTCGCCCAGTCAGTACGCGGCTAATAGGCATGATGACTATTTTTTATTTTATGTTACATAAATTACCTCTCAAAAAAAAGAAAAGTTATTTATTTATATATTATGCATACATATATAAATTATATAAGTAGATTTGTGTAAATATTGTATTATTATATTAGGTTAAAATTATATTAGTGAACGTTTTTTTGTTCCTCTTTTTAAAGCACCATAAACTGCCCATTCCTTATTTTTCTTTCTGTTCTGTGTAAATAAAAGGTTGCCTGGAAGAAATTGCTTTTCAGCGATAAGGCCGCCAATATTGTTCCACTTCTGTACTGTCCTTATTTGTTTTGATTATGGTGAACAATAAAGTATTCATTCATTCATTCATTCAATTAGTAAAAGAATTATTTCGCTAGCATGAAAACTGCCCGAGATATGTGATATCTCGGGCAGTTTTCATGCTAGCGAAATGCATAAAATTGGACTCACCCGAAAACACTCCATACTAACGGCTACTCAATTATGACGTCACGCTTGAGTAGTTTGTATGCAACGGGTAGGAAATTTGTTCGGCAGCTACTACGCGTTCATTTCACCATTGCCGCTACCTCCCGGCTCGCTTCTTCATACCGCGCCCCCGGCGTCGCCTGGGTATATTAAGTACTGTGTTTATCAAAAGGGTTTCTTAGACAAATTTACTATAAATTTTACGGACTAATTAAATTTATTATTTATTTTAACAAATTTTATACTTTTTGAATGGACTTGTCCGCCCAACTTTGAAGGGTCATAAAACAAATAATACGCAATATATGAAAACAAAGAGGTATACAAGCTACTCTAAAAGTTTAATATGTTTACGTTTTTTATTCACTATTTCGCTATTTTATTCATTAGTCATCATCCCTATTAATACACATTATCCCATAGATGTTTGCTGAGTACGACGACACAGAAGTAGGTGCTTTAGATCTGGATGAGATCGAAGGTTTCATGCCGGAGTCCCACGATATGTTACTGCGAGCCGCTGAGGAGTTCGAGGAGTCCCACAGGAGGCTCCAGCTCGAACGGGATATGGAAATCTCCAAGTAAGTAGCCATAATATTTATTATGTCATGGGTCGCCAAACTTTTTAGCCTAAGGGTCAGTCCCATGAAGTCCCAATGACCAGGGGGCTAATTGTCTAATTTAAAAATCTATCGCAATCATAGACTTATTACATTACTAGATCGCTTTCATTTGACATATGTGACACATTGATGCATTTCTTTGGTACGTTTTTATTTGTGCCAAAAATAAGCATCAATGTGTTACATCCTGAAAGCGATTGCGATAGATTTTTAAATTAGACAATAGACAGGCAGGACCTAGATCGTACCAATGTACTGAACCAATTACACATTTTTGACTCGTGGTCTCACCAATAATGACCTACCCGTCTTATAGTCCCACTAGTTTTGGGTACATGGATCTACTTTCAATTAAAAAATAAAAATACCATGACCCACTGATATGCACTGGCCTGCAAAACTAAGTACTACAGAGGTCTATTTTCATACAAACGAGGTAACTTTGAAGCTTTGGTTCTCCGCCCAGGATTAAGCGGGATGTGATCTGATGATGGCCATCCAGGGAGTGAATGGAGAAGATTCAGATCTCCATACACACCCAATTGATCTGATCAGCATTCTAAGAGCTGTAAGGATTAGAGTTATCAGTTACAGCATTTCCATACATTTTAATGCTATTTTTGTGTTTTTTTTTAAACATATCCAAACAGCTCTTAGAATGCTGATCAGATCAATTGGGTGTGTATGGGGATCTGAATCTTCACCATTCACTCCTTGGATGGCTATTATCAGATCACACCACGTTTAATCCTGGGCGGAGAACCAAAGCTTCAAAGTTACCTCGTTTGTATGAAAATAGACTTCTGTAGTACTTAGTTTTGCAGGCCAGTGTATTTATTGAGGTTTAATGGCTAGTGGTTAGTATGTTGGTACGGTCCGTGTGATATGGTAGTATAAAACGTCATGTTCTTAAGAGACATGATGCACCAATTGAAATCAAAATTTCCTTCAAGTGTCCTTCCTTTGGCCGGTATGTTGGAGTGTTTCGCATGTTGTCTGGTTCGCAATTCGTCTGGCAGACAAACTGCGTATTTTTTTCTCAATAGACTATTTGACTAATTTTGGAAAACCATTTTAAATTATTCCTTATTACGTAATAGTCGCACCACATTGATATTTCAGGAAAAATCAATGTATTTCATTAAAAAAATCAATGTTAAAGTGTAAAATTTTAAAACCGCGCCAAAAACGCTATGGCACTGGACACGTGACTTGATGACGTCACAAGCCTGTAAACATTGTAATATCCTTAGCCATTTGACAGCCATCAACCGCAGATCTTCAGTCTATGGTCGTGTCAAACGCCTGAAGCCATATTTGTTTACAGGCAAGTGACGTCATCAGTCAGCTTAGAGTGTTTTCGCCACAGGAAAAAAATCAAAAATTATTGCATTTTCTAGGTGAAATTAATCGATTAATAGACTTAATTTAGTCCATATAATAGTTGAATATGATTTTTCACGCCATTATCTGTTAGGATGACCACAATTTGTAGTATATTTTCAATTTTGTCAAATTGTCTATTAGTCTGGCTTTATGATCTTGTGTTCGCAGGCCTGAAATGGCCCACGGGCCGTAGTTTGGAAGCCCCTAATACAGTATAAAATAAAATAAAAATGATCATAATTATGTCGTCTACAGTCTGTACCTATGCGGAGTTTTTAAAAATAAACTGGGTTCCTAAACTCATTGAAAACTGCGGCCCGCTACCGCTAGCCTTTGCCCACGTCTTTGTCTACTCATGTTCAAAGCATCAAGAGGTTAATTTCTTTAAAAAATTAGAGAAGAATGTGGTTTTTTAAACTTGTTCCTTTAACTTATTCATATTAACTAAATCTTTACCAGAATAAAACGCCTTGAAGAGATATCTGAAGAGTCTGAAGACGATCTGGTGACGTTGGAGGTGGAGCCCAAGGAAAGATGGGACTGCGAGACTATCCTATCTACATACTCCAACTTGTACAACCATCCTAAAGTTATTGAAGAGCCTAAGGTGAGGGAGGACTGTTAATGAACCATAGTTATTTGTTCAACAAGTGAGCAAAATTATATTTGCTGAGCACAGAGTGTGATTATGACGACCTGAGTGGTGTAGTGGTCAACATGCCGGTCTACCACGCAGTGGCCCCGGGTTCGATTCCCATCGGGGCAGAAAGAATTGATGAATTTTAATTTCAGTGACGGGTTTGGGTGTTACTATTTTAAAAGTATAAATATAAGTAGTATATCAGTTGTGTAGCACCCATATTACAAGCTATGCTTAGTTTGAGCACAGAATATATAATAGTACTAAAGTCGCATTACTAATTTCCCAGCAAAAATGTAAACAAAGGTGTTGCCAGAACAAAACAACACAAAAAGAAATAGTATATTGCTAAGTCAAGAAATAAACACACTTACATGGTTTTTCAACACAAACCTAATAAAAATAGATTAGATAAATATTCTGAATCATGAGTTTTGCGTCAAAAAGAGTAATATAATTTAATATTTCATAATAACAGTTGTGTAGTAGAAAGCATTTTATGACGCTGTGCACACATCAACTGCAAACCGTTGACATCAACCTTTGGTCTTTTTATAAAATTTCATATAAATTAGTATTACGAGTAGTAGCTGTAGTAGTAACATTTGTCTTTTGGTATTGGGGGGGAACAGGCGGTGATGCTACGTATTTTTGATTGTTTACATACAGGCAATATCTAAGTAAAGTTTTCTTATCAGTTCGTTTCAAGAACTTTTAACATCAAAAATTATGATAGGTTATTAAGATAAAATTTCTGATTATCATCCTACTTTAAAATAATCCTGAATGACATTATATTTATAATGACTCAAAATATAATATACAAATTAAAAAGTTTTAAAAGTGACCAAAGGTTTTCAATATCTGAAAATGTCACTATCAGGGTCAGTTTGTCAATTTGACAGTGACGTTTCTTTGTTTACATTTTTGCTGGGAAATTAGTAATGCGACTTTAGACGTACAGAAGCCCATCCGCGCGAGGACAATCAAATAATAAGCAACTCTCGCTGCACGGCAATAAAGTACTATTTCAAATTGCATTGCACTGCGTGCCTAATACGACCTCCGTGGTCGACTGGTTCGCACGCCGGTTTTCAAGGCGTCACCATCTCTTGAGGTCCCGGGTTCGATCCCCGGCTGGATCAATGTAGAAAATTAACTTTTCAATATTGTCTCAGGTCTGGGTGTGTGTCATACCACCGTTGTTTCTGATTTCCATAACACAAGTGCTATAGCTACTTACTTTGGGATTGGAGCAATGTATGTGATGTTGTCAAATATATATTTATATTATTCAAATATTTATTTAATATTATAAGCACCTGAATCGGTTAATCAAGAAAGGGAAGATGTCAGGCAAGCCTATTTACAGAGACCCGAAAAAAAAAATTTCAAAAAATTACTTATTCTCTTTCTTACCTTCTTCATGTAATAATTTGGTGCCCTATAATGTTTAAACTATTGTACTGACATATTCTCTTTCTGTCGCGTAGCTCTGTCTAAACCAGGGAATGATAACGCTATTTTTAAATGTAACGTTATTTCTTACTTTTTTACCGTTAATTTTAACATTATCGTTATGTCAATAAATAACGTTATATTGAAATTAACGTTATTTCAGTAAATAACGAAATTTTAACGTTATTTCTTACTTTTTACCGTTAATTTTAAAATTAACGTTATTCCAATTAATAACGTTACTTTTTTACCGATAAATTTAACGTTTAAAGTTTAACGCTATATTTAACGATAATTTTACCGGTACAATATTTTTACCGATATTTTTACCGGTAAATTTACCGATAAAATGTTTTAAGGGTATTTTTAACGTTATTTTTTTAACGGTATTTCAATCCCTGGTCTCAATTAACTCAACCGACTCGCGACATCCCTCGTGCGCTGGCTCGACTGAGTGAGCCGCGCGAGCAATAGGCTAATATAAAAAAAAATTAAGCGTGGAGTGAGACCGCCATGGTTTAGGGCTAGATGGCGCTGTGTGAAATTGTCCAAGCATTTATTATTATTATTTAATCCCATATTCAAACATTTTAGCGTCCAAATAAGATCCAAATCGACATCAAGACCGGCCTGCCCAAAGACACGCTGGGCAAAGATAACAGACTGACGGTGAAATCGCTCGCAAAGTTCAACGCCCTCAACGAACTAGCGGACCAGGAACAAGATGAGGAGGGGAGGACTCAGGCGGAATCTGTGTTATCGACGCTGAGTGTGCTGTCTTTAAGGTAAGGATGATACAAATTCACTCTTATGTATGGTAAACTATTATTTTATCTCTTTCACTCGCATTGACTGTGAGCAGTATATCCGATAGATATCGGTAGAGAAAACTGCCTCTCTATTGTCTAATTTCAAAATCTATCGCAATCGCTTTCAGGATGTAACACATTGATGCTTCTTTTTGGCACAAATAAAAACTTACCAAAGAAATGCAGCAATGTGTCATATCCATCTGTCAAATGAAAGCGATTGCGATAGATTTTTGAAATTAGACAATTAGCCCCCAGTTTGCATCGACTCATGGTAGAGCTACAGGTCGATAGCCAAATCTGCAGTTTTTCTGTAAAGTACGTATATAGATACCACAAAAAATATTTGTTATTACAAAAGATTTTTATGCCTGTTTAACTTTGACACTGTTTATAAGTGATGCTGTCATAATTTTGACAATATGTATATGTATGTGTTTAAAATAGAGATGGGCCAACTATGACTTTGGCCGACTAGTCGGCTGCAAAAAGGCCGACTAGAGTCTGTCTAAAAAGTCAGTTTACATGGGTAATTTCAAAAATATTTTTTTTACCCACCTAAATCCCCAACCACCCCACCAATACCCATCTAAATAAATAAATAAAAAAATATGTTTACTATTAGAATTTTGACAGCACCGACAGGGTTACCAGTATAAGTTTTTTTAATAATTTAATAATTTCTCAGGTAAACTGACTTTTTAGACAGACTCTAGTCGGCTAAACTGATCATTGTTTTCGGTAAATTTATCACTTGCTTTTTAGTTGAAAGTTCTTACGCACAGCTGCGTCTTAATGATGGGCATCTCCCAAATCTTTATAAACACATGTTTTACAACTTAACAATACTTGTGCAAACAATAATTTTTAACCTTGTTTATTCATTGACCAAATAAATTGTTAAATTAGCTTTAAAAAAATTACTTCCGAGGATCTATTGTCTTGTACACATTTTATTTCCTTTTTTGTTTGTTATTGCTTGTAAAGTTTTACTTTCAACCTAAAAATATGAATAGAATAAAAGCCCGACTAGTCGGTGCTTTTTGCCGACTAGTCACCGACTACAAAGACTATTCGGTACATCTCTAGTTTAAAAATCTTTTGTATAATAAATGACACCAATTATTTTTTATTTCAGGCCCAAAGACGAAAAGGCAGAAGAAAAGAAAGAAAGAAAACGACTTTTGAAAGAATACAGGAAAGAAAGAAGAATAGAGAAGAAGGCAAATAAAGAAGCATTCAAAGAAGAGAAGAAACGACAAGAGAAGATTATGTTAAACAACAGAAGCAATGTGCAAGGGAACCGAATATGTTAATATTTAAGCGAAAATGAACTTTATACAACGTGTTACAAAAATACCCTAATGCCGAAAATATGGTAGATAGGGACCATCAAACTGATCATTTTTTACTATAGGACAAACTCTGAAATCGCATTTTTGTATGAAACAGCAAAATTTTTGCAATTTCAGAGTTGGTCCCATAGTAAAAGTTGATTAGTTTGAAGGTCCCTATCTACCATATTTTCGGCATTAGAGTTTTTTTTGTAGTTAGCTTAAATTCCTATTTTTATAGTCATAACGATACATTTCTGTAATAGTAAGTATATTATATTATTTTGTAAGAAATTGTGTTTTCATTCCAATCTTTTTTTTATTGTATATTAAACAAAAGGGCGAAATACATATAAAAAATTTGTACAAAAATCAAACTTCAATATCTTGTTTGTACTAAAAAGTATATTGCTTTACATTAGGATTAATCAAACACATTGAATAAAAAAAATATACACAAAAAAATCCATAGTTGTAAAACAGTGTTATTATATTTATATTTCAATATAAATATCCTTAACTTAATTACTTACATAACATTCTATATACACGACTGACAGATCCATTTAGATATACATAAATGTTTTTATCACACAAATATTAAGGAATGTGTCCTGTTTAAAACTTACATTCCTTCTGATAACTTCCAATTTACTACACACACCTAATTTATACAGAGGCCATTGCCATGCCATGCTATGATGGCCATTTAAGAAAATAAATTGCCTGGAAAATTTAGTCCTTTTTTATGATAGATGGCAAGCGTTTGCCCGCTTTCATGCCTGATGGTAAGCGATAATGCCATCTACGATGAAACGCTCTTGCGTAGAAGATACCTAACGGGTGTAACAAGACACTCGACGAAGCCGAAGTCCACGCATTCCGCCTATCATCAGGATCATTTTTGTCTTTTAGTCTATATCTGGGAAACTAATAGCCAAGAAGTTATTGAAGGGCAAAGTAAATATATTTTTTTCAAAATTTTTATGAAATCTTTTTTTACTTAGTCGTTATTTCCTCATTTTTAACCGACTTCAAAAAAAGGAGGAGGTTCTCAAGTCGACGGTATTTTTTTTTATTTTTTTTTTATGTATGTTTTAACATAGCTTCGTCAGTTGTTATCCGATTTGTACAATTCTTTTTTTATCTCAAAGAACATAGTTTGTGTGTGGTCCCATAAAATTTTTTCAGAGATCTGGCCAGTAGTTTTCTCATAATCCTGAAAAATATCATTTATTTAGCTCGCCATCGCACGAGTTTTTATAGAATTTCGGACATAACATCTTTGTTTATGAACCGATTTAGATGATTTTTTTTTTATTTGAAAGGGTATACTTCAAGAGTGGTCACAATTTAATTTCATCGTTATTGAACTTCGAACTTCGAAGATACACAAGGGAACTCCTCAAAGTCAAATAGTATATGTAAAGTGATTTAGGTTTTGGTAAGTTTATGGCAATCCAAAACAAACCAAATCATGGTTTGCGATGCAACGTTCTGGACTAGACTTGGACTACGAAGACACAACGGAACTCCTCAAAAACAAACAGCGTAAATTTGGAAATTGAGTTCTAGGCATTTTACCATTGAAAATGTTATAATATAAAGTAAAAAAATATTTACACGCTGCGCTTACATACCTACCACTAAAAAGTTGAAAATAAAAAAGCTTTTTTAAAAAAAAGAAAAACCGCCTTCAAAAAACCTGAAAATAAAAACAGCTTAAAAATTAAATACCTCTAAAAAGCAAGAAATAATATTCGAATCATTCGTTACACATATCAATATTAATAAAACACGTCTAATGAAGTCGGGTGGGGCTTTTAGAAAAAAATGAAGTTGTCCTCCAGCCCCACCCGACTTCAATAGACGTGTTTTATTAATATTGATATGTGTAACGAATGATTCGAATATTATTTCTTGCTTTTTAGAGGTATTTAATTTTTAAGCTGTTTTTGTTTTCAGGTTTTTTGAAGGCGGTTTTTCTTTTTTTTAAAAAAGCTTTTTTTTGTCTACAGAAACATTATCAAAATGTTATGTATTTCGTAACAAACAATGGCTTCAAAACGTCATCACTCAATGTATTTCATGAGCACGCACATAAACGTTGCCTTTCAACTCGGCCGCACGCAGCTGTGTAGCATTCACTCGCAGGCGCGTTCTTTTGTACGCGTTACATTGCGTGGTAATGTATGCAATGCTTTTTAACACCAAAAATTAAAATCATTTCCCAGCAATAATTTTGAACAGAAATGGTCCTGATGATGGGCAGAATACATAGACCTCGGCTTCGTTGAGTGTCTTGTTACACCCGGTATTCACTCGCGACTTGAAGGCTCCCAGATTGTACCTATCAGGAAACACAGACTCAGGCAAGGAGATTCACTCTCTGGCGGTACGGATGATACAATTTGAAGCAAAACGCTTAGTCGAGTCTTTGGAATATCCACCAAAAAACGGTGGCGCTGATTCGTACGTCTGGTTGTCTGAAATCCTGCTATCCACAGAAACATTAATACTTAATTAAACTTATATAAAAAAAAATACAATTGTTTTTATTTTTTGAGGTTAATAAATGGCCGCCAGGCGCATTAGCAATTGGCGGGGATAGTAAACTTAACGTTTATGAATACGGAAATTAATCTTCGATATTAAGACAGAACTAATCCCTCGTACCCCAGCCCGTCGGGGTCGGGGCATTCCATCCGGTTCTTGATGTGCTGCAGCGTGTTGTGGAAGTGCTTCGTGATCTGCTCCACTTCTTCAGACTGGTCGAGGTTGGCCAACTCTTCGCGGATCTTTTGGATCACCTGGAAAATTAAGACTATATTATACATGGTGTCTTTTTATTCACTCTGCAAAATTTAAGGATGTGGTCCATGAACTGAACAACTTTCTCTAAGAAGCATAGAGTCAAATATGTAAAAAAAACACTTTCCATACAAATCAAGGAGATCACGTGATCAGTTTAGTTAGTGTTAACCAAAATTTTGTGGCGTATTTCGACGCATATTTCATGTAGGGCTATTCACGATTGTCGGAAATCTAGTCGAAAGCATTCGGTTCGAATCCGTATCCTCCGATATTACATAAACATAGCAATTCACAAATACATTCGACTGGCATTCGATTCACTTTCTGACGGGAAAGCCCAATGCATTTACAAAGTTAGGTAGCATGAGGTAGAAAATAAGATCGAAGACTATAGATTTGCCGATTCGATTCGGAAAGTTGGTTTCCGACAATCGTGAATAACCCCCATGGAGAAAGTGGTTCAGTTTCATGGCCTGAATACATCCTTAAAATAGGTAGAATTAACAAAAATGCAGCCTGTATAAGCCGAGGGCTATAGACAGAGGAACAATCGCGGTATTCCGTGCACGCATACGCACGTTGTTCTTTTATCGCCAGTATCTTACTATCAAGGGCGTCAACAACTTGAGTTAATAGCGAATAACCAATATGGCTTTTGTAAGGGGAAAAGTACTGAGGACGCGGTTCTTAAGCTCACATCGTTAATTACTACTTATGTTGATATGGGTGAGAACTGTGTCGGAGTATTTCTGGATCTCCAGAAAGCTTTCGACACAGTCTCAATACCTATCCTACTGGCACGGCTCGAGACAGTGGGCATCCGCGGTGTGGTGCATAATTGGTTCAATGACTACTTGACAAATCGTCAGCAGCTCGTAAAAGTGTCTGACCACTTCAGTAACAAGGCTTCCTGCTCCTATGGCGTTCCACAAGGGAGTACTTTGGGACCAACCCTTTTTTTATTGTATATCAACACCCTCTGCAAACTAGTGATCCCTGGTGCAGATACTCTGATGTTTGCAGACGATACAGTAATTCTGTTTCACGGTAAAACCTGGTCAGAACTGAGTGAGCTAGCTGAAACGGGCTTATGTACTGTAACATCTTGGTTAGAAGATAATCTTCTAACCATTAATGCCCAGAAAACAAAATATCTCTGCTTCAGCAAAACAAAGGCCAAAAGCCCCAACTCTGACTTTACTATCGCCCTACACACCTTCCCCTGTAACCGAGGCGACCTGAAAGCGGTGCATGGAGGTCCTTGCAATTGTCCTAATCTCTCTCGTGTAGGTTCGATTAGATATTTGGGTGTCCACGTAGATGAAAACCTAGTTTGGAGCCAACATTTGTCAGTGGTTTCCTCAAGGGCACGCAAACTAATTTATGTTTTTAAGAACCTGAGAATTGCTGCTAATAAAAGTTTACTTATTTCAATATACAAGGCCCTATGCCAGTGTTTGCTGACTTACTGTATATGTGCCTGGGGTGGCGCTGCAAAGACGCATCTAATCGAACTAGAACGCGCACAGAGAGCCGTTCTCAAAGTTGCCCTTGAACTTCCCTTTCGTTCCCCAACCACTCAACTTTATCTGACATCAAACGTCCTACCAGTGCGTAAACTATTTGTGCTGCAAGTTCTTTGTAGATTCCATCGTAAGGAAATTCCTTTTATAACACTTCCACAAAAAAGAATATCTAAATATCCCATTGAATATGCTCGCTCCACCTTTGCAAAGAGACATTATGATTTCATTGCTCCACGACTTTACAATAAGATTCTTACTTTTGATAAATCATTACCAGATTATCTTAATTCTTCTTTTAAAAAGTTTGTGATTGAGTGGCTGTATCAGTTTGATTATGAATCCACAGAGGAAATGATTGAAAGTCTGTAAGTTCAACTTGTTGTTTTTGTAAAATGTTATATATTTTCCACTTTCGCAATGTTATTTTTATATTAAGATTAAAATAAATGATGTAGGTACTAGAAAATATATCAACTCGAATTGCATGTTAAATAAGGTGTTATATTGTAAACAGCAATATTCCTTGCTATTCTCAACGAGAAGCCTGACTCTCATTACACAGGGAAACCTTAAATGGGAGCAGACTCACATTTAATTCTGTAAATGGCTGTTTAAATAAAGATATTTTTATTTTTATTTATTTATTTAACAATCCGTTGCTGTGGTCATAGGCGTATCTAGAGATTTTTCCAGCTGGCCCCTACTACCGGGGCAAAGCAGGGGGCCCAGGCTGCGTACAAAACGGTCACCCGGCTGCAATGACACTTGTTATTTTACTTTTTAGTTCGTTTTTACCGCATCAATTAGCCCTAAAGCTAGAGCCGCATTCCCACTTTCTTTCAATAACGCGTATCTTCCCAGTAGTTCCGTCAACAATAGCGCTTGAACCCTGTCGGCCATTCCACACAGTGTACACCCAAAAATGAATTTAAATCCCCCTTTCTCTCAGTAACGCGTATCTTCCCAGTAGTTCCGCCAACAATTGCGCTTGAACCGCGCCGTCCATACATTGTGCACTCAATATTAAACCTAATCTCTATGTAAATAACACTCACCGCATCAATAAGCCCCGTAGTTAACCCCCCTTTCTCTTAATAACGCGTAATAGTCTTCTCAGTAGTTCCGTCAACAGTTGCGCTTGAACCCCGCCGTCTACACATTGTGCACTCAATATTGAACCTAATGTCCATATAAATAAGACTCACCGCATCAATTAGCCCCGTAGTTAACGCCACATTCCCCCTTTCTCTCAATAACGCGTATCTTCCCAGTAGTTCCGCCAACAACTGCGCTTGAACTCCGCCGTCCATACATTATGCACTCAATATTGAATCTAATGTCTATGTAAGTAAGACTCACCGCATCAATTAGCCCCGTAGTTAACACTGCATTCCCCCTTTCTCTCAGTAGCGCGTATCTTCCCAGTAGTTCCGCCAAAAATTGCGCTTGAACTGCGCCGTCCATACATTGTGCGTTGAATACTGAGCCTAATATCTAAGAAAATAAGACTCACCGCATCAATTAGCCCCGTAGTTAACGCCGCATTGCCCCTTTCTCTCAGTAACGCGTATCTTCCCAGCAGTTCCGCCAACAATTGCGCTTGAACTCCGCCGTCCATACATTGTTGTGCGACTCGAGCGGCTTTCTTCAGGCAGTCTAGAGCTCTAGATGCTTCGTTTAGTGGCCACTGTGAAAAATCAGTACAATATGATTAAATTGGGCTATTCCATAGTATATCCCAACTAGCGATCCCAATCAGTTGAAATACATAGTTTTTTCCACTCTTCTCAATTTTTTTCACTTACAAGTTGGGAAGAATGGAAAAAAAATCATTGTATCTCAACTGATTGGGATAGCCAGTTGGGATATATGGAATAGCCCATTAAATTGACAATAGACAGTGACCCGCTGCAACTTCACTCAAGAATAAATGGCAAAGAGAAAAACAGATTAAAATACGCCGTTTTGTACCGCAAGCGCTCTTAAATTAGCCACTTTTGTTGTACATTGTCAATTTCATCGTATTATAAATTATTTCAACAGGTCAATAAAACGGTAAGATATGGTAGGATACAAAAATGACGATTTAAAAGCACTTCCCTATTAGTCAGTTTGAATAAACATTTTGAATTTTTAATGAATGAAATAATTTAATTTCAAAATTTAAAAAGTCTGTGGTTCTCAATTTTTTCTACGTACCCCTCCAAGGCCCCAAACTCGCGTATCCCGTATTACATCTCCCACCCACTTACATCGAAATAATGTTCTGTGTATCGTCTCGCGAGATGTTCCAAGTGAGGAAATACCACGGTCGAGAGAATTGAAAAAATCAAAAAAAAAGTTGACAATATCAACGTCTTGTAGTCCCCTGATCCCTTCTCCAAAACTATCCCGTTTTACATATTTTAATTTATAAATTATAAAGAAAGGATTTGGCTGTGTTCCCATGTTTTCCCTTTTTTCATAAATTAATTATTAAAAGATATATTCATCTTCAAAAACCTAAAAAAATTGCCATTGTTTAGACATCCAGCAATCAAATTTGACGAGATTATATAAGAAAACCAAAACATAGAAACACAGCCAAAATATTTCTTTACTTTTTGATGAAAAAAGTATTTAAATCGGTCTAGTTTTAGAGGAGGAAACAGGGGACTACGAAACGTTAATTTTGTCAACTTTCTATATGATTTTTTCAATTCTCTCCACCGTCACAGAATATCTACTCTAACGCGAAAAGAAACGACACTCGAGCATGTATGCTCGTAAAATCGCTCGCGGCTATGTGTGCGTGTCTGGAGGCGCGCGGGGAGTGCAGCCGCCAGTCGCCGACATGTCCTTGTGTTATTAACATGTCCTTGCACAAGTTTATATTTCCTAACATACCTACTATGTAATTTCTTTTGGCACAAGTCTGAATTTCATTTCGGTATCAACCCTAGCGCTTACACGCTCTGGCTCAAGGTCGTCGGCGCTCGAACTCTCGCGTACAGAGTGTGTCACGGCTGTGCCACAACTCACTGTATATAACAAAAGTGTAGCTTACCAGTAGTCCGTCCTTGGCCCCCTTCCAGAAGAGGTGCGCGCACAGCGCCACGGCGCGGCTCTGGTCGGGCTTCTTGAGCAGCTTGCTGGCCGCCAGCGCGCACTGCGTGCGCATGGGCTCCGCGTTCTCCGCGCCTGAGGGTGTATGCCAATAATAAATTAAAACAAAGACGTTTAAAAGTGGCATCAGTGACAGAAAAGTTGTGCTGAGGCCCTATTAATTAGTAGATTATACAACAAGTGAAAAAAGAAGGAATTTAGTTCGAGGTACTATGTTGGATCCCGAGAGCAGCGAAGGATTCTGTTGAGTTGAGTTGAAATAATAAAATTCAAAAGTAGAATCCTGAGCGAAACGAGGGATACAAAGGACCGAGATGAAATTTTTTTTCACGAGTTGTGTACTCTACTTTTTACCATTGACTGCGAGAAAACATAATAGCAGTACTTACTACTACTTACACCTGTAGTACCTATTTATATTTATCAAATTTTATTATTTAGATAGGTAATAGATAGATAGGTAATAAACTTATTATTATTATTAATTGTTAGAAAATAGTGAAACTATAAGTTTTCCAATGACATAAAACAACCATGCTATGAGGGAAATTACATGATCAGATCAGTCTGACATCAGTCCATTTCATCAGTTTGTATAGACTTTGAATTTTTACAGACTGAAAATCGTACCAGAGGGCCTAGTACGAGTTGGTTTTTTTGTACTCACTTCACTTTGCGAATAGTTAACTATCGTTTTCTCTCTTTCACTCGTTCACTCACTCGCATGATTTCCTCTCTTTCACTCGATACTATTCGCAAAGTGAGGTGAGAAACACAACTCGTACTAGGCACTCAGACTGATGGAATGGACTGATGCAAGACTGAACATCTAATCTCCCTCAAATATAAAGAAAAGAACCCAAAGATAAGACACTAAAAAGAACCTAATTAATTTGGCGAGATATTTTTTTTAGAAAAGAACTCAAAGATAAGACACTAAAAAGAACCTAAATAAAATTGGCGGGATATATATTTTTTTAAATTGTATAACTATGGCTTTATCTATGGTATAGCTCCATACATAGATGTAGCAAATCCCTTCGGTTTGGCTCCATACTTTCAGCAAGTTTTTTTTTGTACATAATTCATACGATGCGCGCTTGTTCCAAATTCAAATTATTTTTATTCACTCGGTGAATAAAATCGCTTATTATTCACTCTTATCGTTGAATTCAACGCACTTTTTAGAGTGGCGATGGTAAAAAAAATATATACGTTGAATACTTAGTCTTAAGCTGTATTTATCTATTAGTGTTTGTTGTGCCTAGATAAATTTAAGCTGTATTTATCTATTAGTGTTTGTTGTGCCTAGATAAATTTAAGCTGTATTTATCTATTAGTGTTTGTTGTGCCTAGATAAATTTAAGCTGTATTTATCTATTAGTGTTTGTTGTGCCTAGATAAATTTAAGCTGTATTTATCTATTAGTGTTTGTTGTGCCTAGATAAATTTAAGCTGTATTTATCTATTAGTGTTTGTTGTGCCTAGATAAATTTAAGCTGTATTTATCTATTAGTGTTTGTTGTGCCTAGATAAATTTAAGTTGTATTTATCTATTAGTGTTTGTTGTGCCTAGATAAATTTAAGCTGTATTTATCTATTAGTGTTTGTTGTGCCTAGATAAATTTAAGCTGTATTTATCTATTAGTGTTTGTTTTGCCTAGATAAATTTTAAGTTAAGGCGCCGTACTACCCACTACTAGCGCCGTCAATACATTTATTTTTATTACTCGTAAACCAAGTCAATATTTAAAAAACCTAAGATCATGCCCTCTTATATTGTCTCTAATATTTTTAAATAACTCTTCAACAACTTTCGTCCATTCTGTATTTTTTTTAAATCCATTCTTGCCAAAAGTGGCCACTTTGAGCTAAAATGGATTTTAAATCTTACAGAAATAATGAAAACTGTTAAAGAGTTATTAAAAAAATATTAGAGACTATTTAAGAGGACATGATCGTAGGTTTTTTTAAATATTGACTTGGTTTACGAGCAAGTAAAATAAATGTATTGCCGGCGCTAGTAGTGGGTAGTAGGGCGCCTTAAGCTAGTTGTTGTTCAATAAATAAATAAAATAGTCCTCTTACGCCCTGGTCCACCGATGGGACGGCCAACCGCGCGGCTCCATTTTAATATGAAATTTCGTCAGGCTAAGCTCACTCCTCGCTTTAGGTACGAAGCTACAAGTAGCCAGCGGGTCCGTCCGGACGATTCAGCAACCGTTCTCCTACGACCGATTTGCTATTGGACTGTTCGTCGACAGGACGATTCATTTATTTCCATTTCCCCTACAGCGTCTTTCACCTACGGACTGTTCGCCGACAGGACCTTTGGTATATGTCACTTTTGACGACACGCCGTTTCACCTACTGAATGTTTCACCGACACGACGATAAACCTATAACTCTTTTAACTACAACCCTTTCCATCTACGGAGGATTCGCCGTCAATATTAAGGCAAGCGATATTACAAAGAATATAAATAAATATTTCAGGATGCACCACTCAGGGCCACACATAGCCATCTAGTCCCAAATTACTATCCCCGTCAATTGGTAATGCGCTGGAACCTTGTCAAATTAACATACACATCATCGTTATCCGCAACTAAAAGTGTCAAAAAACAGTAAAATTCTAATAGGTAATATAATAAATTAATTTTCAATAAGAAAGGGTCTAGGTATATCAGAAAATTACAATTGTTTTTGGTTTTGAGGTTAAAATCATGACCACCAGGCGCATTACCAATTGACGCGGATAGTAAGTCAACTTGTGCTATGGGTACTAGATTACTCATACATATTTTTTTGTAAATACATACTTATAAATATAAATTGTAGTTTTAATTACTTACATGTTATTCTATTCTTTGAAAATAAAATATGTATTTATATCACGCTTATACCTAAGTATTGGCAGTTGCTTCATTGTTATTTATTATCTACTAGCTGATGCCCGCGACTTCGTACGCGTGGACTTTATGACTTCGGCGTAGCATATAAATATGAACTCATGTAGTTACATAAGAAAATACTTGTAGCAGTGTTATACTTAATGTTAAAAGTTGATAAATTATTTTTAGTATATTTTTATAATTAATATTATAAACATAGTTTAAAAAATATATTATAAACTATGTTCGGAGTCTTTGCTTCGGGAGCCAATATGAAAAGACCTGAAAACGTTACTATTTACCTACCTACTCCTAACGCGTATTTGTTCCTAGTATGCAAAATAAATAATAATATAAAAGTTTTAATAAAATATTTACATAAACCATTTCCGGTGTAATAGATAATAAGTAACAATGAAGCAACTGCAATACTTCAATATTTTTATTATTTTATTTTCTAAGAATAGAATAACATTTAAGTAATTAAAACTACAATTTATATTTATAAGTATGTATTTACAAAAAAATATGTATGAGTAATCTATTAACCATAGCACACGTTGACTTAATTTGGGACTAGATGGCTATGTGTGGCCCTGAGTGGTGCATCCTGAAATATTTATTTATTATTCTTTGTATTTTATTGTATTTTTTTTTATTGTATATTATTATTCGCTTGCCTTAATATTGACGGCGAATCCTCCGTAGATGGAAAGGGTTGTATTTAAAAGAGTTATAGGTTTATCGTCGTGTCGGTGAAACATTCAGTAGGCGAAACGTCGTGTCGTCAAAAGTGACATATACCAAAGGTCCTGTCGGCGAACAGTCCGTAGGTGAAAGACGCTGTAGGGGAAATGGAAATAAATGAATCGTCCTGTCGACGAACAGTCCAATAGCAAATCGGTCGTAGGAGAACGGTTGCTGAATCCGTCCGGACGGACTAATTTCAGAGGGCTACCGCGTGCCGGCTGGGTCGCACGTTAGCAGTTCGATTTCGATAGTCACTCTATAATAATATTAATATAACCAAAATGAAGGCATATTACATCGCAATGGGCTGCCTTAATACTAATAAAAAGGATCCGAACCTCACGTGTTTTTCACACTTCCAAAAGTTCCAAACGACATCGAAACGTAAGAAGTGCTTGTCTACTAGGCACTTAGTATTTAGTATCCATTTATTCTTAGGTAGGTACTTACTTGTCTTATTTGTTAAAAAATATTCACCCAACTATTTACTGAAATAATAATTTTTAGATTAGGTAGGTACTTACTTACCTACTTTCGAAATAAAGTTAATTATGAATACAATTTCATTTCGTATGAAAGAAAATTGACTCAAAGTCAGCATGTCTGATGTGGCGTTGACTGTGCCTATCCAAGGTTATTTTGAAACATATTTAAGTACCAACAAATTATTTCAGAACCTCATAACTTGTAATAAATTAACTACCTGTTATTTAATTATTATATAAAAGAAGAAAGTGAAACCCTGAATTCGTTAGAGGAGATAAGAGCTACGCGATAGAAAGAGAGGCAACTTCTAGGTGAATATAACTGTAGCCAAGGGAGCGGCGTGCAACCTGAATTGCACTTTATTGTGTATGGAATAGAGTCGCTATTTAAATAAATGACTTTGCGGAGTGGATCTTCTGTACTTGTACTATTATGTATTCTGTAATTTCGTGACGATTATGGGCTATTTACATGAATCGATTTTATTAGTCACCTGTGACGGTCGACTTTAGTCACCTAGCAAGGTGCTAACGTAGTTCCAGTATTGGCCACCGGATCAGATAATTTTGTTCAGTCACCTGCGGCCTAGGCCGAATTGCCTTTTACACGGTCGGTTTTCGCCGCGCGGCGAGAGGCTTTAGTCACCCATGTAAATATCCCATTAAGTGCGTATGATCATGAGCGGTTACATGTTAAAATGAAAAAACCGCCAGTGCGCAAGAGGGCTAAGAAGGCTTATTCATTAATGCAAATGAAATGCAATTCAATTTTATTCAAATGAATAAAATAAACTTACCGAAGCAGTTGATCTGTTCAAAGGTAGCAATAATAAGCGTGATGGCGGCCAACTGCGCTTTACTGTCCGATATCTCGTCTTCGTACAACGAGAACGCTTGCGACAAGTACTCGTACGCGATCGTCTCGTGGTTCGAGAAACCGATCTCGCTTATCGCTAGCGCTCCTTGGAGATATAGCCTGAAAATGGACTTTAATTAATGGGGGGAAGCTTCAAAATTGGTCGTTTAATTGAGTGTTAATTTTATTGATATCAAATATTGAAGAAAATAATACATATTTAGTGTAAAACAAAACAGTACTAATTGTCTAATTTCAAAATCTATCGCAATCGATTTCATTTGACAGATGGTTTGTGATACATTGGTGCATTTCTTTGGTTCGTTTTTATTTGTGCCAAAAACAAATATCAAATGAAAGCGATTGCGATAGATTTTGAAATTAGACAATTAGTGGGCAGATTTGGTGTCTTTAAGTTACATTATTGCGTAAGTCTGTCTCGTTTAGTGATGTGATGACCATACTAATGAAATAAACAAGCAAAATTTTATTTCACATCCGTTTTAATTAAGATAATTAATATATTAGAAATAATGCAAGAAAAAAACGACGACTAACCCGTAGAACCACAGACGTAGCTATGGGTGAGTCGATTTTTTCTAGTATTTTTCTAATATATTAATTATCTTCATATACAAATAGCATTATGAATGCCTAAAATTTTATGCATTTTAATTAACTAGATATTAAAATGGAAAGCATTTTTTAATTAGAAGGAGTTTTGCAACAATGTTAATTATTTTTCGTACATACATTTACATGAAAGTATTTCTACTTTTGTAGCAACTCACCTGAGCGGCAATTCTGCTAACTCTGCCTTAGCGAGCATTGTGATGGTTTGATGACAAAACTGGAATATCTTCTGACATTTCTTCTCCCACATTTCGTCCTAGAATCCAAATTAATATCCTGTAACGTCGTGCATGGCTACTGCTTAACAATATTATACTTTATGATGAATGTCTTAAAGTATAATATTCTTTAACAACTTTTTTGCTATTCATCGCTAGCTTCAGTCTATAATCGTGGAAGGCGATAGGCGGGAAGCATATACCTAAGCAAAATCTAACTCTGGAGTTTTGATGGTTATTTTTGATTGGTCAAGAAACTCAGTGGTTAGGTTTTGCGCGCAAACTCTAACTCTCCAGTTTCGCTCTAGTTTCGATAGTGATCTCTGATTGGTCAAAAATACGCTACCTACGACAGTCGTGTTCAAAGACAACTGACAACTGAATTTTGAAGCACGCTCATTGGTGGATACGCACTCAGTAGTTAGAGTTTGCGCGCAAAACCTAACTACTGAGTTTTTTGACCAATCAGAGATCACTATCGAAACTAGCGCGAAACTGGGGAGTTAGAGTTTGCGCGCAAAACCTAACTACTAAGCTTCTTGACCAATCAGGGATCACCGTCAAAACTCGAGAGTTAGATTTGGCTTATATGCGGGCGGGAACGAGAGTTGTATTCTTCTCGCCCTGAGATGATGTTTGATTGCTGTTTAGCATTATATTATGGATGCATAGTGTCATTTCACAAGTTTTTTGTTATTCGTCGCTAAACAGCTTGTGTATTCCCGATTCATATGAGCTTATTACTAGGGGGGTTTACTCCGCGCTTAAAATTTTATATTAGCTTACTGCTCGCGGCTCACTCAGTCGAGCCAGCGCACGAGGGGTGTCACGTGTCGGTTGAGACCATACAAATAGAATGTCAAAGAACAACAATGTCAATAAACAGGTAATCCGAAATTTTCCGTATACATTTTATATGAGGTACGTAAAATATGACTTAGATTCATAAAATATGACTATATATGGCAAAGAAAATTAATAAACTATATTCCATACTGTTTTCTTCGACGATAAATGAATAAATGTAGCGAAATTTGGTTTAAGAGAAATGTGTGGCAATATCTTATTTACCTGTGAAAAGTGTGATTGCTTGGATTGTTTCTTTTTTGACAAAAAGAAACAATCCAAGCAATCACACTACACATCACACCACAATTACTTAGAGCACAAGACACCGTGGCTCCACGATACCTTTATTTTAAATTCTAATTAAGATTAACAAATATTTTAAACAAACTGTGATTGCCCATTTGCTAGGCGGGACGCTAGGGGCTCTTACTGTAAAAAATGTTGGCATATGTCACTTGATCCTTTGTCTCTTTTTTACATAGACCGAGTCCGTATGATGGTAACTTCTCTTTTCCACGCTTTGTTGGTCTTATTGAGCGCAGCGAAATTTTTTCTATGTCTATGGTTGAGACAGAGCTACGCGACAGAGAGAGAAGCGCTTCGGAGGTGCTTATATAAATAGGCACGCAGCGCTGTGCAATTTGAAATTGTACTTTATTGCCGTGCAGCGAGAGTAGCTTATTATTGGATTGTCCTCGGATGGACTTCTGTACTTTAGCACTATTATATGTTCTGTGTTATTACTTTTATAGTAGTTTGTTACACAAGGGACGTAAGTGAGCTATAACAGAACAAGATCCAATTTGGCGCCCGTGCGAGCGCAGCTCGCAAAGGGCGCTAATGGATCGAGTGCACCCGAGATATTTAGACGCCCGAGCGAGCGAAGCGAGCGAGGGCGAATATAGTTCGAGGGTGTAATAGCTACTTACAACCGAGGTAAGCATACTACTTTACATCATTCATGCGAGGTAAATTTAATAAAAATAAAAATGAAAATAAAAATAAAAATAAAAATAAAAATAAAAATAAAAATAAAAATAAAAATAAAAATAAAAATAAAAATAAAAATAAAAATAAAAATAAAAATAAAAATAAAAATCAAAATCAAAATCAAAATCAAAATCAAAATCCAAGGAGTTTTGCATAGCTTGAACGGAAATGAAATGCCGCCATATTTATTGTTTTTTTTTTCAGTAAAAAGTTTCCACAGTTTATAATATAAGAAAAGAGATTGGTTCACTAAGGAGTTTTAAATGCTTGAATTGTAAAGTGTACTTTACAGTTAAAGCATTCACCATGCTTGAATTGTAAAGTGATTTGAAGATGGAACGTTCTATCTAAACAATGCACTGTGTTGCACATGCCAACTTACACGGCCTCTTACTATACTAGTAAATCCTAGTTGCCGAGCAGTATGATGTAATAGTAGTTTGTTACACAAGGGACGTAAGTGAGCTATTACAGAACAAGATCCAATTTGGCGCCCGTGCGAGCGCAGCTCGCAAAGGGCGCTAATGGATCGAGTGCACCCGAGATATTTAGACGCCCGAGCGAGCGAAGCGAGCGAGGGCGAATATAGTTCGAGGGTGTAATAGCTACTTACAACCGAGGTAAGCATACTACTTTACATCATTCATGCGAGGTAAATTTAATAAAAAAAATAAAAAAAAATCAAAAAAAAAAAAAAAAAAAATCAAAATCAAAATCCAAGGAGTTTTGCATAGCTTGAACGGAAATGAAATGCCGCCATATTTATTGTTTTTTTTTTCAGTAAAAAGTTTCCACAGTTTATAATATAAGAAAAGAAATTGGTTCACTAAGGAGTTTGACATAGCTTGAATTGTAAAGTTACTTTACAGTTAAAGCATTCACCCATGCTTGAATTGTAAAGTGATTTGAAAATGGAACGTTCTATCTAAACAATGCACTGTGTTGCACATGCCAACTTACACGGCCTCTTACTATACTAGTAAATCCTAGTTGCCGAGCAGTATGATGTAAAATAAATTACCTGATCCTTAAGATCTTTGTAGGTGAACGCCAGTCTGTAAGCGTGGAACACAATAGGCGGGAATGAGTGTTGTATCCTTCTCGCGCCGCCGCCCTGTAACGCCTTTCTGGCGGCGCTCAGTATCAGGTACTGTTGGTCCGCTGAGTCGGACTTGAAGTGGTGGATCAATCTAGATAGAAATCAATATATTACAAATCGATTATTCATTTTGTACACATAGTTATACAAAGTGTGAATGAATGAACTAAAAATGGGAAAACCGTTTCTTCGGACCATCAAACTAAACAACCTTTACTATGGACACAGAATAGATTACAGAAAAGACACTCCCCGCCCCGCCCTAGAATCAATTACCTCCCCCCGCCCCGCCCTAGAATCAATTACTTCACCCCCACCCCGCTAGTGTATGCTTGTTTAGTCGTGTTTGTCAACTGTCAATTTATTTTGATATCCAAAGCGATGCGTCCAAGAAGCTTATACCTCCCTCCAATGGAGATTGCACGGCCATATGTCATAGTGAAGATTGAAAAAAGGTCCTTTAGTGACGTGACGGCTTATTGCTACCTCTTTCTTTAGTGTTACAATACGTGTTCGTTTTTCGTCGTTCGTTCGTTCGTGAGAAACGAAAACGTATTGTAAAACGAAAAGAAAGAGATAGCAATACGGCGTGACGTCACTAAAGAGTCTTTTTCAATCTTCACTATCTTACTAGGCGTGCAATTTCCATTGTGGGGATAAGCTTCTTGGATGCGTCGAACTTTATTTACAAAAAAGTTCTAAATTTGAACGCCGCTCATACAGTATAAACTGCACGGTAGCTCTTACACACACAGGCCGCGTTCCGAATCACGCTTACAGCACTATGAGCGCGCTAACGCCCGGACGGATTCATGCTAACAACGCTCACGTAAGCTGGGCCCTATTCAATAAAACTTACAATCCTATAAATTTGTCAATAAGTGACATATTTGTTAACTTGTATGACAAGTGATGTTCAATAAACCTTACAATTTTGTAAAAAAAATACAAGTAAAAATCTTACAAATATTACAATTATAAATGCTGTTCAATAAACGTTTACATAATAATATGTAGAAAACGTTTGTAGATTTCGATGACAATATTGTATCCACAATTTTGTAGTTGTGATTTACAATTTACATAAAATGTAAGTTTTTGTTGAAGATTCATAGAATAACGATGAAAGATTTCAAAAATCTTCGAATTTTAAAATACTTCATTTCGATGATTTAGGCATTGGTTTTATCATTTGGTTAACAGAGTACGTACTTACATTCCTATTTTTTTTTAGTTTGTGTCATGTTGCAGGTAGTGTCTAATTTTAATCAATAAATATTCGATAATTGCCTTGCTTACTCTAAACTTCTCATTAAATGTGAAATCAGTCGCATCATAAAAAAATCTTCTTTTTTGAAAAAAGAAATATATGTAGCTTACTTTCGCAAACAATATATGCAAGATGCACCGCCCGCCCATCCGCAAAAATATGTACATGCACACCACAAAATATCAGTGCACAATATTTACATTTAGCAAGACGGCAACACACCTTGCACCTTCACCAATTAGTCTACTCTACACGTGTTTCGCCCCAACCCGGAGCATCCTCAGGAGTTAGATCGTGCGTAAACCAATACCGACGTACATATATTTCTTTTTTCAAAATGGTTTGGGACTTCCGCCAAGTGACGCCTGATGCCATCGAATATATTTTTTTTTTATATTTTTCTTTGTCGTTCCATTAGCACGATTTCATCATTATCACTACTCTCACTACTTGATGTAAGCACTATTTTGGTAAAAAAAAACAGCTAAAACAAAAACAATAATGCCGAGATATAAAATTTTACCGAGGGTACCTGGGTCACCTGTCAGAAATCTCAATTTGTATTCTAAAGTCACCCATTTTCAACATTTTGTAGTCGCCCTCAGTCCGTCGCCCATTTAGTATTTCAGTACGCTATAATTTAGTATTTTTGATACCCAAAATGGGAATTTATTGTTACCCGATTAAATACTACCCTAATAATTTTGCATTGTACCTACTTAACTATTGGTTTTAAAAACTTTTTGATGTTACCTTTTTGGATTCTGGGGAAATTTGTGAAATTTCGGGAAACCTGGCAGCCTAGCAGTGCTGCGATTTCAGAGAGCCTATTAAAAAAAAGAATCGCTTTACCGGACTTTATCAGACGATGTTCGTCGTTCGATTTACTCCTTAGTTTTAAAAATGTTACGGATGAGGACTACGATCTTCGCTATTCTTTTTTTGTAATAAGCCCTTGAGTGACATTTGTCATTTTTAACCCTAGATTGATAATATTTGTCTGTAACGGTTTTTTGTGCGTTCAATAGATATTGTAAAAATGAAAATATTAAAAATAAAGAATAAATCATTTTTGGCCCGATTTCGATGAAATTCAGTTTGGGGCACTATTTTTAACGGAAAACAGCAACACATTATGTTAGAAAAATCTAAAATCCAAGATGGCGGCTAATTTCTTTGTTTTTGGGCCGATTTCGATGAAACTTGGTTTGGGGCATTACTTTAACAAAATAAACACCAACACAATGTTAATAAAATTAAATAAATTTAAAAAATATTAAAAACACGACTGCCCTGCCAAAAACGAACTTTTTTAAATTTATTGAATTTTATTTCACACATTTTAGTGACATATTATATAGTTTTGGAATGTGCTCATCAAGGCCTTTCATTTGATGCCCATATTGTAACAATAGAAGAAAAAAATATTTTTTTCACCTTTGAAAATGGCGTCGTACAGTCGCCATATTGATTTTTTCTAAAAAAAATATAGCCAGTGTCACTCGGAATGCTGTAAGGATTCTAACGATACCCCATTTATCTAAATCAGTTCAGGCATTTAGAAGTTATGGTGGAATAAAGAAACTCACATACCCACAAACATACATGAACCCTGAACACATAACACTCTTTTTGCTTTGGGCAGTCGTGTAAAAATATAAAAATTCAAGATGGCGGCCAACTTTGCTGTTTGTGGGCCGATTTCGATGAAATTTGGTTTGGGGCATTATTTTGATAAGAAATCATCAACACAATGTTAAAAATACAAAAAATTCGTGATGGCAGCCAAATTTGTTGTTTGTGGGACGATTTCGATGAAATTTGGTTTGGGGCATTATTTTGACAAAAAAACTGCAACGCAAAGTTAAAAAAAAATAAAAAAAAATTCAAGATGGCGGCCAACTTTGTAGTTTGCGGGCCGGTTTTGATTAAATTTGTTTTGGTGCATTATTTTAACAAAAAAACCGCAACGCAATGTTTTAAAAATCCTAAAAAAAAAGATGCTGGTCAAATTATTTATTTCTGGACCAATTTCAATGAAATCCGGTTTCGAGTATTAATAAATTTTAAAAGAAAACAGCAACTGTTGAAAATGACAAAAATCTAAAATGGCGGTCAACTTCTTCATTTCTGGACAGATTTCGATGAAACCCGGTTTCAGGTACTATTTTAAATGAAACCAGCTATGAAATGTTAAAAATTTCAAAAATCCAAGATGATAGAAAACTTTTGTTCTTCTTTTTTTCAACCGAGTTACATCAAAATCAAATTTAAAACAATGTTGGCCATCTTGACCATCATCATCATCATCATCATATTCAGCCCACATCAACCCACTGCTGGGTATAGGCCTCTTCTCTATAGCGCCATTCCTCACGGTCCTGTGCCAGCCTCATCCAGTGAGATCCCGTCAACTTGACGATATCGTCTGACCATCGGGCCGGTGGTCTGCCCACTGGCCTTGTTGCTCCTCTTGGCCACCACTCTGTAACTGCCTTGGTCCACCGTCCGTCATCCCGTCTAGCCAAGTGTCCTGCCCATCTCCACCTTAACCTCGTTATCCGCCTACCCACGTCAAAAACCCTTCTCATCTTGACCTTTTGTCATTAATTGTAACATTGCGTTGCTGTTTTCTTTTATTTAAAAATAGTACCCGAAACCGGATTTCATCGAAATCGGTCCAGAAATAAATAATTTGGCCACCATCTTGATTTTTTAGGATTTTTAACATTGCGTTGCTGTTTTCTTATCAAAATATTGCTCCAAAACGAATTTCATTGAAATTGACCCACAAACAACAAAGTTGACCGCCATCTTGAGTTTTTTGTATTTGTAACATTGCGTTGCTGATTTCTTATCAAAATAATGCCCCAAACCAAATTTCGTCATGGGTTAACCATAAACGAGAAAGTTGGCCGACATCTTGAATTTTTTTTATATTTTTAACATTGCGTTGCTGATTTCTTATCAAAATAATGCCCCAAACCAAATTTCGTCAAAATTAACCACAAACGAGAAAGTTAGCAGACATCTTGATTTTTTTATATTTTTAACATTGCGTTGCTGATTTCTTATCAAAATAATGCCCCAAACCTAATTTCGTCGAATTTACCACAAACGAAAAAGTTGCCCGACATCTTGTTTTTTTTCCATTTTTAACATTGGGTTGCTGTTTTCTTTTAACAACAAACACAAAACCAACATTAAAAATTCTTGCGATTAGTATTATGGTCACTCTGGTATAGAAAGTAATAAGCATCAATAACATTACATAAGTATTCTAGGGTTAAGTTCAAAACGAACAAATGACTGGCCTAGTTGGCCACAGACTGGGCCCTATTCAATAAAACTTACAATCCTACAAATTTGTCAATAAGTGACATATTTGTCAAGTTGTATGACAAGTGCTGTTCAATAAACCTTACAATTATGTAAGAATTTTACAAGTAAAAATCTTACAAATATTACAATTATAAATGCTGTTCAATAAACGTTTACATATGTAGAAAACGCCTGTAGATTTCGATGACAATATTGTATCTACAAATTTGTAGTTGTAATTTACAAATTACATAAATTTGTAAATTGTTGTTGTCCATCAGCCATTTTTGTGTCTCCATCCACTGCTGGGACACAGGCCTTCCTTATGGGTGGATAAGGAGGACGGGCTATAACCCACCACGCGGGCCCAATGCGGATTGGTGGGTGTTAATGACTTCCAATGCAGCCGGGGCCAACGGCTTAACGTGCCTTCCGAAGCACGGAGGAGCTTGAGATCGGAGATAATAAATTTTTGGTCACCCATCACATGACCGACCCTTGCGAACATTGCTTAACATCTGCAATCGGTGGGCCAGGCGCTAAATCACTGCGCCACCGAGCTCCTAGAAATTTATGTCGAAGATTCTTAAGTGACGAGGATAGATTTCAAAAATATTAGATTTTTAAAATAATCGATAGTTGCCTTACTTACCCTAAACTTCTCATTAAATGTAAAATCAGTAACATCAAAAGAATAAAATATTATGTTTTTAAATATTTTTCTTTGTCGTTCAATTAGCACGATTTCATCGTTATCACTCCTCTCACTACTGGATTTTGGTAAAAAAGCAGCTAAAACAAAAAAATAAGGCCGAGTTATAAAATTTTACCGAGGGTTTGGTCACCTGTCAGAAATGTATTACAATTCTACAAATAAGTAAACTTGTAAATACAATTATGCGTTCAATAAAGCAGTTTTTCCTACAAATTTGTAAATTGTCACCTGTAACAGGAAAATGTTTATTGAACTGTAATATGTAAAATTGTAAGTACAATTCGACAAATATGTAAATTTTCCACCATTACAAATTTGTAACTTGTATTTTTTATTGAATAGAAACTTGTAAAATTTTTACCTGTCACCTGTAATTGTAAATTGTAAATTGTAAGTTTTATTGAATAGGGCCCTGACTATTTTATGCTGTGACCGGACGGTACATGTGACGTCACAGAAAATTTTATAAACTCGACTGTAAAAACTTGAATAACTTCGTCATTTTTCAACATATCGGAATAAATTTTTCACCATTATTCATGTATTTTGTTTATCTTTCCATTCATGTATGTAGTTGTAGTTTTTTCAGACTTTGGAAACTTCCCTATTCTACAAATAAGTAAACTTGTAAATACAATTATGCGTTCAATAAAGCAGTTTTTCCTACAAATTTGTAAATTGTCACCTGTAACAGGAAAATGTTTATTGAACAGAAATATGTAAAATTGTAAGTACAATTCGACAAATATGTAAATTTTCCACCAGTACAAATTTGTAACTTGTATTTTTTATTGAACAGAAACTTGTAAAATTGTCACCTGTCACCTGTAATTGTAAATTGTAAGTTTTATTGAATAGGGCCCTGCAGTGACGTCACAGATGACATCATCGCATGTGCTAACGACGCTCAGCGTATTTTACCAAGGCACTGTGAGCGTTGTCGGTGTAGCTGTCAAACTTCCTTGTCAAAGTTCATTCTTGTTAAAATTTGTGGTTATTATTTGTGGTTTTTAGAAAAGATGGCTGAATTTATTGATCTGCAGGTGTTTTTCGAAGCTACGAACGAAATACTTATAATAAATTGATGTTGAGAGAGCTAGCAGTGGTAATAAGTATTTTGAATCTTTGATGGTTTATAAATTGTTAAGTATCTCACCTCTCTTTGTGAATAGTAGCGTGTGAAAGAGATGAAATCATGCGAGTGAGTGAACGAGTGAAAGAGAGAAGACGATAGTTAACTATTCGCAAAGTGAAGTAAGAACAAAAAACCAACTCGTACTAGGCCCTCTGGTCAGAGTGTAGGAACTTAACATATTAATTACTGCCTTTGTATTTACTTATCCCATAGAATTTATATTTACTTTATCGAGATAACCCCTTTTGGAGGTTACGTTGTTAAAAACAATCCAACGTTAGCGGTGTGAGCGCTCTCACGAGCGCCGAGCGGTCCGAATCAATAGTATCGTGAGCGTGCTGACAGCGTGCACACACAAATGGACTGGTGTACAATGACGTCACACGCTGTGAGCACTGTTGGCGTAAATCGGAACGCGGCTACAGTTGCGCGTATACACAAACGTCATATGACGTCATCTGTTTATAATGGCGCGGTTGTATTTAGTGTCCGAGGTATGCTATGGGACCAACATTGAAGAATGTACAGAAAGAAGTAAAAACAATGTTTCTCTTTTTCGACATTATAAATCTCAATATGACTAATAGATGGCGCCACCTGTGTGAAGCCGGGGGGCAGACAGCTACTTTATCCTATTACCTTACCTCGCCAGTAACCCCTGTTCCTCCATAAAGTCTTCTACATCCAGTTCGCCCGATTGCTGATCGGGCTGATCTTTCACTAGGACGTCTACCATAGATAAAACTGCTTCTACCTGTAGACAAACGTACAGATGAGAATGAGCTAATTAACAGAGATAAAAAAAATGCACTGATCAATAATTAGGCTCGATATTGTGCAGACACTTATAGTGTGGCTAACAACATAATGTGTGCCCATATTAAGGTCGACACAGATGTGGTTAAATATCAGCGAACTAAAACTATGGAATAAGCATTCTGCTCAAAAAATGGCACCACATGAAAAGTGCAACTAAGTGGATAGAGCTAAAAATGCTGGTATTTAATTATGCAGCACAAAGCATCTGAACACTGGTTGCTTATTAGCGACTATAATTTGTATACTCATAGATATTTTCTATACTTAAACGAACAATTTTTTTTTAAATTTTTTCTGCATCTTTTTCTGCCTTCTTTGCATATTTTACACCATTTGACTATAAAGGACGTCATTTGTAATAAACTCTCTCTTCTACCTTTTCTC
Source organism: Agriphila tristella (assembly GCA_928269145.1). Classification (NCBI taxonomy): domain Eukaryota; kingdom Metazoa; phylum Arthropoda; class Insecta; order Lepidoptera; family Crambidae; genus Agriphila; species Agriphila tristella. Next base: position 7,173,660 of record OV743429.1, on the reverse strand, counting down.
TACAATACAAACTGCAAATTATTGAAAAGAACACGAACGTCAGTCACCGGGTGCGTGGCTGGCCCGATTAAAGCTGAGCGGGTTTTTAGGCCTCTTTACATTTTCGGCCCCGTGGTCCCATTTTTTAAGCAATATTTGTTTGCAATTACACTTCCATAGATTTTAGTTCGCTGTTAAATACGCAGGTGGTCAAATACGCAAGTCGACAAGTAGCGAGTTGCGTTTGTGACAACTGCTTGTCTGTCGTTGTGTATTTGACAATTTTCACGCCTGTGGCACACCTCCGCAAACAAACTATAGCAAACAGTACCAGCGCCACCGCAGTAGTTCCACCATAGTTCCGGTATGAGTTGTCTTCTGTCGACGATATACACTCGGCGTCAGAAAAATCGCACCTTTTATAAAATTTCTTCAAAGTGAATTCAATCCTATCTTATTTAATGGTAAGTGTTATTATATACTTCTTCCCCTTCGGACATGGCCAACAGTCTCTAGAAACCGTTGGAATATTCGTCGAACGGAATCAATTACTGAGATTCAGTTTCCGAGCAACATTACACTGCCTCTTTTTTTGCAATAATTGAGCACCTTTATGGGCAATAAAACCATCTTGGGTATTCCTTTTTTTAATTGAACTGTTGAAGTGTGTTTTCTCCATCATCTCGATAGCGAATTTACCCGCATTTCCTGAATTGACCCCTTTTATTTCCCGTTTACGGCGACGCAAGCAATAATTTAACTGTGGTAACTGTTATGTTAATTAAATCAAACAATTATTAATTGAAAGCTCATTAAATGTACTTCTAATAGATATCAACATCTACACAATAGAACGTTAGCTAGCAATAGCAGGTGACCAAGTCTAAACTTATTTTCGAAGAGCTGCGATTTTTCTGACGTCGAGTGTATGAGGATCACATCTACGTAGCTGTTTCGCGTCATTAGTTTCGCGTGTGTCAACGATCGAAGTCGTCCGGAAGTAATCGCGCGTTAAAACTATTTGCATTAGAACAGGTTGTTCGCATTTATTTCGCTTGTCGAACTAATTGCGGAAACTACGGCGGTGTTCCGCGGACGGAGGTGTGCTAAATAATAATAATAATAATAATCATTTATTTCAGGCAACAGAAATATCGTTTACAATATTAGGCCCATATAATAAATACCTTACAGACTAACATACATAATATTATATCTTAACTAATTTACACGTAAAGAAGGCGGCGACGTGTTACGCAACGCAGTATCCGGTAGCCGCTAAAGTATTTTCAAAGTTCGCCTTCATAACGGCTCGCGCAGAGTTGTTCCAATCATTTGTATTGAAATAAAAAAAATTGTTTTAAAAAACAAAAAACCGACTTCAAAAACCTGCCTCTAAAAAGCAAGAAATAATATTCAAATCATTAGATACGCATTATCATTGTTATAACAACACGTCTATTGAAGTCGGGTGGGGCTGGAGTACAACTTCCTTTTTTATTCTAAAAGCCCCACCCGACTTCAATAGACGTGTTGTTATAACAATGATAATGCGTATCTAATGATTTGAATATTATTTCTTGCTTTTTAGAGGCAGGTTTTTGAAGTCGGTTTTTTGTTTTTTAAAACAATTTTTTATTTTATTATTTTTAGTGTAAGTACCTTCTATATTAGGTATATTATTATAGGTATATTATTGGGTAGAAAAATCGGCTCAGCCAAACGTGAGATATTCGCGGAGAAACATACATTCATACAGGTCAAACTGAGAGAGAACCTTTTTTTTTGAAGTCGGTTAAAAAGACTACACTAAAAGTACCCCTTTCCCAACAAAAAGAAACATCTAATTCGGTTCATAAATAACAAAGTCGTCATGTGAGTTGATGAAAATCATAGTATTTTCAGGATTTCTCGAAAACTACTGAACCGTTTTGAAAAAAAATTAAATGGGACCATCTCGCAAGAAAACTCAATCGAACAAAAAAAGAATCATCAAAATCGGTTCATAAATGACGAAGATATGCGCGAACAACGATAAAAAAAAAACATACAATCGAATTGAGAACCTCCTCCTTTTTGTGAAGTCGGTTAAAAATGAAACGTGATCGGAATTAATAGGTAAGACAGAAAAATTTTCGCTGTGCTTAAAAAGACCAACAAAGCGTGGAAAAGAGAAATTCACATTATACGGACACGGTCTATGAAAAAAAGAGGCAAAGGATCAAGTGACATTGTCCAACATTTTTTACAGTAAGAGCCCCTAGCGTCCCGCCTAGCAAAAGAGCAATCACAATTTCTTTAAAATATTTGGTAATCTTGATTATAATTTTAAATAAGGGTATCGTGGAGCCGTGGTGTCTTGTTCTGTTAGTGATTGTGGTGTGACAAAAAGAAACAATCCAAGTAATCACACTTTTCACAGGTAAATAAGATATTGCCACACATTTCTCTAAAACCAAATTTCGCTACATTTATTCGTTTATCGACGAAGAAAACAGAATTGAACATAGTTTATTAATTTCCTTTGCTATAATATAGTCATATTTTATGTAAGTCATATTTTACGTATCTCATTGTATACATTCGTTTTTCGGATCACCTGTTTATTGAAATTGTTGTTATTTTATTTGGCATTCTATTTCTATGGAATATTATACAGTCTTAAATATACTACTCTGTGTAAAAAGTATCGGGAATATGTCAATAAAAAGACCCGCGTTAAAGAGGTCGTTCTAATTTTTTTACTGCATGTTGGTAGCACTGTACTGATTAAGCGCGCAAAATTTGAGCGGGATCTGTCATTTAATTTGTTTTAAACTACACTTTTTGTTGGTGATAGTTTTGAGTCCTCGGCGATTTTGATGATAATGCACCATCACACACAGCCATTATAGTGAAAGAGTTTTTAGCGAAAAATTCAACAAAAGTTCTCGACCACGCACCGTATTCACCTGATATGGCTCCGTCTGACTTTTTTTTATTTCCCAAGTTAAAATTACCTTTAGTTTTATTCGAGGAAAACGTTTTGAGTCGATAGAAGCCATAAAAGAAAATTCGCTGAATGAGCTAAAGGCCATACCGCAAATAGCCTATGAAAAATGTATGGAAGACTGGGTGAAGCGGTGGAGATGTTGTATTGCAAGCGATGGGGCCTACTTTGAAGGCGATAAAATAAATTTAGATGAATAATTTGTATTTTTTGTTTTATTGACAAATTCCCGATACTTAGTACACAGAATGTACATTAATATTTGTGTTAATGTACTCACATTTTCCGGCGTAGATATCATAGTATCAGATTCCAGTACATCATTGATTAGGTGCACCGCGATCATAGTCCTCCCGGCGTGGTTCAAGTGTTTGATCAGAGGCGAATAGTTCTGCAGCTTTATTAGTGTCAATATGTTCTTGTAGTGGTCTGCAGGCAGTTTTAATATCTTCATCAGTTCTTTGAATACTGGTGTGTTGTGTTCGAGGTGGGTTTTGCCACTGTTGACAAAAAAATATGGTTTAATAAGAGCATTCTTTTGAATAAAACTTAAGAAACGTAGAAACAAAGCATACACAATATATTATTAAAAAGCGGCTATTTGTAGTCCAATCGCGCTAATTTTGAACGATAAAACCAAAACGTTATTTTATCTTTGATTATATTAATCTAAAAATCTTTGGCTCAAGAATTCTCATTTAAATTGTCAAAGTTTGGCACCGGCTCCATAGGCACAGCTTTCAATAATTTTAACAAAATTAAAGCGAGTATTTTCCTGTAAACGAAACTGAAAAGGTAACGTTGTTTACAACCATTAGGTAGCTTTGATTTTATCGTTGAAAATTAGTGCGATTTGGCCCAGATCGTCATGAGTCCCGCTTGAGAAATGACTTGGAGTAGAGATGAAACGGATAGCAGTTTGGCCGGATACCGGATATTCGGCCAACCATGTGGCCGGATAGCCGGATATCCGGCGGAACTTAGCCGTTTGGTGCATCGCACACACACACACACTTGCGTAGGCGGCGCGCGACGGATCGGGTGGACTCGGTTCGATACGGAATTATATTTCTTAAGTGATACTAAGACTCACTAAATAAAGCAAATAATTTCTTAAAAATATATTTTTCTTATCCAGATTTTTTTTTAATTCAGCTGGTTGCCTATCCGGCCGAATAATAGTTATCCGGTATTCGGCCGGATAGTACTAAGGCCGCCGGATAGGCCGGATACCGGATAGTTACCGGATATCCGTTTCATCTCTACTTGGAAGCGAGTCCATTTTTTTCTAGCTTAATTATTATTATTTGATAATTGTTTGCCTGCATTTGCACCGAGACAAGGGGTTTTTTTACTATATGAAAAAAAAAAATAATGTAATTTATTACACTACTAGCTGATGCCCGCGACTTCGTACGCGTGGACTTAATGACTTCGGCGTACGCATATAAATGAACTAATGTAGTTGCATAAGAAAATACTTGTAGCAGAGTTATGGTTCTGCATCAAGTGTTCCACATCTTCGATTTTTATACCTCAACAAAAAATGCTCATCAGGCTGAACAACTTTTGCAAAGATGTCATTCTTATATTTTGTAAAGTTCAGCTGGATCATTATGGTTCTGCATCAGGCGTTCCAGATCTTCGATTTTTATACCTCAACAAAAAATGCTCATCAGGCTGAACAACTTTTGCTAAGGTGTCATTTTTATATTCCTTATAGTTATGTTGGACCATTATGGTATCTGCATCGGGTGTTATATTTTCCAAAATCAATTATACCTTAAGTTATGCCCAGGCTTAACAGCTATATAACAAAAAAGTTTCATTCGAATCCGTTCAGTATTTCCGGAGATTAGCGTGTTCAAACAGACAAACAAACAGACACACTTTTTTTTCAAATTCTTACTCTATTACTATGTCTCCATCGCCCCAGATATTTCTTTTCTTTTATAAATATATCTAATGTACAGATACACTTTTTCTACTGTTTTATTATATGTAAGGATACCAGTCTATCACATACCTGTTCTGATGTATATCGGCGCATATCTTGTCAGTATGCGCGAGCACGCGGTCGACATAGTTCAACTTGTCGGGGTGACAACGTTGTGCCAACTTTAGGAGCGCTAGTTGTAAGCTTAGCATGTCTTCTGGAGGCATGTCGGTGCGAGTCTATAGGACGAAATAATATTAAAGGTCTCTGCTCACTTCACCGTACCACACCATGGCCACATGAGTAAAGAAAGGACCAGAGACAAAGCTTCATACAACCGCGCGAATCGGTTGCACCACTACAAGCACGAGGGGCATGTGTGCGTGTCCACTGGCCGCTTGTCGCGTACAAGGAAAAACCGGAAAAACCTGTATTTACAACTGCAGCCAGTGGACAATCTTAGGACGTTGCTTGTTTTGTTAGTTGCAAGTTTGAATTTCACGTTCTTAAGAAGCTTTGTCTCTGGTTCTTTCTTTACTCATGTGCCATGGCCGTCTTTGTATAGGCCGTGGAAGTGTGACGTCACATAATGGCGGACATATGGCGGGGTTTGACATTTTGGGTAAAAACAAACATCTCAAACAAGGAAGTTTCTCTTGTAGAGACATGGAATCACACCCAGGAGGGCATAATTCTAATGCCTCTATTTTGGTGTTACCAAAATAACTCAATAATTTGATAACAAAGCAAAAGTGCCAACGTTCTCGTGTTTGTTTTTACCCAATTTTAGATCATACTTCCACGGTCTATTGAAAAGTATGAAAAGTGCATGGCCGATGACGGAATGGTCTAGTGGGAATAGTGGCATACTTTTCAATACAAATAATTTTTTTTTAAATCCTAACCTCAAAACGCCACTTTTCTTACATCTAAGTTCTTTCTGTCTCGGCTCCGGGGGAGAGGGGAGGGGACGGACGTACAGAATATACACAGAACAGTAAGTAAAAAAAGTCATTTCTGGCGCTTCGTCGGCCGCTGCCGCGGCACGTTCACCGAGAGTATAGTATCATTTGAAAGGGCTTTCGAAACTCTTACAAAATGCGATATATTTCAATTCCAAAATCAGTCACCCGATTTCTAAAGCCAACCCAAACAAATACCTTACAGTCGTCACTTTCAATCTCCAAAGTCTGTTTCCATCCCATTTTAGTCCCGTCCCGTATCGGTGTAAGAAACGCGCTTGAATTTGTGCGCGCGTTATTTTTTGCGACAACTCCTAAGATATGTAAAAGAGTAAAATAATTTTCATAAAATGGTTAAGGTAACTAAGATATGTAAAAGAGTAAAATAATTTGCATAAAATGGTTAAGGTAACTAGGATTAATACTGTATCCTTCTAAATAGCTTTTCATATTACCGCTTTGTACGTGAACAATTTTTTAGGAGATGTAATGGGTATAGTAAGTTTTTTTTTAAAGATAGATATATGCCATCGCGGACTTATTTGTAGATCTATAAAAGAGAAACAATTCCATCATACATTATTTTGTTATAGCTCAAAAGGTTTATGCAGCGTTTTCGATGAAAGCTCCCAGACGGCTAAACTTTTTCCGAATTTTTCAACAATTATCATCATATTTCTACCAATTTACATAAAACCTCAACTTATTATATACCTAAACCTTCCTCAGGAATCACTCTATCTATTGGTGAAAACCACATAAAAATCCTTTCAGTAGTTTTTGAGTTTATCGCGAACAGACAGACAGACAAACGCGGCGAGGGACTTAATTTTATAATATTTAGTGATAGTCAAATAGAAGGAGTTAATTTATCGATAAGTCAAAATAATAACCAAAAATTTACCTCATCCATAAGCATGTCTGCTCCCAAAATGTACCTCCGATCTATAGCACACGATCTCACCTGCGTGATGGCCGCGACCTGGTCCGAGAACACCTCAAACAGCTGCACCTCCTGCTGCTGGCCGTCCTCCAGCACCACGCTGAGGTTGACGTTGCCCTCATTGCGCTGTACGTACAATAAAACACTATAATTATTATATTTAATTTATAATACGGTATTTTCGACGTTTGGGCTTTGACGTTTATCAGCAACACATCATAAGCCCCCGTAGTATGACCACAGAAATGGGATATGATATATATCGTGTTTCGTTGGTAATGCTCGCGGGACTGAAGTGTGGTGTTGTGTTTTGTTTTATCATATTCGTGTCCCGTTTACAAAAAAGGAATGTTTTGCAAACTATCTTCATGATCGATATCAATACGACAATACTTGAATTGTTTCTAAACAATAATCCTTACTAATATTATAAATGCGAAAGTCCGTTTGTTTGTTTGTTTGTTTGTTTGTTACGCCTTCACGTCTTAACTACTGAACCGATCATCATGAATTTACATACACGTTGCCTGGGGTACAGAGAAGGACATAGGGTACCTTTCATCCCGAACGAAAATATTGTTCCCGAGGGATAGCAAAAAAACTTTCCATGCAGACGAAGTCGCGGGCGGCCGCTAGTTTTTAATAAAGATAGGTCCAATAAACGAACCTTGAGGTACACATCTGGAATTTCAAAAAAACGATACCTATTACAGAAAATGTATTAACTGAACTAATTAAGATTCGACATGTTAAAGTAAACATATTATCTCAAACCGGGTGTAACAAGACCTTCAACGAAGCCGAGGTCTACGTATTCTGCCCATCATCAGGACCATTTCTGTTCAAAATTATTGCTGGGAAACGATTTTGATTTTTGGTGTTAAAAAATCATTGCATACTTTACCACGCAATGTAACGCGTACAACAGACCGCGCCTGCGAGTGTATGCTACACAGCTGCGTGCGGCCGAGTTGAAAGGCAGCGTTTATGTGCGTGCTCATCAGATACATCGAGTGACGACGTTTTGAAGCCATTGTTTGTTACGAAATACTTAAAATTTTGATAATGTTTCATTGGCAGGCTAGGCGCACTCCGCGCTTTAGGTACAAAGCTACAAGTAGGTAGCGGGTCCGTCCGGACGGACTAATTTCAGAGGGCTACCGCGTGCTGGGTCGCACATTAGCAGTTCGATTTCGATAGTATGCCTTAATACGAATAAAAAGGATCTGAACCTCACGTTTTTCACTCTTCCAAAAGTTCCAAACGACATCAAAACGTAAGAAGTGCTTGTCTACTAGGTACCTAGTTAGTAACTAGTATCCGTTTATTCTTAGGTATTTACTTGTCTTATTTGCTAAACAATCTTCGCCTAACTATTTATTGAAATAATAATTTATAGATTAGGTAGGTACTTACTTACCTACATACTTTCGAAATAAAATTAATTATAATTACAATTTCATTTCGTAATAAAGCCAATTGCTTTAAAGCCAGCATGTATAGTCTGATGTGGCGTTGACTGTACCTAGCCTATGTTTTTTTTAAACTTATTTAACTACACATTATTTCACAAACACATAACTTGTAATAAATTAACTACCAGTTATTTAATTATTATTTAAAAGAAGAAACCCTGAAGTCGTTAGAAGAGATAAGAGCTACGCGATAGAAAGAGAGGTAACTTCTAGGTGAATATAACTGTAGGCAAGAGAGCGGCGTGCAACCTGAATTGCACTTTATTGAGTATGGAATAGAGTCGTTATTTATTTAAATGACTTTGGGGAGTGGATCTTCTGTACTTGTACTATTATGTATTCTGTGTCATTGGACAAAAAGTAGGCAATAACGAATAAAATAATATTTCATTAAGAATTTGAAAAAAATATTTTGACTTTGACCTTTAATAACTTCGTAGCTATTGGTTTCCCAGGTCCAAAAGACAAAAATGATCCTGATGATGGGCGGAATACGTGGACTTCGGCTTCGTTGAAGGTCTTGTTACACCCGTTATAGAAAAAAGAAGGACAAGAATTTAGTGCTTATAATCTTTGTAGTCCACGATGTCAAATGGCTTACTTGGCTGTAAGTGGCGAGTCTCTCGATGAGGGCGATGATGATGTTCTTGATGTTGACGCCTGGCTGCAGCTCCTCACAAGACTTGAGGAACGGCTGCAGGTTGGCCAGGTGAAACTCATCTGGGAACACCTGCGAAACACGTATGTTAGGAGATTTTTGGTGTACGAACAACAAAAAAAATCTGCTTCATAAATAAATAATAATATTTTCAAAAAAATAAAAAAATCTAAAGTTGAATATAGTAGATAGGGACCATCAAACCAAATCAAACTGAACAACTTGTACTATGGGACCAACTCTGAAATTGCGAAAAAAAAACAGCTGTTTCGTACATTTTGATATTTGAGTTATTAATTTTTGTATAAAACATCTGATTTTGTTTCGCGATTTCAGCGTTGGTCCCACAGTAAAAGTTGTTCAGTTTGATGGTCCCTATCTACCATATAATGTTTTAGCTATTAATTCTGTTACACGTTGTTTATTCTGTGATATTAGTAAGGATTTCTCTACTTCTTCTTTATACTGGACCTGTATAATGCACTCCATGAGGTACTCCTGCGCAATAGCATCCCTGCAGCTGACCACCTGCTCCAGTATCCCGGGCAGCACGAGTCTCCCATAGTCGTCCACGGTCACAGACACCAGTTGTGACAGCCGAACTAAGTTGGTGCCCACTAGATAATGATACTCCGCACCTGTATAATGCACTCCATGAGGTACTCCTGCGCGATAGCATCCCTGCAGCTGACCACCTGCTCCAGTATTCCGGGCAGCACGAGTCTCCCATAGTCGTCCACGGTCACAGACACCAGTTGTGACAGCCGAACTAAGTTGGTGCCCACTAGATAATGATACTCCGCACCTGTATAATGCACTCCATGAGGTACTCCTGCGCGATAGCATCCCTGCAGCTGACCACCTGCTCCAGTATCCAGGGCAGCACGAGTCTCCCATAGTCGTCCACGGTCACAGACTCCAGTTGTGACAGCCGAACTAAGTTGGTGCCCACTAGATGATGACTTTACTCCGCACCTGTATAATGCACTCCATGAGGTACTCCTGCACGATAGCATCCCTGCAGCTGACCACCTGCTCCAGTATCCCGGGCAGCACGAGTCTCCCATAGTCGTCCACGGTCACAGACACCAGTTGTGACAGCCGAACTAAGTTGGTGCCCACTAGATAATGATACTCCGCACCTGTATAATGCACTCCATGAGGTACTCCTGCGCGATAGCATCCCTGCAGCTGACCACCTGCTCCAGTATCCCGGGCAGCACGAGTCTCCCATAGTCGTCCACGGTCACAGACTCCAGTTGTGACAGCCGAACTAAGTTGGTGCCCACTAGATGATGACTTTACTCCGCACCTGTATAATGCACTCCATGAGGTACTCCTGCGCGATAGCATCCCTGCAGCTGACCACCTGCTCCAGTATCCCGGGCAGCACGAGTCTCCCATAGTCGTCCACGGTCACAGACTCCAGTTGTGACAGCCGAACTAAGTTGGTGCCCACTTGATGATGACTTTACTCCGCACCTGTATAATGCACTCCATGAGGTACTCCTGCGCGATAGCATCCCTGCAGCTGACCACCTGCTCCAGTATCCCGGGCAGCACGAGTCTCCCATAGTCGTCCACGGTCACAGACTCCAGTTGTGACAGCCGAACTAAGTTGGTGCCCACTAGATGATGACTTTACTCCGCACCTGTATAATGCACTCCATGAGGTACTCCTGCGCGATAGCATCCCTGCAGCTGACCACCTGCTCCAGTATCCCGGGCAGCACGAGTCTCCCATAGTCGTCCACGGTCACAGACTCCAGTTGTGACAGCCGAACTAAGTTGGTGCCCACTTGATGATGACTTTACTCCGCACCTGTATAATGCACTCCATGAGGTACTCCTGCGCGATAGCATCCCTGCAGCTGACCACCTGCTCCAGTATCCCGGGCAGCACGAGTCTCCCATAGTCGTCCACGGTCACAGACACCAGTTGTGACAGTCGAACTAAGTTGGTGCCCACTAAATGATGAATGATGACTACTTCAGACCTGTATAATGCACTCCATGAGGTACTCCTGCGCGATAGCATCCCTGCAGCTGACCATAGACTCCAGCTGTGACATTCGAACTAAGTTGGTGCCCACTAGATGATGATTGATACCTCTACTCCAAACCTGTATAATGCACTTCATGAGGTACTCCTGCGCGATAGCATCCCTGCAGCTGACCACCTGCTCCAGTATCCCGGGCAGCACGAGTCTCCCATAGTCGTCCACGGTCACAGACTCCAGTTGTGACAGCCGAACTAAGTTGGTGCCCACTTGATGATGACTTTACTCCGCACCTGTATAATGCACTCCATGAGGTACTCCTGCGCGATAGCATCCCTGCAGCTGACCACCTGCTCCAGTATCCCGGGCAGCACGAGTCTCCCATAGTCGTCCACGGTCACAGACACCAGTTGTGACAGTCGAACTAAGTTGGTGCCCACTAAATGATGAATGATGACTACTTCAGACCTGTATAATGCACTCCATGAGGTACTCCTGCGCGATAGCATCCCTGCAGCTGACCATAGACTCCAGCTGTGACATTCGAACTAAGTTGGTGCCCACTAGATGATGATTGATACCTCTACTCCAAACCTGTATAATGCACTTCATGAGGTACTCCTGCGCGATAGCATCCCTGCAGCTGACCACCTGCTCCAGTATCCCGGGCAGCACGAGTCTCCCATAGTCGTCCACGGTCACAGACTCTAGTTGTGACAGCCGAACAAAGTTAGTGCCCACTAGATGATGACTCCAGACCTGTATAATGTACTCCATGAGGTACTCCTGCGCGATAGCATCCTTGCAGCTGACCACCTGCTCCAGTATCCCGGGCAGTACGAGTCTCCCATAGTCTTCCACGGTCACAGACTCCAGTTGTGACAGCCGAACTAAGTTGGTGCCCACTAGATGATGAATGATGCTTACTCCAGACCTGTATAATGCACTCCATGAGGTACTCCTGCGCGATAGCATCAATGCAGCTGACCACCTGCTCCAGTATCCCGGGCAGCACGAGTCTGCCATAGTCGTCCACGATCACAGACTCCAGTTGTGACAGTCGAACTAAGTTGGTGCCCACTAGATGATGAATGATGACTACTTCAGACCTGTATAATGCACTCCATGAGGTACTCCTGTGCGATAGCATCCCTGTAGCTGACCACCTGCTCCAATATCCCGGGCAGCACGAGTCTCCCATAGTCGTCCACGGTCACAGGCTCCAGTTGTGACAGTCGAACTAAGTTGGTTCCCACTAGATGACTCTACTCCGCACCTGTATAATGCACTCCATGAGGTACTCCTGCGCGATAGCATCCCTGCAGCTGACCACCTGCTCCAGTATCCCGGGCAGCACGAGTCTGCCATAGTCATCCACGGTCACAGACTCCAGTTGTGACAGCCGAACTAAGTTAGTGCCCACTAGAATGCGGAGCTCGGAACGTTCGCGCTCACGACGTTCTTTATCTCTGGACAAAGAAGTAAAATATGTTATGGCCGATTGCACTAAACTTAAGGATCGCCTAAGTCTTTTCCTAACTACAACATGACCAAATTAAAACGGTGTCATAAACATAGCCGTCATGTAGCTGTCATTCGCTAAGTTAATTTGGTCGAGTTAGAAATAAGAAAAGACTTAGGCGATTCTTAAGTTTAGTGCTTTCACGCCTTAGTGAATATGTAATAAACAAGGAATAAGTTTACAACCTCTGTAAACCAAAAAGTTTACTTATGAATATGACGCCTTGTGACGTCAAACGTAAAGATTGAGTAATTAATATTGCTAAACAATATTTTTGGTTTAGCCAGGGGTGTAAACTAAACTTATTCTTCGTTTATAAAAATAGGGCGTATGTATAATACGACCTTTCTGTGTTCAATAGAAAGAAAGAAATAAAGCAATGGCAAAATGCCGTAAGGCTTGCACGTTTTTGTTTTTAAGATGACGGTTAGCTACATGGACTTTTTACTTTTATTATTATCTTGATTTAATGCAGCCTATGGTGAAGAAATACAAAGAAATCACTGTGATATATATTAAATAAGATACTAACGCTATAAACCCCAAATGGGTTAAACATTACATTGTACATAACATGGGTTTACTTACCTCGAGTGCCCTTGATGTTGCATTCTCACCCACAATTTGTTCATTTCAGCAAAATTCATGAGGACGAAATCAATCGCGTCTTTAACCTATGAATAAAAAAAAAATTCATGCTTTCTCAATCCAAATGAACGTTGATACCGTACCATAAGAATAAATAAAACTTACTAGAACGGACACTCCCGCTCCGAACGGGCTCAAAGTCACGATATTAGTCTACACGTTAAACGGGAAACTCAGTCGGGCTGTTACGGCCGGCGTCGCCGCACGCGCGTTTGCCTGTTTGTGTGTTTGTTTCGTACGATCTTGGAAACAAATAACACGTTATTGTGGTGTGTTTGGTCATACAACCGCCTTAAAGTTTAATAAACAGAGTATCAGTCATACCCAGCTTTATACATTACTATTTCGTATCTATTCTATGATTTCGTTACGTGATGAAACACAAAGAAACAGTATGCGGATCAAAACCTAAAAATGCTTTTAGAAGTACATTTTTGTTCAAAATTTAATTTAATTTCCATACTAAATGTTTAGGTATTTACTTTATTTATACAAATTGACGACGACTTCCCGTAGCGAATTCATCCCGTCTGAGTTGCTACGGGTGAGCCGATTTTTTCTAATATTTTTTCATTATTTATTCATCTTGATTATTTTATTTTTGTATCTACTAACAAGAATAAAACAATGATTTCAAACTAAAGAAAAACACATATTTTAGCGATAGATCTTTAAACGTAAGCAATATTTAACAGTAAGCAACCCTGGCAACACGCTTGGACGACAGCGGGGCGTAGCGACGCGACGTGAAGGGGGAAGTAGTTAAATAAATGGCGGCATTTGGGACTCGGACAAAGAAGAGTCCGTTCTAGTTAGTTTTATTTTTTCTTATGGCCGTATTTTTTCTAACTTTAACGCTAACGCTAATGCTTCAAACTTCGGTAAGTATGCCGGGCTTCAAATTAAAACAGATAAATCGAGCCTGAATCAGGCCAAAATGGCGAACCCCAATTCAAGATGTCACACGAACATCGATATCTTCCAAATAACTTCGGCAAATATTACAATACGAAATTCCTTACTTAGATTTATTTGTTTTAAGTTGAAGCCCGGTAGACCTGCCGTGAAGTACGAAAAATTAGCCGGTAGTGCCCCAGTAATGTATGTACTTGTAAACTATTAAATCTAGTACAATAATTGGGTATTTTATATACTGTTAGTAGATGTAGATTTAAAGTTTTGGATTAAACAAGAAAGAAAAAGTAACAATTAACCAACATTTAATTTATTTGACTTTGAGTGTATGTGCATTTCTGCCAATTATATAGAACCTACTTACAGTTCCCTCACTCTCGTTGGGAGTCTCCGCTATGTCCGGCAGTACGTTCCTCGTGCACTGCAGCAGGTAGTTCCTGAGGAACAGCCCGCGTAGTGGGTGCTGCACGCCTCTGCACATCTCTACCAGATCCTATAATAATATTGAACTTTATCCTATTGTAATAAAGTATGTTTTATAGTGAATAAAAAGACAACGCAATATTTAAGTTGCCTGCAAAATATCAATAGTTATATACAGGCACGTATCCAGACTTTTAATTCGGGGGGGGGGGGGACAACTGCATCCCGCAAACTGGAGAGTGCCTCGCCCGCTAAATTTGAATTTAGTCCTGTTCTGTGTGTTCCGGGTTTCGGGGGGGGGGGGGATAAAAACCCAACTGTCCCCCCCCCCCTTGGATACGTGCCTGATTATATAAACAAACTTAATGACAGATTATTAAGGTTTTTTTTTAAACCAAAATGATGGCTGTTTTTAGCTTTTTTCACCACCAAAACTGCAAACAATTATTTGTCACTGATATGATATAAATAAGTAACAATTAACAATTGATAATTTGCGAGGGGAAGCTTGGATTTTTAATAAATTGTGTATTTACATGGTAATCATTTTTTGCGGGAGTGGTGCTAGTATGCATATAAGATATCTTAAAGAGTTTTTTTAGTGTTAAAAAAGATGATTATAGTCCAAGAAAACGTTCGTGGCACGCGGGGTCGTAAAACGCGTCAGTGACGTCAGTCATAAGGGTTGCGTTGCGCGTGCCATTGAAATGAGTCCCGAGCCCGGCCATAAGGCATATAAGTGCAAGGGAGCGCGCAATATAGCTACTCCATTCGCACATTTTATGACCTTGCGTGCCACAAACATTCTCAATAGTGCTCAATATTTTCAACAACACTAAAATCATTGAGCGAAAAAACAAATTACCCACTAACTTTAATTGGATACTTTTAAATAACTTACTTTAAGCAAATCCCTTCTCAAATTGGAGTTGGTTTTGATGTACACCAGACCAACGGTGATGAGCAAGTAAAGCCTCGGTACTATGTTGCCTGCGTACTGCACCAACTCGTACAGGTCGGCCACTTTTCGACCTTTCTGGAACTCCTCGAGGAGGTACAACTCTAGGTGTCGGAGCTCGTCGGTTATTGCCATGTCTGTTTTATATTAAGGGTGTATTTAGGTAGAGTATAATGTCGCTCTCGCATCGGTTTACTAAGCCATCAGAAAAGTTCTCTTTAAGAAGCCTCAGGCACTTTATAAATCGTCTGCAATAGACGCAAAGGCCACTAGGTAAGACAATGATTTAAAAATCTTAGGCTCCCCAAATAATTATGACTAGCGACTGCCCATGATTTCGTCTGTATGGACAGTTGTTTCTCTATCTCTTGGGACCAGTACTTTTTCGGGATGTAAGGTATTATTTACTTACTTCTCTGTACCTCTGACAATGTGTATGATGCATAATTTCATGATGATTGGTTCATTAGTTAATGTGCAGACATAACAGACAAACTTACTTCCGGATTTATAATATTAGCAAGGATATTAACCTGTCAAGCAGTGTAGGTAGGTAAAGAAATTGTATGTCTCTTTCTGCTCAAGTTACAGCTTCCTTACTAATAATATAAATGCGAAAGTCCGTTTGTTTGTTTGTGACGCCTTAACGCCAATTATCATGACATTTTACACCCACATTGTCAGGGGTACAGAGAAGGACATAGGGTACCTTTCATCCCGAAAAAAGGAACTGTTCCCGAGGGATAGACAAAACACTATCCACGCAGAAGAAGTCGCAGGCGGAGACTAGTATTGTTATAGAATGCTTAAAAGAAAACAGAAAATTAACCTCAAAATGATAATAGTAAGAACTATCCATGTAGCCCCACAAAATGGAGAGGGTAGTTTTATGCAATAGTGCTAGGTATAAGAAATTCCTACTTGTCCGTCAAGAGGGTCAGAGTTCTGTTTCAGGATTTCTATACATTTTGATGCTATTTTCATGGTTTTTTTAAACATGTCCTTTTATCTTTTAGAATGCTGATTAGATGAGTTTAGTGTGTATAGCTATCTGAATGTCCTCCATTGACTCCCTGGATAAACCAAGGGTTCAAAGTAGTGATGCAACGAATACAAATACGAATATTCGTATTCGCCGAATATCATCAATAACACGAATACACGAATATTAAAGCTTTCATTCTTCTTCTGCCATACCCAAGATTCACTTCCATACATCAGTGTCGGTACCAGCACTCCGTTATGAATAGCCATTCGCGCCTTTGCAGAAACGGTTTGGCTACTCATAACCGAGTGTATAGCACCACTCACCGAATTTCCTTTCTTCACTCGTCTTTCTATGTCTTCCTCACTCTTTCCGTCCCTTGTGAACAAACTCCCCAAGTATACAAACTCACGGACTTGTTCCACTTTTTCGCCACCTAACATTACCGTACAGTCAGTCATTTCTTCATCTCTCTCAAACACCATCACTTTAGTCTTAGTTACATTCACTTTCATCCCTTTTCTCACAAAATCTTCATTCATAACCGACATCATTTCCTGCAACTCTTGCGCAGAAGACGCAAGTATAACTTGGTCGTCAGCGTAGAGAAGGCACTTGATTTGAGTCCCATTCATCACAACCCCACAGTCACGTTCTTTCAGACCTTTCATACAACTGTCCAAAAACAGATTAAAGAGCCATGGTGACGCAACACATCCCTGTCTGACACCCCTAGAGATGCAAACCAGTCAGTGTATACGCCGTCAATCCTGACGCATGCACGGGAATCCTCATAGAGAGATTTTAGTGCATGAATCAGTCTGCTCTCCAATCCGTATTCGGACAACACCTTCCATAGCTCATTCCTGTCAACTCGATCGTAGGCCTTCTCCAGGTCCACAAAGGCACAGTAAACCTTTTTGTGCTTAGCCAGGTGTTTTTCGGTTAAGCACCTCAAGGAGAAGACCTGATCCGTGCATCCCATTCCCTTTCTGAATCCCGCTTGCACATCCCAAATACTCTGATCAGTTTTTTGCATCACTCTTTCAATCAGTACCTTTGCATACAATTTACTGACAATGCTGAGAAGACTGATCCCGCGGTAGTTTTTAGCATCCTGCCGTGACCCTTTCCCTTTGTACAACGGCACGACCACGGCTTTACGCCAATCTTCCGGCACTTTGCCACTGTTCCAACATTTATTAAAGATCAGGCACAGCCAGGACGCAACCAGCTCTTTCCCACCTCTCAGCATTTCAACAGTAATTCTGTCATATCCTGCTGCTTTCCCTTTTTTCATGCTCTTCATTGCACTAATAATCTCATCCATATATATATCTCTTTCATCCACTTCTGTCTCTTCCTCGTCTTCCACCCTTTTATCCGAGGCTTCTAGCATAGAGCCATCCGCCTCAAACAAACTCTCAAAATATTTCATCCACTCCTGTAGTACACCTTTTTCATCTGTCACTAGCTCACCTTTTTCATCTCTTATCACATTCATTTTAGACTTATGTGATCCACTTCGAGACGTTTTCACTTGTTTCCAAAACAATTTTATATTGTCTCGAAAGTTATCACAGAGTTTGAAGTCACACTTTTCTTTCATCTTTCTCTTTTTTTCGTCTACTTTTTCTTTCACTACTTTCTTAATCCTTTTAAACTCCCTTGCAACTGTATCAACATCATCTTCTGTAACACTTGCATTCACTCTTTTACTGGCTTTGATGGCCAGCAGATCCTGCCATACTTTTTTCTTTTCATTCACTATCTGTCTTACCTCACTATCCCACCAGTTTATTGGGGGAGCATTCTTCCTTTTACTCACTCCACATATTTCCTCAGCTGTTTCAGTCACACCTTTTTTAAACTTTTCCCAAACTTCCTCAAGCTTGCCATCTTTCACTTCAGCCACATTTCCCAATCGTTCTTTCAATTTGCACAAATATGTCTTTTGCACTTCCACTTCATCCAGGTTCTCAACTTTTACTCTAGTCGGCTCCGTTGTTGACACTGTGGGACGATGACGCCAACTTTTGAACAGACCACTAACCCAAGACACTACAAGAAAGTGGTCTGTTCCAATGTTACTACCCCTAAAGACCCTGGTGTCTACAACTCTGCCCTTCAGTCTTTCATCAACAATCACAAAATCGATCATACTCTTCTTTTCCCCTCTCTGCCAAGTGTACATATGAATTTCCTTGTGGTCAAACATGGTGTTCGTTACCACAAGATTCTTTTCTAAACATACCTCAATCAAACTCCTGCCATTATCATTTACTCTTTTGTCTCCATATATTCCTAAAACTCCCTCACATCCCTCTCTTCTCACACCTACCCATCCGTTAAAATCTCCAAGCATAACTATCCTTTCATTATCTTTGCATTCATTCAAGATGTCTTCCACACTTTTCCAGAAATCCTCCTTTTCCGTTGCTGACTTGGATATATCGGGAGCATACACGCCAATGACGCGTATCCGAAGTAATCCTACTTTGAGTCTAACCCAGAGAAGTCTGGGACTAACACACTCATACTCAGTCATGCATTCTATCATCCTTTCCGACAGCAGGAGTCCCACGCCCATACTCGCGTGCTCATTTTCGGCAACGCCCGACCACAGAACTTTAAACGGGCCATGTTCTGAGACTCCTTTGCCCTTTCTTTTCGTCTCGTTCACGCATAAAACATCCAACTTCTTTTCTTCCATAATCAAACACACCTCATTCATTTTCTCCTCCATCGCTCCACATACATTCAGCGTAGCAAAACAGGTCTCCGATGCCCGCTTTTCGCCCCGAGAGAAACAAGTTACGCGTGATGAGTGGCGAGCTCTATCGCCGCAGCCAGGTTTATTAAAAAAATTTGAAACCATTTTGTTCCCACGATTAGCTAGGGAAAGACAACTGTCCACCACACAGAGCCCCGCGTGTGTGGTAAGGCTATTTACGCCTGGAGGGCACCAATTTCCAGGGTGGCACGCTTATGACTAGGCACGCCCCTAGCCATGCAGCCATCGGCACGGCAGACCTTAGCTTAGCGGAGGGGAAGGAATAGGATTAGGATAGGGATGTGAGGTGGGTATAGGAGTGTGTAAAATGGGACGGATCAGGGTACAAAAAGGACACCGTTGCTGCGGGGGGGTTGAGAGGTTGCAGCAGCGGAGGCTGAGGGTCCGGGGGCGCTTACCCATACTTGTCATAGGGAAACCGGACAAGTCCTCTGAACATTTATTTAATTTCAATTATTAAATATCTTAGTAAAAAAAGAATACTGTGTATTAGTCATTATCATTACCTTGTTGAATTATTCATATTCGTATTTCGCCGAATAGTAGGATTGATATTTGTATTTGTATTCGTTAAAGTAGTATTAGTTGCATCACTAGTTCAAAGTTACCATGTTTGTATGAAAAAATACCTTGATCTTTAAACAAAGTTGATGTAGGTATATAAAATGTTTGAAAAGGATACACAGTTCATAGTAGCTCTTAGGTGAGAGAAGGGATGTCCTCAGTTCTCCGAGCATAGTAGACGCATGTTTCAGCGCATCCATCAGCTTTGACTTGTCAAGGCATCTCTTCATTTGAAATGCCTGAGAAAAATGTCATAAGAGAATCAGATGACCTAATTCATAAGAATTACCTAAGTTTAATAAAACATTTTTAACAATTTACAAATTAAAGGTTCATATTTCTGAATCTATTTTTCAAATAAATGTTTATATAATAAATAAACAAGTACCAAACCAGTACTTTTCGAGACCAATTTAAATAGTGAACTAAAACTGAAAAGTTGTAGCTAGTAGGTAAACATATTGTTGCATTTATTTAAGTTTAAAACATGATAACCACAAAAACTATATAATTTAATACTATGCTGTCTCTTTCTAACTAGAACCGGCTTTGCAAGGTTTGTAAAGGATTACACTTTGAAGTGAGTAGTTGCAGAAAAATTTAATTACATACCTGAACTTTGACAACATTCAAAGCCTCGTCAAGGAGCTTCTCCTGCTCCTCAACGGGAGATGCTTGATTGGTCATTTGGGCCTGCAAATAAACACCACTTTACATGAAATACTGTTACATTAGAGGTAAACATACATAATAGTTACATACTAACTGTTGACCAAATGTACAAAAACGGATGGTTCTCATGCGCCATATGTGAGAGATAGTTGGAATGGCACTATGGGGCAACGTACCTGCAGTTTACGTTTGCGGATAAAACGTAGTTAAAGTTGCTGATAAGAAAATTCTTGAGAAAATTTACAAAATCCGTGGGTGTTGTTGCTTATTATTAATTAATTAGCTGTCAATGTCAAACTGACACTGACATTAGTGGCATTTTGTTTTATAAAAGTCAGCAACTCTTTATTCAAGGATGCTATGACCTTTCACACGCAACGCGGCGCGCACGACCAAAGTAAATAATCGATTACATTCGAAAAGTTATTCGATTTTTATTCTACATTTACTATGGACATCATGAGTTGCCATAGACAAAAAAAAATGTTTTTTTCTGTTTGTTGGTAGTATTGAATTTTTTTTGACACTTTTGACAGCAGTGTTCTGTGGTAATAGTCCAATCAACGGGGCTTATGCAACCCGAATAATTCTCCCGTCTATGAAATTTGGCATGTGATGAAGTTAGGTAATACAGATTACAGATGAACAATAATCCAATAAATTTTGTTACGAGAAGTTAGGTATTTTTACCTAAACATGAAAATCGCTTATATCTCTCTGTGAATATTTCCTCGGGCTAAAATACTTTCTGTATACGTACTTATGTATTATTTAGAATAAGTATGTAAAGAAATTCAATATTTTTTCAATTTCAGAGATACCCCAAATTAAAATTTTAATATTTTAATATATCTTCTGTTGAAAAACAAATATCCTCATTGATTGGACTATAACTTGTCAGTTGTCATGTTAGCTCCCCTGAGCAGTGTTGCTCTTGATACGGCAATTGCCGTATTCTACGGTAATCCAGATCGAATTTGACTCGAAATACGGCACCATTCAACAACGCTGTCCATACAAATACGGCAATTTTCATTGCTAAAATAGGCTAAAATTCATGATATTTTTCAAATTACGGCAATTTTTTATAATTTTGGGCTTTTTACGGCAATTTTTCGATTTTGAATACGGCAATCCTAAATTTGCCAGGAACAACACTGCCCCTGAGTATGTATATTTGTTCTGTGCATGTGTCACTCAAATTTTGTTGATATCATTATCAGTCGATTGTAATTTTGTTTATTTATTTCCTTACACAAAATGGATAATAAACCTTCTCTTAGCCAGTATTTTGGTGACACAGAAGTTCCACCCGCTTCTCAGTTTTTCGATGAAATCGGAACTTCACCATCAGACATGATTCAGAGTGTTTATTTGGGTGATAGTAGTGGAGGTAATTTTATTAATTTTCTACTACTTTCTCCTTTGGAGTTACCAAAGTGAATTATAAACATTATTTTACTAAACTTTTCCTTACTTTTTAGAAAGTCAAACAGCTCCCAGTGATCTTTTTCCTCAAAGTTTGACAGGATCTTTTACACAACAGAATATCTCACAGGAAACCTCGTTTATGAATGTTTTGCCTACTGTGAGTGGGTCAACAGCCATCCCCACTAAGACTCTACCAGACCCTTCAACATTTTTTGATACTATAGGTCCAGAACCACAAATAGGCTTGGTTAAGAGTAACATTACAACACCTGCAGTACTCTCTGATGCATTGGATGGACTTAGCATTAAGGTACTAACTTAATTTTGATTTATATTATCTTATGTAAGTATTTACAGTACCTAACTAAAGTTGTAATATATTTATTTCTTATTTAATTCATTAAACGCCATAAGGCAACAATGTAAAATCTACTATGTCTCATTTTGTGTAGCTTGATCGGTTGATGCAAGGGATAGACGTAAGTAGGAACTTAGGAAAATCAATGATGACGTCACACTAGGGAGGGGGGGATTTACATCTTACAAATGTGACAAGGACGGGGGAGGGGGTCAAAAATCATGAAATTCGTGTGATGTAATTTAAGGATAGCCCCTGATGTCTAATACATTCTTTCAGAATCAACCTGTAGATAAAGAAGAACAAAGGAGAAGAGATGCCTGGATCCCAAATGAAGAAGCACAAAAAACTCTACTTAAAGTAAGTATGAATTGTCATTGTTAAACTTAGATTTAATGAAAAAATTGTAACATACAAAAATTGAGTATCAAAATAGAATAATAATGTAATTGACAAATTAATGGAGTGTTGTAGACACAATGGCATGTCAGATGTAACAGTTGTACTGCAAAAAACAACTTATTACATAAGCCTTAAAGGTGTTTACAATGCCAATATGTTTTTTATTGTTATTGTCAAATATGTTTGTGCCATAGTCTGTTCCTGTACATCATTATTAACCTAACATAAATCCAACGAATGCTTACTAAGCTCATAAAATTGCAGCTAGGTAAAAATTGTTACGTAAAAAGAGTCCTGAATAACAAGCAGATGATGGAGGAATCTATACTGTTTTCTAAAGATATAAACATAGACTTATTAATTACTAGATAAAATACATTTTCGCTCACGTTTGAGGCACTTATCAGCACTTTTTTTACATGACGACTACTTTTACTTTATCTACCATTATAGTTTGGTGTGCATCCAGTCATTTTGGTGGTGGGCAAGCTGGTTAAGTTTTGGTACTCGCTCACAAAATGATTTCCCATATCATCCCGTCTAAGTTGCTACGGGCGAGCAGATTTTTTCTAATATTTTTCATTATTTATTCTTCCCATATTCTTTGTTATAGGCACAATCATCACCAAAAGGATCATTTTTCCCTGAAAGAGAAGCATTGACTATGCCAGGATTAGTTCTTGAAGAAGAATTAGTAAGTACAGTTTTACAATAGGTACTGAAAATTGTGTAGTATTTTTTTTTCCTATATCCTTGTTTACTAAAATATAGCAGTCATTGAGATTACATTTTAAGATTGTCTATTTTGTTTTTTATTAAGTATTGAGTTCAAAATCGTAGAACTTGAACTGTTCTAATCTGCTTGATAAAAAAAATATTGACACATATGTTTTCCCATCAATAAAATGTCCCAGATAAAAGAACTATCTTTATTTAGTTTAATCTAAAAAAAAAAAAAAAAAAATAATAACTTTATTACTCAATATCAATAATGAGACACCCCAGAGAGTAATACAATACTCGTGTTGGGGTTGGCTCGCTCTTCCCAAGACAACACATAAATATTGAGTATGTACTAGGAGGTATACATAGTAAAATAGAACAATTATATTTAACAAAGCGTAATATTCCAAGTGTGTGTGTGTGTGTGTGTGTGTGTGTGTGTGCGCTTGTGTGTGTGTGTGTGTGTGTGTATGTGTGTGTGTGTGTGAGAGTGAGTGAGTGTGTGTGTGTGTGCACAAGTTTGATGGTAGGTGAGTATTTTAATGTATTTGATTGAGTCCTCAAGAATAATTAAATTATTTCATTCAAAAGGTTTTCGGTATTATCATAATCTAAAGAAAGAAGCCAGTTTTTCAAGATCCTTTTACATTCAAATGTTGTTTTATCATAAATTTTTAACTTCTCATTTGCTGCGTTATATAATTTGGATGAACGGGTAGTATATTGACGCTCTGCGAAGACTGTCCGCACACGGCGACGAGGAGCTACATGATGAATTCGTCTTTTGTTCATATTGATCGGATCAAATATAAGATTTTTATGTTTGTCAAGTATGATCATTAGGACATATAGTTTTCTTATTGATAAGAGGCCGCAGAGCTTATATAGTTCATTTGTGGGGAACCGATAGGGCTTGAAGTACATTACCTTGATAAGAGCCCTTTGAGACCTTTCAAGATGGAGAAATTTAATCTTAGTAGCACCACCCCATATAGGGATGCAGTATGTGATAACTGATTGTGCCAGAGCTATATAAATTTTATTGAGTAAATTACTTGGCATAAGGTAACGTAGTTTTTTAAAAATCCAAATGAGTTTTCTGATTCTCTCTGAAATCAGTTCCAAATGCGCATGCCAACACAATCTTTGATCAATAATTACTCCTAAATATTTTATACATTCCACCTTTTTAATAAGAGGACACAGACAATGAGACTGATTAGAACATCCATGAATACGGAGACCAAAATTTTCGACCGGCTGTGACCTCCCATCCGGAGTGAAACAAATAAATTTAGTTTTTTCTATATTTAGGGTCAAGAGATTATTATTTAACCAATTAGCAATCTTAGCCAGCCCAATTTCAGCTTTTATTTTAACGTCTTGCCATGACAGTCCAGAAAATGTAACCGCTGTATCATCTGCGTAACAGAAGATCTGCCCTCCACTTTCTTGAAGATTACATAATTGATTAATGTAAACTAAAAAGAGTGTCGGGCCAAGAACCGAGCCTTGGGGAACCCCATAGCTAATAGACTCTTCGTCGCTGTATATATTATCTATTTTCACGGTCTGTTTCCTATCGAGAAGGTAATTTTCTAAAATGGCAAGAGATGTGCCTCTAATTCCAATACTCTCAAGTCTGCGCACAAGGATGGGGACAGAAACGGTGTCGAAGGCTTTTTTCAAGTCTAAGAATACAGTAAGACATTTTTCTCCTTCGTCTACTTTGTCAACAATGTATTTTGTTAAGTCTTTTATAGCATTTTGAGTTGATATACTCTTTCGAAACCCGTACTGTGTATTAGATAGTATTTTATTTTTAGACAAGAAACTTATTAGTCTAGTATTTAAGAGCTTTTCCAGAATTTTTGATATGCAGGGTAAGACCGATATTGGTCTATAATTGTTGACAGCGTTTCTGTCCCCTGCCTTGTGTACAGGAATAACTATAGATCGTTTCAAGGCGGCGGGAAAAATACCGGTGTTGAAGCACAGGTTAGCCAATTGACTGATCAAAGGGACAACGACGCTTCTACATTGCTTCAAGAACTTGGTTGGAATACTATCCCAACCAGGAGCTGCATCTGAATCAAGACTCATGAGTATAGAATCAACTTCCTGGGGATCAGTTTCTAATAGCACAAAAGAATTTACGTTTTGATTATTTATCTCATGTATTTGCGAATGGGGATGATTACGGGCAATGTCTTCAGCTAATTTCTTACCAATATTACCAAAGAACTTATTAACTGAGTTAACAGAGTCCTTAGGATCTCTTTTAATGTTGAGCAGTCCAGTATTATTTTTCTTAGAAGATTTAAATTGAGTAATCTCATTTATAGTAGACCATAGTAGTTTAGTGTTTTTACTTGAGTCTTCTATTTGTTTTTTATTATATTGACGCTTTAGTTTTCTTATAAGATTTGTGCAAAAATTACGATAGCGCCTGAAAGTGATTTTTAAAACTTCATTTGTTGGGTCAGATTTTAACTTAAGTTGCATTGCATTTCTTAGTCTTATACATCTTAAGACACCATAGGTTATCCACGGTTTAAGAATGCGTCTGCTGCTGTGTACTAGTTTAGTTGTAGTATTTGATTGAATAGCAGTCTTTATGAGGTTAATCAAGAGATCAGCAAGTACGTTAGGGTCAGTACAAGTGGCGAAATGTGAAATATCAGTAGTTATAAGGGATTTATGTGCAGCATCAAAATCAGTAATAAATTTAGTTTTAAAAGATTGTTTAGAAATTTTATTAGAATTTGTAATGTTCAATAATACCATAGCATGGTCCGTAACGGTAGTATTTAAGACTGTGACAAGAGCGGAGTTGTCAGTTTTATTAAGTTTTAACATAACATGATCCAGGCAGCTGTCCTGTCTTGTGGGCAATCTATGACCAGGTAGGAGACCATGCAATGCCAGAACATCAATGTATTTCAGACGATTGTTTTTTTCGTAAGTAGTTTCAGTGGGTTTTGATATTAAATTAATGTTAATATCACCAATAATAAATATATTTTTATGAGAAGCTATAGTTTCCAAGTGTGAATTAATTGAATCAATAAAATCATCAGCATTACATATAGATGGTGAGCGGTAAATTCCTAAAATTGTGAAGCTCGAACTAATAATTTGAATTCCAGAGGCATGTCTTAATTTGAGTTCTGTCACATGTACTTGTTGGTTGTTTTTAATATATGCAACAACTCCATCATTCTGATTAAGTTGACGTAAAGTATGATATGATGTATAATTATTTATATTTGGAATTTGTTTGTTTGAGTGGAGTCTACACTCCGTTAATATTAAAATATCAGCTTCAAAAGATAGTTCCGATAAGGTAAGTTGTAGGTCATCATGGTTAGTGTATACACTTCTTATATTTTGCGTCAAAACGGTAAAATTTCTATCGAAATCCTGTAGAATGTTTTTCAGATCGTCAATGTTGCATATTAACGATCTAGAGATTTCAGTGTTGTCCAATAACTCTATCTCATTAAGGTTATTATTCATAAGAAAATTGTGTAATTCGTAAGTCATTTAAAGAGTATTTAAATATGGTATTGTTGTAAAATTACATAAATTGATTTTTATTATTCGTTTTAAATCATAATTTATAGATGTTTCTAAAATGAGGACGGTATTGTATGGGTGAAATGGGTGAATATTGATGTGTAAATGTATTGTGTGTAAATGTGTAGGAGAATAAATAATAAAATTTATACATAACAAACTAAGACAGAATAAAAAATCTATTATGAACTTTAAGGTGCAAAAAACGCCTTTACATACCAATAACAATAATGAAAGGATAAGAACAGCAATGACTAGTCATACATTTTGTAACTGGTGTATCTGAGATTCATTAGTTATTTGTATAACCCTAGAATTGTCATCTTGTCGTACGAAGATCCTGCCGATAGAGGTCCAGCAATATTTATATTTCTTGGTTCTGACCAGATCTCGGGCGAGAAAGAAAAGACGTGCTGCTTTAGGGGTCAATTGTTCGGAAACAAATACGGGAGTGTCCTCGCTCTTTGTATGCCCTAGGTGGTATCTAAGAATGAGAAATATTATATTTCCTAAGAATTAGACTCTGAAGTCGCTAGTGTCGTAGCTGTCTGGCAATGTTGCCAATAAGGAAGTTTTCAATTCATTTTCGTGATGCTAAAATTTAATTTTAATAATTTTATTCACAAAACAAATTAATAGTTATTTAAAAAAAAATACGAAGATACAGCAGCAGTTCAAAGTTTTAATGACTAACAATTTTCATACAAAATTTTACTCTTTGCTTGATAGTAGGTACAAGATATTTTTTTCCGGTTGATAACAGGCAGACGCCCTTCAAGAGGTAGCGGTAAAGTACTTAGGCGTGAGTTCGGCGGGCAGCCGCGGGGTGGTGCGCGCGGAGCACGTGAGCCGCGACGAGGCGGGGCTGCGCGAGCTGCTGCGGACGGGGTACCTGCGCGCGGCCGTCAACCTGACAGCTGTGCTACTGGGGGCTGCGGGACAAGGTATAGTGAAGTACGAGGGGGGTACTAGCGGGGGGGCGCGCGGAGCACGTGAGCCGCGACGAGGCGGGGCTGCGCGAGCTGCTGCGGACGGGGTACCTGCGCGCGGCCGTCAACCTGACAGCTGTGCTACTGGGGGCTGCGGGACAAGGTATAGTGAAGTACGAGGGGGGTACTAGCGGGGGGGCGCGCGGAGCACGTGAGCCGCGACGAGGCGGGGCTGCGCGAGCTGCTGCGGACGGGGTACCTGCGCGCGGCCGTCAACCTGACAGCTGTGCTACTGGGGGCTGCGGGACAAGGTATAGTGAAGTACGAGGGGGGTACTAGCGGGGGGGCGCGCGGAGCACGTGAGCCGCGACGAGGCGGGGCTGCGCGAGCTGCTGCGGACGGGGTACCTGCGCGCGGCCGTCAACCTGACAGCTGTGCTACTGGGGGCTGCGGGACAAGGTATAGTGAAGTACGAGGGGGTACTAGCGGGGGGGCGCGCGGAGCACGTGGGACTTCATGCATCATCATGTGTTTTCCAATAGGTACAATCTGGGGGCCTTCAAGTCGCGAGTGAAATAGGTCACTTCTAGGCAAGCGCAATTCATCGTTGATCCCATCATCGCTTACCACCAGGCGTGATAGCGGACAAGCTTTTGACTATCTAAGATAAAAAAAAGCTCCAAAGTGTATCTTTTCAATGCAACTGTCATGCGACGTCAAACGTAATTGAGGTAAAATTTTTTGCTAAGCAATATTTTTGGTTAAACCTATTGTAAACCTCGTTTGTTTGCCGTCTATTTTAATAGTCTAGAAATATTCGTTATCTAAATTAATTCAGCTACTTATATTAATTAAACTTCCCCCCCGTAGCCGTGGACGAATAATTCGTCCATGCCTTAGCTAAACCATGTATTTATTTACCATCAAAACATGATAATAGTAAGCCTATCTGAAGACTATTGAAATCAGCTGTAGGTAGTAGCACAGAATAGATAAGGGGAACAATATTTTCTGTCACCTAAGTTTAGGTGTGTCACTAATCTGCAATACCCTAATAATAATATCTATCCCCAAGAAATATATTAGTCATCATATTAATCAAAACGATACCTAAGTTTATATCATCGGATTAATGTAAATATGTATCTTAAATTATAGTTTGATCACTTTTTTCTATAGCTCTGCCCTTTAAAAAGTAAGTCAATCACCAAAATAATAGATCTGACACCTAATAAATAGATCGGTTCCTTAGTTCAATGCTAGAGCCTGAGGAGAGTGGTTCAGATGAAGAAGTCAACTTGCTACCAAAAAGGAAAAGTTCACAAAGTAAAGTTTGGACATTCATTCAAAGATTTGATAACTTAGAATGTGCTGAAAATTACATTTAAAACGAAAAAATACCCTTTCTTAAAAAAAAACAAATAGAGGAGGGGCTTAAGAAATATTTTAGATGCAACAAAGTATCGTCTTTCAGTTGAATTATTTGATATATTCATATTATTTTCCAGTGATTAAAAATAATTCTTAGGTAGGTACCTAAACATTTTTATATTGTTTGGTGATTCAGTTTTAGTGACACTTTTATTATTTTGATACCCAATATATTTATTTGATGATTGATATAATTTCAAAGTAATTCTTAATTATTATTTAGCTAAGCGTTTTAATATTATTTGGTGATTCAATTTAGGTGACAGATCTACTATTTTGGAAACAAATATTATTTATTAGGTCACTGATAATCAGACCCCGGATTTGCGGTAGCACGAATAAAATGACGTTTAATAGTGCGTGGACAACTTGATTATCTATTTGTGTAATTTATCGATAAAAAAAATATAATTATGTAACGTGATATATAGACTTACTTCGGAAATAGTAGAAATTACCTACCTACATTAAGAAAAGTGAAATTCGTGAAATGTATAAATAATAAAATTCACTGCAGTTTTTCTTGATGCAAAGATAGCAAAGTCAAAGTGAGTGAAGTAGAATGTCATTTTTTTAAGAAATACATCCTCCTTGGTAAAATACAAAAAATAAATACAGACGCGATCAAAGAAGTTCCACTTCAAAAATATTTTCAAAACATCGATATATAAAAATTAAAAACATTTACGATAATTTGGTAATTACTAGCAAGTTTGTATTCCTGCCACCGCAAATCCGGCCTTTACTGATAATGCATCATACCCATAGATAAGTAGCAGTGGCGAGGGGTGAAATATGGCGAAGGTGCTGTTCTACAAAAATGTTATGATCTGCATAGTAAATCGGTTGAGATTTGTAAACGGTAAAGCTAGGGTTTCGTAGGATGACGGTTTCGTTTTCTGACGGCGCGGTTTCACACGTTACGGTGTCGCCGTATTGTTTACATAGACAACATTCAACGCCGCTATGTTCCGGCCGTAATATGACGGCACCGTCATCCTTGGAAACCCTAGCTTAAGCCGCCAATGGAAATCGGCTTGTATGTATGGACCCTTCGCCACTGTAGGTAGGTAGATAGATACTGATAATGAAGGTTGCAATGCAATCGTCGACGTATCGCAACCCTGTCAAGACAAAAAAGTTGTAAACACTAGTAACCACATGTAACAAATTTCTGATTCAGTGTTACTTTACTATACAAAAAGCAATAACATTGATACCGCGATCTAGTAGAGTATAGTGTCATCTATTGAGCTGATTTAGAAACAGATTTATTAAGAATCTAATAATCACTATTTAATTTGATTTATTTATTATTTGTAATTTATTTTATGTGTATTTTTTTTTAGGTATCTATCGTAAATATCATGAAGCAAAAATATGCCCATTCTATGTAATTATAATGATAAACATTAAAATTGTATTATAATGACAGCAGTAAAGATTTATGACTACCTACCTTCCATATCGCTATTTATCAAACTAATATTCATTGTGGTGTGATAATTCGCACCATTAAATAAAAAATTCGCATATTTTTACTTTTCTGGCTTATAATTTATCAAAGATTT
The DNA here is from genome assembly GCA_928269145.1 of Agriphila tristella. Lineage (NCBI taxonomy): Eukaryota > Metazoa > Arthropoda > Insecta > Lepidoptera > Crambidae > Agriphila > Agriphila tristella. Next base: position 7,142,813 of record OV743429.1, on the reverse strand, counting down.
TTTAAGTATAAGACGAAGTGAATCAGTGGTTCAGTGAATTAACATGTGCCATCGAATTAAAATGTATTAGGTAAGTACTAAGTACGATATATAGGGCATTTTGTTTATTCTGTTTTGAAATTAAATTCATAAATGAAATCGGTATGTAATGTAGTAAAATAGGAAATAAAACAGTTTTAAAAGAAGCTTTCCATCATGTTTTGTAAAAAGAACATGTTTGCCTATCAAAATAGGATTTATGACAAGAAAACAAAAAAATGCTTTTTACAATACCTAACGCGTTCTTAAAGTGTAATAGCAATACAATCAAATACAAATTTGATAATTGATTTTAAATAAGTTTCACTACCTATTAGTTTCATAAATTGAAAGAACAGATAGAATTTATTGACACACATTTACAGAAAATATTAAGAAATAACAACAAAGGAATAGATTACAGGAAACAGAACACTTAAAATAGGAAACAAAAAATAAAATACAAGAAGAAACATGGTGTACATTATACAAAATAATGTGTGGCCAATAAAAACACTGCCTCAGCTATATGCCTCTGTGTCAGTGGTCTTTTAAACCTACATGTGAATATCGCAAGACTCTTTTAGGGAAAATTAAACAGCTGATTGGCCTCATACATACATCATCATACAGTCAGCTCCACGAATGACGTCCTATGGAATTTGGATGGGACTAAAATATACAATGTCTATTATAGAGAACATGCATCAATTCTTTTTTGTATCAAAATCAAAAGTATAATGCGCGAGAAAATCAACTGTAATATTAAAACTTTTCTCTTGGGTTTTTTTCGCATGATATAGTTACTTGAAGTTAGCACGCAGCAGCACCCGCCGAAAACGCTCTATACAAAATGGTCAACATTTATGACGTCACTTATGTCACGTTTCAGGCGCATTATTATGGAGTTAGCGAAGAATTTTCAAATATCTCCTTAAATATTACGTTTAAGTACATATGTGCCTCACAAAATATTATTTCTTATTCGATATTCTATCTGACTGTTAAGTGCATTATATCCGAAAATTAAAAAAAATATCGTTGTTTTCCCCTGTGTGATAAAACTAAAATAATGCATTTTTATATTATTTTTCTGTGCCATCATGTTTTTGTAAGTGTCCGCAGCGCGATCAAGCTCAAATTTATCAAAATCGGTGACTTATGCATGTTCCCTATTATTGGAATACAACTTATTTCCCGATAACTTAAATGATACCAGCGGCACATTCAAGCTACTACTTTCGTGGCTCTGACTTTATGTGTGCTTTTGATAACTTCTTTAAAGTTATCATATCGCACGAGCAAGTACACAGTGCGCAGCCTGCAGCTGTGTGGTCTGACGTATGATGAGTGCAGCGTAGTGTGGTCTGGTATATGATGGATGTGGTCTGGCATATAATGGGTATGCGTTCTCCAGCACGCACCGCGCGAGCAAGCACGCGGCGCGCAGTCTGCAGCAGACCAGCAGCTGTGGCTAACCAGGTTCAAGTCACGTCGAAACTAAATTAAACAAACATTGAGTAATGTTCTGGTATCTGATGGTTGTGGTATGACATGTGGTATGATAGGTGTAGACTGTAGTGTATTGTTTTTTTTAACCAACTTAAAAAAATTGAAAAGGAGGAGGTTATCTATTCGCCGCGTATATATTTTTTTTTTACCCGACTACGGCGAAGCCAAAACGGAGGGTATATGATTTTGACCTGTATTACTTAGGTGGCGACGAAGCATTTTGAGATTTTTCGTCGGACTCTCTTCTATATACCTAAAACTGGTGTGTATGTGTTCCTTGTGCTCTACGAAACACGAAACTGATGGTTTTAAGAGGAGGAAGTGGGGACACGCATAGCTGTGACGTCACAAAGATGGCGGCCGACCGTAACAAGTTTTTCTTCATTTCTCGAGTTCTATTGCATCAATTTCGTTGTTTGATATGTCATTTGAAAGCTTATATAACTGTCTATGATTGCTCTTTTGAAACATACGAACTTAGTGTTGTCGTTTTTGAAATATTAACAAAAGTATGTTTTTTTTTCATAATTTTTTTCTTAGTTACAGGTATAAGCAAAATTAAAAAAATCATTTGTGTACCTTAGTTTGTAAGTTTATAATAAAAATAAAGTCTGTTTTAATATCTTAAATATAAACATCATTGTAGTGCAATAATAAACAAACAAGTTGTTACCAATTCTGTAAGGAAAAAATTCATCTGTTCCCTCATTACTTCTAAACTACTTGTTATAATTTGACAAATGAGGTATCGTTAGAAGCGTCTTAATCGTCCAATGAACATAGGCTATATGACGTTACATTAAATTGAATGTGGCGCCCTCTAGAGGAGTTAAAGACATGAACTAAAAAAAAATATTTTTTAATAATGCCGTATTGGGTACCAAATGAAAGGGCTTAATGAGCACTTTTCAAAAATATATAAATTGTTAGCTTTTGCCCGTGGCTTTGCTTGCTGTCACCCTATTGATAACTCCAAAATATTTAAAATAAAAAAAAAAGTTTAAAAACTAAAACCCGACTACGGAAAAATCGTGCTCTAAAAAGTAAGAAACAAGAAAATAAAAAAAGTTTAAAAACTAAAACCCGACTACGGAAAAATCGTGCTCTAAAAAGTAAGAAACAAGAAAATATTCATAAAAAAAGGATAACCGTAGTCGCATGCCACCTCCCGTGCCGTGCGTGTCTAGGACAAAGTGGCATGCGACTTCGGTTATCCTTTTTATGAATATTTTCTTGTTTCTTACTTTTTAACCGACTTCAAAAAAAGGAGGAGGTTCTCAAGTCGACGGTTTTTTTTTTTATGTATGTTTTAACATAGCTTCGTCAGTTGTTACCCGATTTGTACAATTCTTTTTTTAACTCAAAGAACATAGTTCGTGTGTGGTCCCATAATTATTAAATACCTCTAAAAAGCAAGAAATAATATTCGAATCATTCGTTACACATATCAATATTAATAAAACACGTCTAATGAAGTCGGGTGGGGCTTTAAGAAAAAAATGAAGTTGTCCTCCAGCCCCACCCGACTTCAATAGACGTGTTTTATTAATATTGATATGTGTAACGAATGATTCGAATATTATTTCTTGCTTTTTAGAGGTATTTAATTTTTAAGCTGTTTTTGTTTTCAGTTTTTTGAAGGCGGTTTTTCTTTTTTTTTAAAAAGCTTTTTAGAGCACGATTTTTTTATGAATATTTTTACTATGTATGTACACCGATTACTCGAAGACGGCTGAACCGATTGAAATGATTCAAACGTTATAACATAAGGTTTGTACCCAAGTTGGTCCCATTTTTTGAAATTTTGAAATCGGTTCAGTAGTTTTCGAGTAATCTTGAAAATACTGTCGTTTTCGTTACCATTTTATATGAATTCAAACGGATTTTCAACCAATTCAACATGTTCTTTTTGTTTATGAACCGATTTAGATGATTTTTTTTTTGTTTGAAAGAAGACACCTTAAAGATGATACCATATTAAATTCATTGGTTATGGTCATGACTTTGAATTTTAAAGATACACGAGGGAACTCCTCAAAATCAAATAGGAACTAGGAAAATAGGTACAGTGATTGAAATATTGGTAGGTTTATGACAATCAAAAATGTCAAGGACGTTCTGGACTAGAGTTGAACTGCGAAGGCCCAACGGACCTCCTGTGGAAATTGAGTTACTCGCGGTATACCTACCATTGAAAAATGTGAAACATTATAACGTTTTATTTTATAAAATATTCGCTTACATATCTTTCACAAAAAAAAGTTTAAAATAAAAAAGCTTTTTAAAAAAAGCAAAACCTCCTTCAAAAATCTTAAAAAAACAGCTCTAGAAAAAGCAAGAAATAATGTTCAAATCGATTAATTAAAACACGTCTATTGAAGTCGGGTGGGGCTTTTAGAATATAAACAATACAATAAGTAAAAAAATACTTTCAGCTCCACCCGACTTCAATAGACGTGTTTTAATTAATCGATTTGAACATTAATTCTTGCTTTTTATAGAGCTGTTTTTTATGACTTTTAAAGGAGGTTTTACTTATTTATTATTATTATAAGATTACATGCATAGCTTAAATCTAAAATTGTACGCTATAAATTGTAGTCTAGTAGGTGATGCGTGTGGTCTGTCATATGATGGGTGTGCGTTCTCCAGGGGCGGGGCGCATGCACCGCGCGAGCAAGCACACGGCGCGCAGCCTGCAGCTGTGGCTGACCAGGTTCGCGGTCATGTTGAGGCTCAGGCTCCATGAAACGCTGATGAAAGAAGCAGAGCCATTCGGCGACTTTAGCAAGCCTGATATGTTCTACCAGGTAAGAAAGTATCCTTACTAATATTGTGAATGCGAAAGTCCGTTTGTCTGTTTGTTACGCCTTCACGTCTTAACTACTGAACCGATCATCATGAAATTTTGCATACACGTTGTTAGGTACAGATAAGAGGAGGATAACAAAAGGTACCTCTTCATTACCAAAAAAAGTATTGTTCCCGAGGGATAGCAAAAACCTTTCCACGCAGACGAAGTCGCGGGCGGCCGCTAGTTTTGTAATATTTGTGTTTGGCCATGGTTGACCATTAGCCATTTTTAATGTCCTCACTTCTGGGGCACGGGCCTTCCTTATGGGTGGATAAAGAGGATGGGCCATATAACCCACCACGCGGGCCTAATGGGGATTGGTGGGTGTTAACGACTGCAAATGTAGCCGAAACCAACGGCTTAACGTGCCTTCCGAAGTACGGAGGAGCTGGAGACGTTAAGTTTTTGGTCACCCATCCCATGACCGACCCTTACGAAAGTTGCTTAACCTCCTCAATCGCTGGGCCAGGTGCTTTACCACTGCACCACCGAGCTGCTAATCTAATGGCCATGATTAGTTATTGTAATTTAAAACCAAAATTGTATTAAATCACCGGTGCCTTTATAGTTTCGTTAAATTTGTACGATAATAATAATATAATAATAATAATAACATTTATTTCAGAAAACTGGTTCCATTTTTGTTAGTAGGTACATATTAAACTTATAAGCTAATGTTAGTATCTTATATCTAAAAACAAAAGACATTAATATAAGGGCCTGGTGGCCCTCCCATCGTTAGCGAGAGAGTGATAGCCCACCCAGGTTCGCAGCATGGGTGAATCCCACCTTTCAGACAGCGTCGACAGGAGGATATTGGAGCTGCAACGCACGCGTCTTAATAACGAAGCGCTGCGTAAGCGCATCACAGCATAAAAATCTGGTACTCCCGCCTCCGCGAACATCGCAGACGCACTGCACCAGCGCGGCAGCCCCATCATCGCCCTGAACGCGTTGTTGTATTGCACGCGAAGGGCGCTGTATGCCCGCCGCGAATACCCCACCCATAAACTGCAAGTGTACATCGATTGACAGTATGACTTGAATAATGTTACTTTTACATCTACTGTACAACGTGCGAATCTACGAGCGAGCATGTTACACCGCACAGACAGCGCCCTCCGCTCCCTCTCTATATCCATATCATCTACTAAGTCCTCAGTGACCCAATGGCCCAGATATTTAAAATGTTTCACCTGTTTTATCAGGGTACCGCCAAGAGTGATTGCAGGAGCCAAATATTGTTTTTTGCCTGCCTTGAAAACGATAAGTTCACTTTTTTTGGCATTATATATGAGCCCATGTGTCACTGCATACTCCTCACATATCTGGATTAGGCGTCTCAACGCACCAATTGAAGGGCTCAGTAGCACCATATCATCGGCGTAACTTATGTTGTTCATACATATGCCGTCAATGGAACAACCGATACCGGCACTACTCAGCCTCTCAATCAAGCCGTTAATGTATAGGTTGAAGAGACGCGGCGAGGTCAACCCCCCTTGCCTCACCCCGCACTGCAACCCATACACCTGTGACTGAGTGCCAGCCCATCTAACACTGTTCAGCTGATTACTGTACCAGAACTTCAGCAGCCTAATAATTTCAGGGGGGAACCCCGTAATGGACCCAAGTTTTCTCCACAGGACATCGTAATTGACGAGATCGAATGCCCTGGAGAGATCCAAGAAGCATGCGTAAACTGGCGTATTTCTGGCCGTATAGTAGTGGACAGTCTGCTTGAGACAGAGGATAGCACTCTCCGTAGATAAATCCGACCTAAAGCCGAACTGTGCGTCGTGTAGTTGTATATGTTTCTCCAGCTGTTTATCAAGCAGGCTATCCAGTACCTTTGCGATAATGGTTGCCAAAGAAATAGGTCTGTAATTTGACAGGTCAGAAACGTCACCTGTTTTGTTTTTTATAATAGGAACGACCAGTGTACGCATTAGATCTCCAGGTAAGTGGCCATGTGAAAGTGACAGATTAAACAGCAAAGCAAGAACCCTGGGAAGGTGGACACCAGCGTACCTCAGGTGCTCGACACTGAGACTATCGTGACCAGGTGACTTTCCCCTAGACATTTTTTGGATCACCTCAGCTACGTCCTTTGCCGAAAAGTACAGTTTCACTTCATCGTCACTCGTCTCACCGTCGGGCACCCGCGATACTGTAACAGGTATACACGGTGGTTCCACCCCGAAATGACACTGAAAAGCATTGGCTATTTCACGGTGGTTGTGTAAGCCGTTCACGCTTGCAGGTAACCCCGACCCTGGATTCAGCTGTTTAGTAGCTTTCCAGAATTTTCCAAATTGTTTCTTATTGTGATGTTCTGCAATAATATTCATCTTTATTTGTTGCTCTTTATTTTGACAAAAATTTAATCTAGATTTGAATATTTTCCGCGATTCATGCATATCATTATAAATCTGACCTGAGTTTGGTTTACCATAAAGTAACCACAACTGAAAACAACGTCGGGCCTCACCATGCGCTTCCCGCACAAATCGGTTCCACCCCGGTACTACCTTATACTTACATTGCTTATTTACAAAACAACTTACAGCTGCATCTGTTAAAATACTAACAACATTGAAATACATATTCTCTATTTCCAACTTATGATCATTATTATTACACTGTTTGTTGGCACACATACCAAAATTTTGAGAAAAATCAATTTCTCTTAACTTGGAATTACAAATATCTGTGTATAACTCTATTTGATTAGCACTACGCTCTCCCCATATTACTCGATTACAAACATTATTTTCCAAAGTAACATTTTTCTTACTTAACTTACCTAAATCACATTCAATCATCAAAGGATAGTGATCCGAAATATAAATATCATACAAGACAGAGGCAGATACCACAGATGGCCGCGCGGCGCTAGTCACGACACAGTGATCCAGCCACCGCCGGCACCCGTGCGCTTCACTAACAAACGTAAATGTATCACTAGGTAATAATTCTAAGTCAACACATGTCCATGATTGATCGCTACAAAAATCTAACAAGTCATTAGCAAACAACTCACCTGGGTGCGCGTTAAAGTCCCCAAGTATATATACTGATTCCACATTGTTACTTTCAATAATAGAACACATTTCACCTAAACAGTTCGTGAATTCGGGTAAATTATCTACCGAGTCAGTCGGCATGTACACTGAGAACACCAACACTGAACGCTCCTCGAGAATTATTTTAATCGCACATATGCGTACACTGTTACACTGTATAACTGATACCGCTGGAAAAGCATCTTTTCTCCAGAGTAAGGCAACCCCACCGTAGGGCCTTCCTCTCAGCACACCCGCAGACGTATCCACTGCCGACGACCCCGTATAGGAAAATGAATCATCTATGGTGCCTAGGAGGGGAATGTCGTGCGGTAGTAACCAAGTTTCTTGAAGTGCGATGATGTCCGCAGTGCCACACAGTCTTCGTAAACATTCAATAGATCTTCTGACACACTTACAGTTAAAACTAACTATCTTGGTTTTCTCCATTATTCATTAATTTTTGATCCCGTCTCACACTTCTCGGTCTAAAACGGATGAACTGCCTGTAAGCAATTTAGTGCAGTATTTAGTGGCATCATTTGTATGGGGACCTTGCAGATCGTCAACAAAGGAAGCCGCTTGGCACAGGCGTTCTTTGTGGTCATCTGAGCTGATTTAGCCCTGTACCCACGTGGTACCACCATGGTGGTAGCCAGGGGTGGGGGGGAGAGGTCCCTTCTACCACGCTGCACTTTTACATCCATATCTCCATAAGTTTAGCAAATAGGTCGTGTTTGGTATCGTTTTCATATAATTTGAGGACGAGGGATTCATTTCTGGAACAATTTTTTCACTCGTTCATAGAAAAAACAAAAGTTCTGCGCAAAAAAAGAAAAATAAGAAAACAAAAATCATACAAAATCTATGCCTACAAATAAACCACGAGATTGTGCTTTATAAAAAAAATATAATTAAATAGCCCTGTTTATCTAGAATATACAAACATCAACTTTCTTTTACAAATTATATTTATAAATGTGTCAAAAAAAAACATTTGCCATACGCGGCGGTATTTTGGCGCAGTAAATTTGGATAGGATTTAACACTTATTGTTTAATAATGACACAAATAGGTCGTGTTTGGTATCGTTTTCATATAATTCAAGGACGGGGAATTCAATTCTGCAATAACATTTTTACTAGTTCATAGAAAAAAATAAAGTTCAGCGCAAAAAAAAGAAAAATATAAAAAAAAAACTTACAAAATCTATGCCTACAATTGAAGAATTAGATTATGCTTTATAAAAAATATGTTTTAAGAGCCCTATTTATCTTAAATATATAAACATAAACTTTTCTAAAGAAATTACATTTATAAATGTGTCAAAAAAATCAGTTTAGCCGCGCGGCGGTACTTTGATGCAGTATTTTTTTATTTGGATGTATCACTTATTGTTTAATAATGACACGGATTAGTATTGGTACTATATGCGCCTGGCGGCCATGATTTTAACCTCAAAAACGAAAACAATCGTAAAATGTTTGTATACCTAGACCCTATCTTATTGAAAATAATAATTCAATAATTAATAATATTAGATTACCTATTAGAATTTTCTTGTTTCATGACATTTTTAGTTGCGGATCATGACAACGCGGATGTTAATGTGACAAGGTTCCAGCGCATTACCAATTAATGAGGATAATAGTCCCATAATTTTACTTAATAGAGAGTTAAAGTAATAATGTTTTTACCTAGGTATCTAGTTATAACAAATTTTATTGGCAGTTTCCGCTGCATCTACGTAGTTCGGTGCACTTTATTTCTCTTTTTTACCAATTGCACCTTCTTGCGCATTTTTGCTTACACTTACACCTTATTAACTCCATGCAAGCTGTGGCTGCTGGTGGTAAGGTGGTCTACAGAGGATTCCCATAAGCCATTATTTTTGCCCCAACCCCAATCTGCAGGACCATGCATGGTTTTGGATTGGTTTTAAAAGTTGACCCCATGCATTCCTCCCTGATAAATCGCTCGCAAAATATGGTTGCACAGGGCGGGCGTCTTTCTTGAATAGTACTTTTCTGCATTGATTAATATCAAGGACATGCATTCCAACATTTCCAACAATAACTTAAATCACAAAAGCCAATCACCACGTAACTTGTCATACAAAGCAATGTCATTTATTTCTAATACTTATTGGCAAAGCCTGCTCCACATTTCCTTCTTCAGCTTATTTAAATCCTTCCATTGCAATTGGATAAACGCCCCAAGCTTTCGAAAGCGCTTTTTTCCCTTTACCAGCAAAAGACGATACGGTATCACACTCGGAAATGGCGTTCTGCTTTTTCCGGTGAAAGAAGATATTCATTGCTTGAAGAATTGTGGGTTCTTATTGGCACGGGTAAAAATCATCAGTTCCTGCCTTGCCATGCAATTGCAGCTTTATTAAGTAACCCAAATAAGTATAGTATTTTCACACTTTAAAATCTATAAAGAAGGAAATGTGGAGCAGGCTTTGCCAATAAGTATTAGAGAAAATTGTCATTGCTTTGTATGGCAAGTAAGTTACGTGGTGATTGGCTTTTGTGATTTAAGTTATTGTTGGAAAAGTAAGAATGCATGTCCTTGATATTAATCAATGCTTTTGATATAAATCAATGTATAAAAGTGCTATTCACGAAATAGGACATGCAGCTGGAGAATCTCCACCAACTACAGACGCCCTGTGCAACCATATTTTGCGAGCGATTTATCAGGGAGGAATGTATGGGGTCGACTTTTAAAAACAATCCAAAACCTGTCATGTCCTGCAGATTGGGGTTGGGGTAAAAATAACGGCTTGTGGGAGCCTATGTGAACCACCTTACCGCCAGCAGCCACGGCTTGCATAGAGTTAATAAAGTGGTGTAAGCAAAAATGCGCAGCGAGGTGCAATTGTTTAAAAAGAGAAATAAAGTGCACCGAACTACGTAGATGCAGCGGAAACTGCCAATAAAATTTGTTATAACTAGATACCTAGGTAAAAACATAATTACTTTAACTCTCTATTAAGTAAAACTATGGGACTAACAATACTAATCCGTATCATTATAAATGATAAATCCAAATAAAAAAAATACTGCACCAAAGTACCGCCGCGCGGCTAAACTGATTTTTTTGACACATTTATAAATGTAATGTCTTTAGAAAAGTTTGTTTATACAAGGTGTTTGGTAAAAGCCTTATAAAGCCGAATATGGTAAATAGGGACCATCAAACTGAACAACTTTTACTATGGGACCAACTCTGAAATCGCGAAAAAAAAATCAGCTGTTTCATACTAAAATTAATAACGAAAATATAAAAATGTATGGAACAGCTGATTTTTTATTCGCGATTTCAGAGTTGGTCCCATAGTAAAAGTTGTTCAGTTTGATGGTCCCTATTTACCATATTCGGCTTTATAAGGCTTTTACCAAACACCTTGTATATTTAAGATAAATAGGGCTCTTAAAACATATTTTTTATAAAGCATAATCTAATTCTTCAATTGTAGGCATAGATTTTGTAAGTTTTTTTTTATATTTTTCTTTTTTTTTGCGCTGAACTTTATTTTTTTCTATGAACTAGTAAAAATGTTGTTGCAGAATTGAATTCCCCGTCCTTGAATTATATGAAAACGATACCAAACACGACCTATTTGTGTCATTATTAAACAATAAGTGTTAAATCCTATCCAAATTTACTGCGCCAAAATACCGCCGCGTATGGCAAATGTTTTTTTTGACACATTTATAAATATAATTTGTAAAAGAAAGTTGATGTTTGTATATTTTAGATAAACAGGGCTATTTAATTATATTTTTTTTATAAAGCACAATCTCGTGGTTTATTTGTAGGCATAGATTTTGTAAGATTTTTGTTTTCTTATTTTTCTTTTTTTGCGCAGAACTTTTGTTTTTTCTATGAACGAGTGAAAAAATTGTTCCAGAAATGAATTCCTCGTCCTTAAATTATATGAAAACGATACCAAACACGACCTATTTGCTAAACTTATAGAGATATGGATGTAAAAGTGCAGCGTGGTAGAAGGGACCTCTCCCCCCCACCCCTGGCTACCACCATGGTGGTACCACGTGGGTACAGGGCTAAATCAGCTCAAATGACCACATAGTACGCCTGTGCCAAGCGGCTTCCTTTGTTGACGATCTGCAAGGTTGATGCCACTAAATACTGCACTAATTCCTTTTGGCCAAAAGTCGTCTTTCAGTATTGTATCTAAGTGACACTTAGGTACATGAATTTTATACGATTGATAGTCTTTTACAACTTTCATGGCCACTTTTTCAACTGAAACGCTTATATTGGCTCGCTTTTTTATATAATCCATGACATCATTTTCGGTCACTTCTTTTCCCACATTATATATATAAATAGGTGTCATGATATCTGCCGCTTTTAGCTTCTCATCTGGTTCTAAAACAGCTTTTCCTATTTTGCCTTCAAATTTATTCTTTAGTCTTTTTCTTTGCACTTGTTTCCACTCATCGTTTGTAGGCAAATTCCATTGTCCTTCTTTTAATACCTCAGCCATAGTTTTAACAAGCGGGAGGTCCGTGTGTCGCGGACTAGGGACAGAAGCGCTCGCGTCAGTGGCCGTTCGCAGCGGCGCATGACTCATAGCGACCGCTTCCTCGCTCACTATTCTCTGTCTACCCGGCGGCTCACGCTGATATTGGGACAACTGAGTTTGCGTACCCTGATAATCGTCGTGAAGAGACAATGGCGATGATGAATGTTTCGCATCTTCAACCATAGGATGTAATCCCATTGGCCCACTGTTGCAGGAAAAACTATCCATCATACCGGCGCCGCGACGATTGTTTACATTGCAGTCGAATTTACTTATTGGAATTTGTTTTGATTGTTCAATATCACATTTTATAGTTTCCAGCTGCTCGGTAGTCACGTAATTATCTTTAATTCTGCTGACCTCCTGTTGTAACACAAGTAAATCTTTAAGTATCCTCGTAACATCGACGTGATCAAACAGTACAGGGGGTAGTTTTTGGAGATCACGAGCAACAAAAACTGGGATTTCTTCTGGATCCGTTTCCTTCAGTAAGCATATTATATCGTCTATATTGCGCGACGTCTTCCCGTCCCGTTTACGTAGCTTTTTCTTCTTCGTGGGAAACGATTCAAATAACAGATTTTTCGCATTTAAAATATCACTCTCCGAGAAAGCACTTAAACAGATCCGTGCGATACTATCTTCATCCATAACATCAATCTTGTTATTCACGAACGCTAACACTTCATTTATTACAATATTACATGACGAACACTTTACTAGTTTGGTAGCCATCTCGACACAGTACGAAAGATGTGCTAGCGCGACACATCCACCACGCAACAAGGTGCGCGCGCGACTGTCCTATAATATTGCAATCAATTACATGTATAATACATGTAATTGATTGCAATAAGCATAATGTTAAGTTTCAAATTTCAATAATTTTTAAGGACATTGGAAAAGATGATAAAATTCCAGCTACCAGCCGTACATACTACCACACCCACTTTGACTTTTTATTTAAAACTTTATTAAATAATAATGTAGGTATTAAATAATAATCGTTTGAGGTTTCATTACAATTTTCAAATAAGAAAAATCTTAAGACAGGAACTGTTCTCCCATATTCAGTGAAGAGGAAAGTACTTCCACCGAGCTAGGTGTCTGTGCTCTGGAACCGCGGTCCAACTAACTGTTGGAAGTTGGAATTTGTACTTATGCGAAGCGCTTAGAAAACTTCTAAATCATGAGTTTCATTCACCTACGTCACTACTGGGCCGGAAGTGGAGAAGGGGGGAAAAATAGCCACGACATTACCAATAGTGCGCATTGGCACAGAATACATAATAGTACAGGTATTGTCGTGGGGAAGAAGGGGAGTCTCTATACATTTTTGCCTCGATGTTAGCTTGACGTAGTTCGACGTCACGTATGCGTAATTTTCATATATTGTACTTTTCGCTGATCCTTCATTCCTCGTCATTTTATGCGTCATATAGGTAGCGCTATGATCGCGCCGCTACAAGAAACATGACCCTCGTATAAGTTACATGTGGCTGTTTTTTCTCCAGTTCTACCCGGACACGTACGAGAACCGGACCGGCAGCCTGGTGCCGTTCTCGCTGCGGCTGCTGCTGGCCGAGCTGCCGGGCCACGTGGGCCGGCCCGAGGAGGCGGTGGACCGACTGTTGGCGATCAGGCACGTCATACAACAGGTACCGACACTCACACATGTCATACATCATGTACCTACACTCACACATGTCATACATCATATACTACACATCGTTCTCGCTGCGGCTGCTGGTGGCCAGCTGCCGGGCCACGTGGGCCGGCCCGAGGAGGCGGTGGACCGACTGTTGGCGATCAGGCACGTCATACAACAGGTACCTATACTCACGGATGTCATACATCATGTACCTACACTCACACATGTCATACATCATATACTACACATCGTTCTCGCTGCGGCTGCTGGTGGCCAGCTGCCGGGCCATGTGGGCCGGCTCGAGGAGGCGGTGGACCGACTGTTGGCGATCAGGCACGTCATACAACAGGTACCTATATTCACACATGTCATACATCATGTACCTACACTCACACATGTCATACATCATATACTACACATCGTTCTCGCTGCGGCTGCTTGTGGCCGAGCTGCCGGGCCACGTGGGCCGGCCCGAGGAGGCGGTGGACCGACTGTTGGCGATCAGGCACGTCATACAACAGGTACCTATACTCACACATGTCATACATCATGTACCTACACTCACACATGTCACACATCATATACTACACACCGTTCTCGCTGCGGCTGCTTGTGGCCGAGCTGCCGGGCCACGTGGGCCGGCCCGAGGAGGCGGTGGACCGACTGTTGGCGATCAGGCACGTTATACAACAGGTACCTATACTCACACATGTCATACATCATGTACCTACACTCACACATGTCATACATCATTTACTACACACCGTTCTCGCTGCGGCTGCTTGTGGCCGAGTTGCCGGCCCACGTGGGCCGGCCCGAGGAGGCGGTGGACCTACTGTTGGCGATCAGGCACGTCATACAACAGGTACCTATACTCACACATGTCATACATCATGTACCTATACTCACACATGTCATACATCATGTACCTATACTCACACATGTCACACATCATATACTACACACCGTTCTCGCTGCGGCTGCTGGTGGCCGAGCTGTAAGATTTTTATTATCAGCTGTTTTGATGTCCTCACCAATCCATCCGAAGTGCGGGAGCTCAAGGTAATTATAATTTTGACCACCCATACTATGATTTTTTTTGTTTGGCTTGGACGATTTATATTTTAGCCTGGCCACATACAGACGGAATTCCGATTCAGAATTCCGTATATACGTAATGGAGAAGTTTCCTAGTTTTTTTTTATTCGCTATTATTAAAATAAAGGCCAACTTATACACAACTGTGAAATAATTATCAAATTACGAAACATTAAAAAGTTACAGGACGTGAAAGTTATGGTTTTAAAATAATTTTGCTCATCGGGAACCGGTCGCCTGACGTCATCTACGGAACATCTCCAGCGGCCGGCCGCGCCACCGCCATACAAGCAACAGGTCGGATGACGTCACGCCCTTACAATCGCATCGCGCAAAAATTCGTCAACTTAAATTATATATTACTCTGCCATTTAATGACGGATTTCAATTTTTTTCACTAGTATATTAATTTTTTTAGGCTATGTATGAAGTTAAATAAAGCAGTTTTAATCATGAATGTCATCATGAACAAAGAAGCTTATACCTCCCTCCAATGGAGATTGCACGGCCAGTGTCATAGTGAAGATATAAAAAATGTCCTTGAGTGACGTGACGGCTTAGGCTGGCCCCACACCTACCGTTTCTTTGCTGATCTACCTAGAACAGCAAAGCAAAGAATGAAACCGGGAGGCTAGAATGCCATACAAAACGTACTACTCGTCACAGACCTATCGACCCAAACCGGCAAGAACGCCCGGTCAGCAAGCAACCGGCCGACATCGCCGGTAAGAACGTCGTCACCGGTAAGAAAGAGGTGGAGCCTACGTGCTCGCTCCGTATATGGTCACACACAGCCCGGTTGCAACCCGGCGCCGGTGCCGGCGATTCGTAAGCATCAGAACCGCTGGACCAAAAGCGATATTGAATGTTTAGAAATAGCAATACTTTTTTGCTACTTTTTAATACCTAACTTGACCTCGATTGACTACGACAAAACCTGTAAAATACTTTCTTTACACTCTCTGGCCGCTTAGCCAGACATTCTGACGTCAGGTTGTATGGACCACTTTTTTATAGTTTTAAACAACACAACTAATTCATCTCTTTGTAAATATTTAGTACCTTTTTAGTACCTTAACATATATTTTTTTCCAATTTTTTTGATATGTATAAAAAAAAATAAGCTTGAAAGATTTTTAAAATTGATATTTAGTTTGACACAGGAACTTTGTAAAAAAAACCATACAACCCCATCGAGTTTGGGCACGTTTCATTCGTCCTGCTAAGTAATCTGTTGGAAAGTAGTGTCCAGGGTCTGATGATGGAGCAGGAAGAAGACCACAGCCCCATGGAATTTGAACTCGTTTAATTTGATTTGATAAATACTCTGTTGAGAAATAGTGTCCGGGGTCTGATGATGGCAAGATGAAGGTAAGGTAACCTATGTAAGACCTGATATGATATAAGATGGGTGACCGTGGGACTGCAGTAACGAATATTAAGCAACTCTCAGAATAGCCGCGTAAATGGGTGATCGTTTAGGACTGCGATAACGAAAGTTAAGCAACTTTCGTTATCACGGTCTCACGGTCACCCATCTCATACCCGGCCTCTTCAAAAGTAGCTTTACATTCGTTACTCTGGTCCCAAACAGTCATCCATCTCATACTCGGCCTTTCCTAGAGTTGCTTAACTTTCGTTATCGCAGTCATAGTAGAATCAAATAAGTAGGCCAACTCGAGCCGTTAGCGAGCGATAATAGCCTAAACACTGGCTGACTGGTAGGGCTGTCGCTTATAGTTTATTCAATCATCAAAATGCATATGTAGGCAATCTCTATGTAAAACAATTTTCCCTTGTAGGTTAAGCATCAGGGATCTATAATATAAAGTTTTTTAATTATTTTTTGTACATAGACTAGGAGCTGAATACAATGATTTCATTACTTACCTACGTCATATTATATGATTAGTGATTTGAAGAATTACGATGGAAATAGGATTTATTAAAAAGTGGCTTTACTAAAGCATGTTTTTATTAAAATAAAATAATTATTATGATATTGTAGTTTGAATTTTGACAGATTTGCGTAGTTTGATAACCGTGAGGTAGGTACCTAACCTACCTACATGTTGACTGATAAGATGTATGAAACATAGGTAAGTACCTACATACATACTCAAGTTTATTGCTTATATCTGTTAAAATTTGATTTACTTTGATTTATACAAATTTCTACTTATTTGGTCCCTTTTTTTGGTCAACGAAATCTGAAGCAGAACTAGGTAGGTATTTCCTAAACACTTTCAGATAGGTAAATAGCTAACACAAAATTATCCTTACTTGTCCTATTTGGTAAACAATGTAAACTATGTCGCAGTACTACATGGTCACCCATCTCATATCATATCCAGTCTTTCTTAAAGTTGCCTTACCTTCTTCTTGCTCCATCATCAGACCCCGAACACTATTTCTCAACACAGTACTTGTCAAGACAAATCACACGAGCCCAAACTAAATGGGATTGTATGGTTTTATTACAGAGTTAATGTGGCCTTCTTCCTGCTCTATCATCAGACCCTGGATACTACCTCCCAATCCCAACAGATTACTTAGCAAGACGAATGAAACGAGCCCATACTTGATGGGGCTGTATGGTTTTATCACAAAGTTCCTGTGTCAAATTAAATATCCACAATAAAAAAAAATGGTTCATGCCTAAAATGTTTCTTGTAGTTACGCCAAAAAATTTGAAAATATATATTTGGTAAGGTACTTAAAAGGTACTAAATGTTTAAAAAGAGATAAAAAACTTTTGTTGTTTAGAACTATGGAAAAAAATGTGGTCCAGACAACCTGACGTCAGAATATCTGGCCACTTTCTTTACACGTTTTGTCGCTGTCAATCGAGGTACCTGCTAAATATTTGAAGTTAGATATCAAATAGTAGTAAAAAGGTATTGCATTTTGGTTTTCATAACATCAGATATTGCTTTTGGTCCAGCGGTTTTGACGCTTACATTTATCACACAATTTGATTTGTCAGACGACCTCTCTCAGCGAGCGCTAGATTACGACTGAGCGCGAATCAAGAAAGCCCGGCGACCGGCGTGTGTGGGGCGATGATCCGGTTTCCATTCTGTTCTATCAGAATGTAAACCGGTAAGCAAAGAAACGGTAGGTGTGGGGCCAGCCTTATTGCAACCACTTTCTTTAGTGTTACAATACATGTTCGTTGTTCGACGTTCGCTCGTTCGTGGGAAACGAAAATGTATTGTAAAACGAAAAGAAAGAGATAGCAACTTATTGCTACGTGACGTGACGTCACTAAAGAGTCTTTTTTCAATCTTCACTATGATACTAGGCGTGCAATCTCCATTGTGGGTATAAGCTTCTCGTCATGAACCTTCTCCAGTCCGAACGCAGCTAATCCATACAAATCTATGGACCTACCACACATGCGTATTAGGTTGATATTTGAATGCGCGCGGATTTTGCTGCTCTGTTTGAGAGCTGACCTTTCATTGCATATTTTTCTAACCAGATGCTCACGAACCTACGGGAGGGTAAGACGGAAGATGGCACCGGCACCATAGTATCAGAACAAGATAAACTGGAATCTATACGGTTGTGGAGCGGCCGGGAGACCAGGGTGCAACACTCTATAGTTAACTGCGCTATAGCTTTGAAGGTAAGAAGCTGATAATTAAAAAAAACTTGAGATAAATCATTTTTAGGGTTCCGTATCTCAAAAGAAAAAAATCAGAACCTTTATAAGATCTGTCTGTCTGTCTTTCAAGTCGGTTCCAGGAGACAAGTTCCTTTATCTCGGGAACGCGTATAGGTGAAACCATATACTCAAGTCTATAAGTATAGTCCTTTGGAGCTGTGAAAAGTTATCGTAAAACAGTATGCGGTCGTTTTTGCCGCAAAAACGTATATTTCAACACTATCCAAATGTATAGTGGTACTTTCCGTTGAACTAGAACTGGCAAGTAATATCGTCTTTATCTACGAGTACAGGGAAAAGTCTGAAAACTATACATTTGCAATTAAATCATAAACAAATATAGTATTTATTTAAGTACCTACCTACAGTACGGAACCTTCGGGCCTAGGTGGGCGAATCCGACTCGCATTTGGCCGGGTATGTATTAAAATGCAGAAAATTCATAACACATACGACCGAAATATCAACGTATAAAACACCTATTTTCAAAGTACCGAAAATCCTAAATGTCAATATCCGATAGATCGATTATTAAATGACCGATAGTTCGAAATCCCGAAAGTCTGTTTAGGTCTATTAGGTGCGACGACGACCGAGCGTAGCGAGCGAGGAGGAGGATAGGTTCCATTGCGACCAACAACACACGAGTCGAGCGAGCGAAGCGAGCGTGCCGCTGCAGCGGCCGGCGAACAGAACCGACCTGCTGACATGTAACCCTCAATTAACCTTCGGGTTTTTAAGCTTCGGGATTGAGTCCTTTAGTTAAAATGTCCTTTCGTGATTTTAAACGTTCGGCCAAACAACCATTCGACCTTTTAATTTTCGGTCCTTCGTCCGTAGGTCTCGTAAATTCCGTCTTTTCAATTTCAGCATTGTAATACATACCCCATTTGGCCGGAATTTTTATTTTATTTTTGCTTTAGTGCTACGGATTCTCACTATATTTCGAAGAGTAATAATTTAAATTGTCAGGACTACCGGCTAGCTGGCAAGATCCTCACATCGCTGCAACAACAAGCGACATCTCCCGGACAAAAGCGCGCGACAGCCAGCGCCCTCTGCCGCGTGTGGCTGCTCGCCGGACACGTTAAGGCTGCGCAAACGCACTTCGGCATCGCTAGAGATGCGAGACATCACTTGTGAGTACCTTATAGTACATACATAAGGTTAGACAGAAATCAAATATCTACAATAATTTATTGTATAGGTAGATCTTACCATGTCAGACGTTAGGTTCAAAATCTACTTTTATCAACGCCATCTATCGAGCCCACAGTTTTTTGTCATTTTGAAAAGCCCTCATTCACAACAAGTAACAGGTGTTACCCGATTCATTTTTTTCCGAACGTTTCACACTGTCACACTGTTATCCAATGCGATTTTTACCATTGAAAATGGTTATCAGATGCAAATCGCCTGAGACGTATTTTTGACCATATCTCCAAGGATTTTGAGAGGATCGAGATGAAAATAGTACCAAAAGTTGAGAAATTTATCGAGACACGTGTGAACGTTTGAATTTTGAAAATCTACTGGTAACTTTTTCTTAAATTTTGCAAAATTCCAAAAATTCCGGTTTTTTGGGGGGTGTTTGTTTACTAAATTGTAAATATTTCGGAAAAAAAAAACTGACTTAAGGGTGCACCGAGCGTCCACTAGCGCCGCCAATAAAAAAAAATCATTACAACGAAATAACTATGTTTAACAAAATTCTGAAACATATAAAAACTAGTAATAGTTATAAACTATTTTTGTATGCGTTTTTTTCCTGGTTTAAATGTGTTTGTGTAGTTAAAACCTGGATTAACGCCTAAAGTGGCCACTTTAGGCGTTAATCCAGATTTTAACCACACGAACGCATTTAAACTTAGAATTTTACGCATACAAAAATAGTTTATAACTAATACTAGTTTTTATATGTTTCAGAATTTTGTTAAACATAGTTATTTCGTTGTAATGATTTTTTCTTGATTGGCGGCGCTAGTGGACGCTCGGTGCACCCTTAAGAAAAAATGAAAAAAAGGGTCCTAGGGTATTAGTTTAGCTACCAAATGGCGAAATAATTTTGAAAATCGGTTAATAATTGTGACCTGTAGGTGGTCCCTTTAGATTTGGTATTCTAAAAAAACTGGTGTTTCCATACATAAAAAGTTATGTAGCTTCTATGATTATTGACCGATCGTCATGGTAATAGTGTTAAAAGATTCAGAAGCAGACGAGAAGTGCATTCGTTGGAATTTTGAAAATCAGTTAATAATATTTTGGCTGCGTCGAGGCAGTCAGCGGGCGCTTTTGTGACACGAGGCGGAGCCGAGTGTCACAATCGTAAAAATAATTAGGTAGTCCTAGGTAACTTTAAAAATATAGTAGGATTTTGCATTTGATTTGATTTTAGTTTTTCGTAAATTTTTGTATTCATTTTCAATGCTCCGATTCTTGCGGGGACTGCGAAATCTGTGAATTTTTTTCCGAACGTGTCACGCTATACACGAACCAGTGTTACTAGAGATGAAAATTCGCATCGAGTTACTCGTAGCAATTTTTTTTTCTCAACCAGTCACAGTGTGACCCGATTCAGTGTGACTCGTTGAGAATATAAACAAATTCATCGTCCACTTCCTTCCAGATGCCCCACGCCCGACGTCAGGGAGTACGTGGACTTGGGGCTGATCGACATCGCCAACGGGAAGTACCAGGAGGCGTACAACAACTTCGTCAAGGCGGCCGACCAGGAACCTACCAATATAATGGTAACATTTTGGATTTCAACAAATAAACACCTGACCATCAGCCATTTTTTAATGTCCCCACTGCTGGGGCACAGGCCTTCCTTATGGGTGGATAAGGAGGACGGGCCATAACCCACCACGCGGGCCCAATGCGGATTGGTGGGTGTTAACGACTGCAAATGCAGCCGGGACCAACGGCTTAACGTGCCTTCCGAAGCACTGAGGAGCTTAAGATAATACATTTTTGGTCACCCATCCCATGACCGACCCTTGCGAAAGTAGCTTAACCTCCGCAATCGCTGGGCCAGGCGCTAAACTACTGCGCCACCGAGCTCCATCCTACTAATCCTCCATCACGCAAAAACTACTGAACGGATTTGGTTGAAATTTGGCACACAGATAGTAGATAGCATAGATTAAAACATAATATACTTTTTATCCCGATATTGTCACGGGAACGGGAACCACGCGGGTGAAACCGCGGGCGGCCGCTAGTATTATAAATGTGAAAGTGGGTTTGGATGTTTAGATGTTTGGATGTTTGTTCCTCAATCACGAAAAAACTACTAAACGGATTTGGTTAAAATTTGGCACACAGATTGTAGATAGCCTGGATTAAAACATAGAAGTGAAACCGCGGCCGGCCGCTAGTATTGTATAAACGCTCTTAATTATATTCCTTTTTTATTTTAGGTGGCGAACAACATAGCCGTCTGCTTACTGTACATGGGTCGCCTAAAAGAGGCTATAGCTGTTCTCCAGAAGGCTATAAACTCGGACCCAGAAAGGGGCTTAAACGAAAGTCTACTAGTCAACCTGTGCACTCTATACGAGTTGGAATCTTCAAAAACGAATGAAAAGAAGTTGAATTTGCTCAGGATGCTTTGCAAGTACAAGAGCGATACGATTCCTAATGTGTTAGAATGCTTGAAGCTTAGTTAAATTATATTATACTTTATTTATATTTGTAGTTATATTGTATTTATTATAAATAAATCATTATTTAACAGTTACATCTTGTAGTTTTTACTCGATATGTGCATGCCTTTGTTATGGGTCAAATATGAGAAACTTTGTTTACTGTTCGAACATCAAATGTACCATGTTTGTGGCAAATAAATAATTTCTATTTCTTACTTATAGCACTTTAAGTTTCTTTAGCAAATTTTAAGGATAAACAACTTTCTCTAAGAAACATGTGTCTTTCGCCATAAAATTTTGGTCACCCATACTAAATTGATCACGTGATCTCTTTGATTTTTATGGAAAGTCGATTTTTGTTTACGTATTTGACCATGTGTTTCTTAGAGAAAGTTGTTTAGTTTCATGAACAAAATGACCAACAAATGACCATAAGGCTTTAGAACCTGTAGGAAGGCTTTTTGAGTCTCTGTTGTAGATTTTGATAAAACACCAAAAATAATCAGGCTTTGGAAAAATAAGATACTGTGACAAAAAGAAACTCATATTATCTTTAGCTATTAGGCATTAGGGGTTATTTCGTAACACGTAGTATGTGTTACAAAATAACCCCTAATGCCGAATATCAAAGTCAAAGTCAAATAAGCTTTATTCAAATAAACTTAATTATTAAGTACTTTTGAATCGTCTATATTTTCCTACCACCCGTTCCAAACTTTTTTAGCTGACAAGAAGAACGGGCGCAAGAAACTTATCAGCTGTAACAGCCATAAGTAACGATATTTACAAACTTGAATATATCGTTACCAGAAAATTACAACAGGGTGACAGGATTATTGGCAACAACATAGACTTATTATATTACTTCAACAAAGTACTTATTAGCAAGTTATGTGTTACATCATTTCCACGCATTTAGATCTTTAAGATAATCATCTACTTTATAATAACCTTTACCCATGAGCGTTTTTTTAACATGGTTTTTAAATTCATGCAAAGGAAGATCAATCACTTGTTGTGGAACTTTATTAATAAAGGCTATGCCTTTCCCCATAAATGAACCTCTAGTTTTTGCAAGCCTAAATCTTGGAACGGCAAGTTTATCTTTATTTCTTGTATTGAACTGGTGAATATTGCTGTTCTTAGCAAATGAATCATAGTGTTTCCTTACATAAACTAAATTATCATAAATATATTGGCCTGCCAAAGTTAAAATATTTATTTCTTTGAACATTTCTCTCAAGGTATCTCTCCGCCGTAGATTGTATATGGCGCGAACAGCTCTTTTTTGGAGTACAAAAATATTTTCAATACTGGCAGCTGAGCCCCACAATAGCAGTCCATACGACATTACGCTATGAAAATAACTAAAGTATACTAACCTTGCCGTTTCAATATCAGTTAAAAGCCTTATTTTCTTAACAGCGAATGCCGCTGAACTAAGTCTACTTGACAAGGCTTCAATATGTGGATCCCATTGCAGTCGAGAATCTATTGTAATACCTAGAAATTTTGTGCTCTCGATAAACTCGACTTCATCGTCATTCAAATTAATATTTAATTTTGTCTGCTCAACATTAGGTAATGAGAATTTAACACATTTAGTTTTTTTGGGGTTAAGTGCTAAATTATTACTATTAAACCAGTATGAAACTTTAGAGAGGGCACTATTTACTTCGTCCGAACAGTTATTACCTCTGTTTACTTTAAAAACTAAAGAAGTATCATCCGCAAATACTACTGTTTCACATAAATTATTCGCGTAGTTGGGAAGGTCATTTATATAAATTAGAAACAGCAATGGGCCCAATATTGATCCCTGTGGCACACCCATATTGATGGGGGCTCCAGTAGATTCAGTTCTATTAATCACTACTTTCTGAGTTCTATTGTACAAATACGATTTCATAAGACTAACTGATTTATCAGAGACACCATAATGTTCTAGCTTCTTTAATAGTGTTTGATGATCAACGCAATCGAATGCCTTAGAAAGGTCACAGAAAATGCCAATTACATCTTGCTTTTCTTCCCAAGCATCAAGAATATGTTTGAGAAGTGCAATTCCAGCATCAGTAGTACTTTTACCCTTGGAAAAATTAAACTGATTTTTATGAAGTATATTATTGTATGTGAAGTAATCTAATAATTGGGAATATATAATTTTTTCAAATATTTTACTAAGTGCTGGTAGTATAGATATTGGCCTAAAGTTAGCTGGGTCACTTTTATCCCCAGATTTAAAAAGAGGAATCAATTTACTATTTTTCATTAGATCAGGAAAGACCCCTTCGTCAATACATTTGTTAAAAATAAAAGCCAAGTAAGGGGCTAGTATATCAATTATTGATTTAATTATGCTTGTTGACATGCCCCAAAGATCTTCTGTTTTTTTAACATTAATTGTTTTAAAAGCTTTTATGATATCTGCACTATTTATATATTTAAAGGAAAAACTTTCATTGCACTTATCAACACTTGACTCCAGAAGGGAGACAGCGATGTTGAGACAAGCACTAAGAGTACTGGTAGTTTCTACAGGTATTCTAGCAAAGAAATCTTCAAAAACTTTAGCGACCTCATTGTCAGATTCAAAAGTTTGATCACCAGTTTTTAAACAGAAGGAATTTATATTGCATTTTGATTTGCCCGTTTCTTTGTTAATAATATTCCAAGTAGCCTTAATTTTATTGTCTGCTAATTTAATTTTATTTGCAAAGTACTTGGACTTTCCTAAGATACAGACTTCTCTGAATGTTTGTGAATACTTCTTGACAAATTCAATGAAGTTAGGATCACTAGAAGTAGCTTTCTCTGCATAAAGTTCGTATAATTTCCTTCTGCTCTTATATATGCCGGGTGTGGCCCAGTCACTAAATTTCGTACTATCATTACATTTGATGACTTTTTGTTTAAAAGTTTTACTAAATTCAGTTTGAACTATGCTAAATAAATGATTATATAGGTTATTGGCTTCAAAATTTGGTTCTGGTAATGTTTCAATTTTACTTGTGACATTGGTTCTGAATTTTTCAATACAGTGTTTTTTTACTGGCCTACACATTATTTCCCGTTTAGGCGGAACATGATGGTAAATAGGGACCATCAAACTGAACAACTTTTACTCTGGGACCAACTCTGAAATCGCGGAAAAAATCAGCTGTTTCATACAAAAAATTATAACGAACGAAAATATCAAAATGTCCCTATCTACCATATTTGACATTAGGGGTTATTTTGTAACACGTTGTACGTTATAGACTATAGCAGTAAGGCTGGCCCCATACCTACCGGTTTCATTTCTTTGCTTTGCTGTTCTACCTTGCTTGAAAAACCGCCGGCCAACCAGGGTAATTTTCAATCTATCGCATTTTGGGATTAGACCAAATTGGCAAGATATCCATTAGCTTGGTGTTATCAAATATCATCGCCTGGATTGCGCAGTAGGAAGCTTTTAGGAGAAATGCCACCCTGAACATGGACTCCGATCGTTAAAAATAAATCGATTGCTTATTTATACAAGATATTTGGTTGGTAAAGCCTTATAAAGCGGAATATGGTAGATAGGGACCATAAAACTGAACAACTTTTACTATGAGACCAAATCTGAAATCGCGAAAAAAAAATGAGCTGTTTCATACATTTTGATAATTTCGTTATTAATTTTTGTATGAAACAGCAATTTTTTTTAACTAAAACTAAAACTTCGCATTGCAACCCAGACGACAATATTTGATAACACAGATAATGTTAATAGTTTGTTCGCAACAGCCGGGCCCTCAATCCTCCATGTGAGAACTGAGGGCCCGACTCTTCAGCTAATAACTCGGTGAAGATGACTTTCACAAAATCGATTCCAAGTTGCACATTTCTTTTATAATGTCCACTAAATCATCAGTATACTTTTATTGACTTTCGAGCAAGTGGCCCTCAAACCACACACACACACTAATAGCTATCTTGCCAATGTGGTCTGATCAAAATATGCGATAGATTGAAAATGATAGCCTCTTGGCCGGCGGTCCATGGTAGAACAGCAAAGCAAAGAAATGAAACCGGTAGGTCTGGGGCCAGCCTTAACAAGTGGGACTCTATGATAGTCGAATCAATCCTTCCAAAGATTTAAGCCTCGATTACATACGCCGATTTTAGGAACCAATTTCGGGTTGCCACCCGTACTTGACAATAAAATATTGTAGAATAAGTTCGATTTAAAATTGAATTAACACTATAAGGGAAAAGTAAACATTGTTTAAGATTGGAGATGAGAATTGAAAATAAAAAATCATAAAAAATGTTGACGACCTTTCTGTTATTTGTGCAAATTCACTGTTAAAATTTAACTTATTTATACGGGTGGCAACTCTAAATTGGTAGGCTAAATCGGGATATGTAGGTAATCGAGGCTTTAATCACTTGCTACATAGTCTTCAACTGACGTAAACAATTTTCGAATTGCCGCTAAAAGCCAAACTAACAAAATAAATAGCACGTAATTAGCAGTCTAGTGTGACTATGATAACTGTGTTGTTATTGAGAGAGAAATAATGGCCGCTGGATGCTGCGCAGGACCGATCGAGATCATTGGGAGGGGCTTATGCCCAACAGTGGGCGCTTTAGGGTCTTTTTTGTCTATTCTTAGGGTCAGCGCAGACCATCATAGTGGCGATAGTGACTAAACTCGACATGTTTCGAAACGAAGCGATAACGAAAATTTGCAAATGTTACTTTGGCTAGGGGGTCAGCCCCCCTAGCTAGTAACATTTACAATACAAATCTTCGTTATCGCTTCGCTTCGAAACATGTATGGGATTGACATCAGCCCCCCTAGCCAAAGTAACGTTACTTTGGCTAGGGGGGCTCAAATGTACATTTGCAAATTTTCGCTATCGCTTCGCTTCGAAACATGTATGGATTTGACGTTTTAAAATTCGATTGTTAACGAAACCTTGTGTCAATCCCGTAAATGATTCGAAAGCGAAGCGATAACGCAGATTAGCGAATGTTACTTTGGCTAGGCCCTAAGGTTTCGTTAACAATCGAATTTTAAAACGTCAAATCCATACATACCTATTTTGAAGCGAATATAGCGAGAATTTGTAAAATGTTACAGGCTCTGGTTACTTAGCATACGGTTCACCGCGTGGCAACTGTGTGCGAGAACGGCACCCTGATTATCTAAAAAGAAACTATTTAGCGACCGGTTGCATTTGACATACATTGCCACTTTTCTTTGGTATGTTTTTTTTAACCCAAAAATAAGTAGCAATGGATCACGATCATCTGTGACCTGCAACCAGTCGCGAGGTGGTTTTTAATTAGATAATCAGCCCGCCGTATGCTAATGTCACTAAGGTCCCCTCAATTTGGTAAAGACTAAAATATCCGGCTGGTATGCTCTGGCCCTTATGGCTGATAATAATGATGATGGTGAGAAAACTTACGGCCGAGTTCAATAACCTATCCTCGGTAAGAGATAGGGTTACTAAAGATTTGTTGCCTAAATATTTCTGTCAAATGACGGCAAATAAAAACAGTTGCCTTAGGAACTAGTAACAGATCCATAGTAAGTTTGATCCATCATCGCCGCACCGTATGGTTCGGCGTGTAGCGCCTGCGTGCGAGAACAATGTTTATGTCATTAAGGTCCCCTCAATTTGGTAAAGACTAAATCCGGCTGGTATGATCTGGCTGGCCCTTATGGCTGATGATAATGGTAAGAAAACTTACGGCCGATTTCAATAACCTATCCTTAGTATCTCAGTAAGAGAAGAGTGGGTTAATAAAGATTTGTTGCCTAAATATTTCTGTCAAATGACGGGAAATAAAAACAGTTGCCTTAGTAACAGATCCATAATATCTCTTATGGGCGTTAGAGTATATATTCTGTGCTTATGGTACGGCTCCACCTGCGTTAACGTTAATGGTAATGTCCAACTACGCGCGTTAGCTATAAGGCAATATATTTATTTAGTACTGTCGTTTGTAAATTAACACGTTAGTGTTGGCCACATCTGCGTAACGCCTAGATTACCGCTTTAAGCTTTGCGTTAAGAGACGCAGGTGGAGCCGTATCATTACTGAACATAGATTATAGAAATGAACCTTTAACAAATCAGGATAAGGTTAAAAGGATGGATATAAAAAAGAACTCCAATAAATATGATTAGAATTACTTGATATAATTACCGTAAACTGCTTTCCACACGTTTTACATAATCGTCATAGTGAGATGCATATAGTTCATTTATTTTTGTACAAATGAAAAAAAAACTAAGTTTTTGAAAAAGAGACATTCAGTAGACCGACCGATTAATTTGAAAATAAATAGCTTTTCCACTAGCCATGATTTTAAACAGACCACAAACATCTATCGCTATGTTGACATCTGTAATGGCACGGTAATATTACCGTGGTAATGGCGGCGCCAGAGCAAAAGGCTTGTAACATTTTTTGATTGGTAATTAGTAGGTACTTTGATTACATTTTTTTGGTTAAAATTCTGTTGTAAAGTCAACCCATTAACTTTTACATGCAAATTATATTTGAAAAATAGTTTTCTATTCGTTTCGAATTCTCGATTAACAAAATAAATTGTTCTACACAATTTCACTTACAGCTATGTTATGTTAAATAAAATGCAGTAACATTTCAAATAACAATAGGCGTTTTACGGAAACATTCTGTTTGTGTGCTTAATAACTAAATTTTAGAAATGCGAAACTTTGGGATCTGTACATGAGATTTCGTTAACAAATTCTTAGAATGCTTTCGTAAAAATATAAGCCTACAAGCACTTATTTTATGTCATTTGTCAAATTTAAAATCCTACTGCATAATTCCATTATAACTAGTTGCCAACTAACTTTTTAACTGACTCATGTCTAAACGATCAATTTTAATTTACAATGTTTTTTTAGGTCCTTGTCATGTTAGATAAGATTAAAATTTACTCGTTTTAGACTTACACCAGTATTCACAAACATTACCATGAGGTCTCACAGTGCCCGCGTACGCACTGCATTCCAACTACCAATCACACGTGCGTAATACGCGTAAGTTTCAGACATTACAACGTCATGGTACGTCTACGCGTACGTGCACGCTTACGCTTACGCATCCGGTGTGTTTCGCTTCTTATACGTAAAACAAACGAACCAATCGCAGAGCTCTATTTTAACGCAGTGCATTCGCTTAGGCAAGGCTCGTTAAGTATTGTTCTTGAATGCGGGAGTTAGAATCAATTGAAAAGTGAGTAATTAGCTCAGCAAACACCATTCACTCATGATTTAATCAATTCACCTAAATACACAACCATAATGCTCTTTGATTCGTGAGA
Organism: Agriphila tristella; assembly: GCA_928269145.1. Lineage (NCBI taxonomy): Eukaryota > Metazoa > Arthropoda > Insecta > Lepidoptera > Crambidae > Agriphila > Agriphila tristella. The sequence goes on along the minus strand of OV743429.1, from coordinate 7,113,395 downwards.
GAATAAGAAGTGTCAAACCACATTTTTACAAAGATTGTTCTTATTTACACAAAATGATACACAATATTTTGAATATCCAGATTCCTTAGTCAATTTGTCTAGCCTTCATTGGTTACATCAAATAGAAAATAAAAACAGTCATATATACATACAAAGTCTGTGGTAAAAATTAATTTACTAAAGCAGTAGTAAAAAACGTAAGTTGGCAACACCATCGGCATTCTTTAGATAGTGGAATGCCATTGGTTGTGGTTTCACAGCACTTTTTTGCGTAACAGCAAACCCTTACATCTAGTTTTAATTTCTACAGTACATGCTAAATATTGCTTTCTATTTGATGAACATCAAGGTATAACCAAAGGCAGTCTTTGCTAGCGGACTGAAAAATTATTCTCCAATGTTACTAACGCGGCATGATATGAATATCAGAAGTCCAACATTACCTAGATATCAATATAAGGCTGTTACCATGGGAACAATCGGGCTTTATTCTATGACTGTTTTTATTCGGTAAGATGTTTCACCACCTATGAAACCGAAATCATCATCATTCATCATCAGCCTATCATCGTCCACTGCTGAACATAGGCCTCTCCAAGTGCACGCCAATGATCACGATCCGCGGCTACTCATTCAGTTTTTGCCAGCCACCTTGCGAAGATCGTCGCTCCACCTTGTCTGAGGGCGTCCACACTACGTTTGCCGATACGCGGTCTCCACTCAAGAACTCGTCCGCCCCAGCGGCCATCGGTTCTACGGCTAATATGGCCGGCCCACTGCCACTTCAGCTTGCTAATCCGGTGGGCTATGTCGATGACTTTAGTTCTCTGTCGGATCACCACGTTCCGGACCCGATCTCTTAGAGAAACCGAAATGCCGAGGCCCATTAGAACACAAAAACTATTTAATGATCCGCCGTTTCTGGCAGAAAGCAAGTCCCTTTAAAATTTTCACAATTTTGATTTAAGAGTTTGTGTATATTTGTTAACTGTCTAATTATATTTCATGCCATGCCGCGTATAACAGCCTTTATGAGGACCTTAACGCCTGTAGCACACCTGCCGCGAAACAATAACAGCGAAACCTCAGTAGTTCCGCCATGCATGACTTGTCTTCAATTGACGACGATGATGATAGATGATCACATCTACGTAGCGGTTTCGCGGCAGAGGTGTCCCAACGGTTCGAGCTGATCGGGCGGAATCGCGCGTGAAAGAGACAGCATCATAGTTAAATGTATGCGTTAGAACAGGCTGTTTCGTATCTTGGGGCCTAGCCGAAGTAACATTGGAAAATCTTCATTATCACTTCGCTTTCGAAACATGTATGGGCTTGACATAAGGTTTCGTTAACAATCGAATTTTGAAACGTCAAATCCATACATGTTTCGAAGCGAAGCGATAGCGAAAATTTGCAAATGTTACTTTGGCTAGAGGGGCTGTTTCGCTTGTCGTACAATGACAATTAATGGCGGAACCTACTGCGGTTTCGCTGGTATTGTTTCGCGGCGATGTGCTACAGGCGTAAATGGCATAATTTTTGCATAATAAATCCGCATATTTTGTAGGCATCACTTTCTGTAATCATCCATAGTTTATTTTTCATTATGCAGATTTATTACAACCAATATTATGCGGATTCAAAACTTATGCATATTAATTTTGTTATGTCAATTATAGCTCACTACCTCTGACTACCCTACAGTCAGCGCAATACATATGAATGCAGTCTTACGCCCAAATATTTAAGAACATCTGTGACTAAAAATAAAACAAATATGACGCTGACTGTACAACCTAGGCATACAAAATATCAACTTAATTTTAGGATGAAATATTATCACTGGGTGTAATCCCAATTGTAGCTATTTCGTTTTTTATCGTCAAATCAAGACCAATTTCACTGGACAATCATAACATCAAATATACCCCCTTAAACAGCGCTCATTGTTTTTCTAGCGTTTTTGTGAAATTTTGTATGCCCAGAATTTATCAAGTCACCATTTTAAAGTACCTTATATAATGGCAAGTGATATTGGCTTTATACATTTTCTAAGGAATAATGGTACTGGTAGGGTTGCCCAAACTCCAAATTTTAAAAGAACAGAAATTCATCACTACTACAAAAAATATTCTATTCAACTTAGCAATCTAGAATTCTTTACCACACATTCCATTTCTCAAATCCCTCCTGATATGATGCTACAGTCTACAGTTGTGTTATTTTTAAATTGAATTTGAGTTTAGTCGTACTGTGTGTATGTGATACACTCGATATTTCATGAATATGTTTTGAATTGGCAACCCCTGTGTATGGATATTTATAAAAGAGCTTTCACATCAAGCGATTAAGTATCTAAGGTTAAGGTAATCTGTGGTAGGGCTAATAGATGGAATAAGAATAACTGTAAATGTGTGTGCAGACATGCAGTCAACGGTACTATCAAGACTTAGATCAACAAGTCACTAGTTTAACTCACATTTTAAATTATAATTTACAAACTCCTGCCCAGAAGCCGTATTACAAGCTCTTAATGCCAGGTTTGTAAATTGCTGTAGTGACATCTCTTTCAGACGTATAGCAATAAAAGAGACAGACTATTAGCCAGTCAGAAAACTGCCAAAAAGAGTCAATAACATATTTTTCAGTAAAGACAACAATTATAATTTTAAGAGACGCAATGTCGGCAGTGTGGTAACAAATTTCGATGTTTATCTTAGCTACTGATTCGACTAATGTGAAAGTGCTCTAAAACAGTATTTCGAATGTAAACAACATCCAATTGTCTGCCAAATCATGAGGTAGAAATGTTATGCGAAAACTATTATTGTGCAAAAGATACAGCACCAAATTTCATGTAGTTTACAGAATATAACGTTTAAAACGGGGTTTACATCAAGACAGTGTAATATAGCTATCAATTTTAACAATCAACAAAATATTGTATATCAGTGCAATGAATAAAGGCCCTTTGCCACTTTTCTAAGAACCAAAGACAAAGTGTTATAGACATAATAGCAAATAAATATGATTTAATTGAAAAAAAAACTAATATTCTCAGATATAATTATGCATGAATTTTAATTGATAATTATTAACGCCTCATTGTATCTACATCAAAATTATTCCTCCACAGCATGGAACAAATGAATATAACACAAAAGCAATACTGATTGAATAGTGTGAAAAATAAGATACATTTTTCCTATATTTACAGAATGTATAACATAAACATTATATGCATAATATGGCTAGTCATGTATAAAAATATTCAAAAACTATGATCCAGATGTATTCCACAATCTTATGTTGACTGGCAGACAGAAGGAAATATTAGTCAAAAAATCACATTCACAAACAATAAGTTTATGACCACCAGTTTTTTTTTTATTTTCTCCTTTACATCCTCCAAGCTTGAGCCTGACCCAATAATGATAAATGAGTATTGACAATGATAGCATTATCATTAAAATCAGCACTTATTGCTTACCCTAAATGTACTTCAATTGTTAAACTACTTAAATTAAATCTAGCCAGAGTTCCGTCTAAAAACTTTAAATTGTCTTAGAAACCAAGAAGTTTATAAACAACTTGAAGTTTGGTAGAGACACTGGCCGAAACCATTAGACCAGTTTGCTGCTGAGTGAATCATTTTACATCAAAATATTTACAATGAATTTTCATATTAAAGCAAAGTTTCTTGGCTCATTTTAAGAAGTTATTTCAGCCAACATTTTTTTGTGATGGTATCTTGAACAATCACAGTGAACTCTTTACTCCAAAGCATGCTTCTGCATCTAAATTATTGCCACAATTTAAATTACACTAATAAGCGTCATTCAATTGTTAAAAACGAAACGAACACCAAAAAGGCTTCAAGTTTGTATTGCATGTCTCTTCACTTCTGATCCTTAATTTATAAGGCCAGCCACAAGTCCTAGTACCTATTAAATACAGTGCAGTTCCCTTCACTGTGATGTATTATTTCAAATAAATTATACAGTCTGCTTATACACTAATAAAGTCTGAACGGAAGAGTGTTCACAACCGATCTTTCCGGCGGTTCTTCAATGCCCGTAGGCGCGCTCGGCGCGTCTTTGCGGATTATATATCCCCATTTTGACTAATCCCAATTCTCTTGATGAACTCCTCCTGGAGCATCACTGTCTTGATCATGTTCGGATGAGCTCCGTAAGCGAGGGTCTGGTCAGGTGTCGAACAATATTGCTGCGTGCCGTCTGTAAGAATGACTCCTTGTCCATTGCTTAGTGTTGCAGTTGATTCCATGGAGTTCCAATACGATTCACTAGGGGAAGTGTTGTTGACGCCTGGGGGCGGAGCTGCGGGCGCACCGGTATATCTAAAGTAGGGATTCTTCAAATCTAATGTGTTTGATGATGAAATGTTTGTTCCTTCCAAGTTAATGTCCATAGTCACATCATAGCTCTGTCTCTTATTGGCTAATAAAAGGACACGGCCAGTGAGAGCTTGGCCTTGTTTAGCAAAGATTGGTGTTTCTAACAAGCAACGCACTTGATACCAGTGTGTCAATGGTTCCGTTGGTGCAGTTGATAACCATATGTGTTGTGTGCTACCTGCAAATAATACGTCAAACCAGAACGCTAACCCATGACATGTTCCAGACTGTGTCAGCTCAAATCTGAATGGTACTTCGATGCGGTGCAAATCTGTTTCGTGAGCATTTAAAAAGTCTACAACATGTCGAACAGACCGGGACATACAGATACGGACATCAAATGTATCTACAATTGGCTGTCGGAAGTACTCCTTCATTGCTGCTGTCCGTAATGCACTCAGATCAACTCCATGGAAGCATGTTTGGTACCAGAAGTTAGCTTTGTTGTATTGCTCCATGAACAAAGCATCATCAGTGAACGGTGCTATGTGTAGATCACCACGAGTGGGATACATATTGCCACTAGGTTTAAGCCACTTTTTAGCATGAAGATATGTTTCTAACATCCGCTCATTGTACAGCATGTAACCCATAGGTTCAGATATGATAATATCTACACTCTCGGGTAGTTCAATTTCTTCTATTTTGCCCGCTACCACAGAAATTCTATCATGGAGACCATTGGCGCGCACTAGGCCTTGTGCATGATGTGCCATATTGCTTGCTTCGACGGCGTAGACTTTACGCGCGCCCGCCTGAGCCGCGAAAAACGATAGTATACCTGAACCAGCTCCCACATCTAGCACCACTTTATTTTTGAAGTCGTTAATATTAGATAGGATAGCGCGTTGGTAAGTACTCGTCCGTACATAATCCTGCATCATGTTCTGCTGCTGACTTAAGTAACCATAGAACTGGAAGTATTGCATCGCAGAAGAGTCTTCTGTCCGCACCGTGAACACTGATGACGATCGACCTGCCTTGATCTTGGTGACGAGCAGGTGGAAATTCTGACAGTCGACCTCTGAGACGAACTTGAAGAAAAGAGTTTCATTGTCGATAGTGAAAATATAAGATTGGCCAGCTACTCGTGAACACTCACTCTGGCAGTGGACGGGGAATTCGAGCACCTCTTGCGCTAGCACGGGGTCTGCACGGATCACTTTTATACTCAACCCTTGCGGGTCATAATCCACGTTTACGTTTGTGGGGAAATTGAAGCGCGGCGTCAAAGCGCCGTCATTGTTGACGGCGGATACGGTCACCGCGCGAAACGTGTTCGCCATTTCACCAGTTGATCGCGGGGTCTCCGATTTTGTTTAGATATTGTCCACGCGCGAACGGGCAAACAAAGAAAAATGCCGTTCGTTGAGAAATTTGGGAGGCCGGTGTAAAATCGATCATTCACAAACTTCCTCCCTTCTTTGTCTATGGCTGGCAGCAGCGTGCTATCTGACTTTTTCAGAACCTAAAAAGAAACAAAGGAATAAAGTTATAAGGCTTTGTAAATGTGATATTATAATTATGAAAATTATTTCAATATTACCAAAACCTTCCTATTTACTGCTAATGTGTAAAATCTCTTAAATATTAACGTACTTTAAACAAAGTGTTTGTAAATAATTTGCAAAACTAAACGAAATAAAATAATGACACATTTTATCATCTTTACTTTATGTACCCCTAACTAAACGGTCAAGCATGGCTTGACAAGCACGTTTTCTTGTTGTCAATCACATTTTATTGATTATTGTTTAAATAAGCCACTCTCGCTGTACGGCAAATACGACAATAAAGTAGAATTGCATAGCGCTGCGTGCCTAATATTATAAGTACCTACGAAGTGCCTCGCCTCTCTTTCTGTCGCGTAGTTCTGTCTCAACTCGTGAATCATAAGGTTGCTTCTACTTGCTACTCGCTACTTACAGATATCAAAGAAAAACATTTTTTTTACTATGATTTCTAAGCAATCGTTCACACGGTCGGGTCCATAGCGCATGTTTTGCCCTACACAATCAACAAAACATTGTTTCGTGAAACAAAATCCTCATACGTTTTTTTATTGTTCAATGTGTAGAGCAAAACACGCGCTATGGACCCGGCCATAGGGGTACATTAAATCGTCTCATCTCTAAAAGGGGCTACGGCAGGCAGTGGCCCTGTTGGTCTACCGCCAAGTTTCGTCGACTTCATTTGGCAGATGGTTGTAATACATTGCTACCTATCTTTAGTAAGTAAGTTTTTTATTTGTACCAAAAAGAAATAGTAATGTATCTCATCTATCTATCAAACGAAGCCGCCGCGACGCCGCGCGCGCCGACGGCGGCGAAGTCGACGACACTTGGGCGCAGGTGGTAATGACCCCCTAAACGGTCAAGCATTGCGCGTCAAGCACGTAAATATTTCTGCTTATCTATCAATCAAAAGTAGGCCACGCCCCTAAATAGTAGGTTACGTGTACGTGCTTGACAAGAAATGCTTGACCGTCTAAGAGTCCCAGGCCCTACCGCCTAACTCAAAGCGATAGCCAAAGCTATAGCTAGACTCTATCCGTCCTTGTCATATCAATCATATCATAACACGATGACAAAGACGGACTTTGACTCTGCCTGCCTAGCATGACCGATTTATATCGCGTGATATAGCATTTTATCATGATCGTCATCTCGTGTGTGCCTTACTCTTCAGGCTTGTGAGCTTATAAATCCTTCAGTGACGGATAAACAATTTCTTATTTTGGTATTCAGAACAAACGTAACGCTAGAATTTATGAATTATTGACGTTTGAACATGGTCATGGACACTGAAGATCATGGATGCTGGAAATAACAAAAACTAGCTAACGAAAGTGCAGTTTCACTCCATAGATGCTCAGTGACGCAAAAATAAATAAGATTTAACATTCGAAAACCATACAAAACACAACAGCGAGCGCTCGTTTCTACTGATTTTCGTTCGAGATTTGACTTTCCATATTTTTGAATCGCTCGACCGCAACGAGTGCCCCTACCCACTCGTTTACAGTCGAGCGATACGGCACGGCGAGCGATATTCTTTTCTACTTAAAAGATTTTTGTTTAACAGCCAATAGAAACATGGATATTACGTTCCGTTTTCGTTGTGGTAGTTACCAGTTTTCTCTAAATTCTGTATGGAACGGATAAAAGCCAACATTTCGTATTATGTTGGCAGCACGGAAACGAACGATTCAAAAATACGGAAAATCGGCGTCATGCGACTTGGAAGACGAGTGTGACTTAAGTCGCATGCGACAAAACTATGTCATACGAGCGATTCAAAAATAGAGCCCCTGAACTCATAAAATCGTTGTTTAAACGTGGCACACACGGAACCGTATGTGCCAGTTTTCATTTGTCAAAATATCTACAACTAAACCCTTTGGAGTCAAATTAAGCAGTCTAGCAGCGTTACGTTTGATAAGTGACAGCATATAACACTTTAAATCCGTTCGCGTAACAACACATCAATAGAAAAAGCAAAAACAATATTTCGACCCATCAGACTGTGTGGTCCACAATTAATACCGTTACGTTACGTGAATTTTGCGTCACTTAAGTTGTAAAGCAACTGCTTTACAACTTAAGTGACGCAAAATTCACGGACGGATCCTCAGTGACGGAAATTTTTATTACTATAAACTTATAGTAATAAAAATTTCCGTCACTGAGGATCTAACTTTATTTGGAACCAATCACTGCAGTACTTACGATGCAATTCGAGATTTAAATTAGTATGTAGACCACCTAGGGTAACCACGAAGTATTTTTTTGCGGACATCGTATTGTGTTGATGTTTACTGAGACTGCAGCGTATCGTTACAACCCACGATGGATGGAACGGAACGGAGGCAGTATATGCATTTGGGGTAAGGGTTTGCTTGTGTGTTTGTATGTTTGTCTGTTACTATTTTCCTCTTTCGCGGCAACAGGTTCTGCGTTATAATTTTTATTAAAGAATTAGTAGTTAATTAAAGAGCGAGAAAATGCTTGCATGCATTGCTTGTATGCATGTTGTCTGATGCAGGTTGAAAAACGTCTAAAAACGAAAAATAAAGGCATATAAAAATAAAAACAAAAACGTGGCTGACGACATGCCGTTCACTGCAATGAATGGCGTTGTTTACACGTTTCATTTATCGTTAATTTCCGATGCCGATGATTGATGAAAGGCAGATACCGATAAAAGCGAACGGCCGTCTAGTGACTTTCATCAAAAAGGCACATCAGTTATGAAAGATGAATTCATAATTAGACACTTCATTTTCGAAATAAAATAAACGTAAAAATGAACCATCTAATTTCGACTTAAGTGAAAGATGGCTGACATCTACCCAGAAAGAAACATTTCATGGTTACATCTACCTGCCTGCCTAAGTACTCTTCGAGGCTTGGTTATTAAAAAAAAACACATTGGCACATACATTTTTATCAGTGCCATCTATCGAGCAGACAGTTTTTTGTCATTTTGATTGAAAAGCCCTCATTAACAGGACGGTTATATCCTTTCTGTCCATCAACGTGCGTACACTGTTGTCACCCTATCTTAAAAATCTCATACAAATTGTATCATGAATTGTATTGAAACTACTGCAGTGATTGGTTCCAAATAAAGCTAGATCCTCAGTGACGGAAATTCTTTTTACTATAAACTGCTTTACATCTAAAGTGACGCAAAATTCAAAATTCACGTAACGTACGGGATTAATTGTGGGCCACACAGTCTGATGGGTCGAAATATTGTTTTTGCTTTTCCTATTGATGTGTTGTTACGCGAACGGATTTAAAGTTTTATATGCTGTCACCTATCAAACGTAACGCTGCTAGACTGCTTCATTTGGTTAAAAACGGTTTAGTTGTCGATATTTTGACAAATGAAAACTGGCACACACGGTTCCGTGTGTCCCACGTTTAAACGACGATTTTATAAGATCTATTCTGTTTTGTATGATATTCGAATGTTAAATCTTATTTATTTTTGCGTCACTGAGCATCTATGGAGTGAAACTGCACTTTCGTGAGCTAGTTTTTGTTATTTCCAGCATCCATGATCTTCAGTGTCATTTCGTGAGGACCATATTCAAACGTCAATAATTCATAAATTCTAGCGTTACGTTTGTTCTGAATACCAAAATAAGAAATTATTTATCCGTCACTGAAGGATTTAAAAGCTCACAGGCCTGAAGGAGTAAGGCACACACGAGATGACGATCATTTTTATCGACACTCAACTGTCAAAGTCCTTTGTCTTTTTGACAGTTAAACGTGATAAAACGCTATATCACGATTAGCGTATAGTTGGCAGCCTCACCATGGAATTAGAAGGTTTTGACTAGGTCAAAAAATTGTTAGTAAATAGTGATAAATAGTGAACTATAGCATATAAATAGTGATACTATGGTTCAAAAGATATTTGATTATCTTGGTGAGGCTGCTAACTTGACATCAAGCTGGCAGACACCCTAAGAAATACAGTTCGTATCAATGTGATTTATATGCCAAAAAATTGTTTGGAAATAGTGAATCGTATACGCAAAATTTCAATAATATTTCTTCAATACAAGCCGAGATATTACGGTCTCAAAGTGGGCTGCTAACTTGACGTTTCTGGCGATGGCGATTCCAGAGAAACGGGTACAAGTTTAAAAGAAATAAATATATCAAAAAATTGTTAGTGAAATTGTAATTCTTACGATATAAATAAAAAAAGAATTCTACATTGCTATTTTCTAAAAATCGAATGTTAACTTCTACATAATACTCTGAATATAGGCTGTCGATCAATATTGAACTTTGCTCAACAGTTATAAGGTTTAAACTTGATTGCAATCATGAGGTGAGTACTATCAAGCAAAAAAGTGAAATTTATATTTTTTGACTGTGTCAATGGGGATGGAAACTGAGGAACTAATGGTGCCACAAGCGGTTGTACCAAAACATTTGATTGGTTGTTTCAAATATCAAATGTCATTTGTGGCATATTTTAACCAATCAATGTATTGATAGCGGTTAGATCGCCGCTGGCGCCATCTGCGATTAGCTTTGCGTTGCCAACCCCATAGTCATATCCTCATTTCAATGCTATTGATTTGATATATACAAATATTTTTCAACCCACTTCTTTTTCATTTTTTTTTTTTACTTTTATAAAATTTTGATTGTGTCAATACTCTTCTCTCAGTTCATTTAATTAGTTATTTATTCGGGAAATACTATTAATATTTTATACTTATATTATCTACTTCCTTTCCTACCTACTTACCTACCTACTGATACTAATTTTATTTTAAATCTCACTAAATAGGTACCTAACGTTAAAATTATAACTGAGAAATTTACATTATTTTCCGAGAGACGGCGCTATTCTTATTGTTTGTTATTAATGAATCTAATCTAACCGCTATCAATACTATGATTGGTTAAAATATGCCACAAATGACATTTGATATTTGAAACAACCAATCAAATGTTTTGGTACAACCGCTTGTGGCGCCATTAGTTCCTCTGTTTCCATCCCCATTGACACAGTCAAAAAATATAAATTTAACTTTTTTGCTTGATAGTACTTACCTCATGATTGCAATCAAGTTTAAACCTTATTACTGTTGAGCAAAGTTCAATATTGATCGACAGCCTATATTCGGAGTATTATGTAGAAGTTAACATTCGATTTTTAGAAAATAGCAATGTAGAATTCCTTTTTTTATTTATATCGTAAGAATCACAATTTTACTAACAATTTTTTGACCTAGTCAAAACCTTCTAATTCCATGGTGAGGCTGCCAACTATACGCTAATATATCACGCGATATAAATCGGTCATGCTAGGGGTGCATTCCGAATCACGCTAACAGCGATATCATCGCGCTGATTTGCGTACCGAATCACCATGAGCGCGATAACGACAGCCCGTGTGACGTCACTGATTGCGTCATAACATCCGCCATCTTGCGATTACGCCGCCCATGCTCCGAATCATAATCACTGTGAACGTTCTGTCAAAAGTGACACTTGTTTGTTTTGTTTACCTCAGGTGCATTTAAGTGAAAGTTCAAAATTTATTGAAAATTCTTTCCGCATCCCATGGAAGTAAAAGTTGAAGATATATGAACATAATATAAAGCAAAAAGGTCCTAATTCCGAACTTTTAAATTTATATTGAGGTTACGTAGGTCAAGACATCAGTGAGCGTGCTCACGAGCGTTCCGAATCATTGATAGTCCCAACTGTCATAAGCGCGATTATCTGAATAAGTACGCTTGTTATCGTGGTCATCACTGAAATTGACTTTAGTTTGAATCGGAATGTACCCTAGGCAGGCTGGCTTTGGTTTATGACGTCAGTGCACTGTCCGTCCTTGTCATATGTATCTTACGGCCTAGTACGAGTTGGTTTTTTGTTCTCACTTCACTTTGCGAATAGTTAACTATCGTCTTCTCTCTTTCACTCGTTCACTCACTCGCATGATATCCTCTCTTTCACTCGATACTACATATTCGCAAAGTGAGGTGAGAAACATAACTCGTACTAGGCCCTCTTGTCCTTGGATAGAGTCTAGCTATCGCTTTGAGTTAGGCGGTAGGGCCCCTCTGCGTGCGCGGTATTGTGTAGTGGTAGCACTATGGCCAGCCGCACATACGCAATAATATTGGCAATAATAATATTGAATAATACCGCCCATAAACACACAATATTATTGTCAATATGCAAATTATTGTTAATAATATTGCATGTGTGTGGCTAGCCTATGCGAAGGCGAATGTAATCTACTCTTTGACCAGCCACACACACGCAATAATATTGGCAATAATAATATTGAACAATATGATTTAAGGGTGTGTCCCCACTTAGGCCGCGCTCCGCGCTCCGCGAACCTCGGAGCATATGTGGTGTGGACGCGCGAACTCCGTCTGCTCCGCGCTCCACGCTCCGTTTCCGTAATCAAATAAGCTTTATTCATATCCGTAATCAAATAAGCTTTATTCATATAAACTTAAATATTAAGTACTTTTGTCTCCACATTATTATTATTGTGTAATTAATAATGAGTGGAAAAGAAGGGGTAAAACTTTGAATTAACAATCATGCCTATGTACAGTCAGCAGCACATCAGGTTATACAAAGTGTCAAAAATTTTCAATTTATTTTGGACCTTTTCGTAATGAAAAAAAAACTGTTCGCTCGATAGATGGCGTTGATAAAAATTTGTGTCAACCAAACTACTTACTTCTCTTCTCTAAGGTGTGTAGGCTAGTGGTAGTGGAATCATGGATCACAGTATTTTCTTGATATCTGAATTCCGGAATGCAAATTCCACGATTTCTAGTGTTGCCAGTAGTCGTTTCTAAAAAAGTACTTACATTTTACGTTACTATGGAGTATGGTTATGTCTTTTTGTTTATGGGCCGATTTGACCGTTTTCGGTGAAACTCGGTTTTTGGTGTTATTTTGACAAAAAAATAGCAACGCAATGTTAAAAAATCCAGGATAGCGGGCAACTTTTTTGCTTGGTAGCCAATTTCTATGAAACTTGGTTTTTGTTACTGCTTTAACAAGAAAACAGCAACGCAATGTAAAAAATACAAAAATCCAAGATGGCGGCCAACTTTTCTGTTTGTGGGCCGATTACAATGAAACTAAATTTTTGGTACTATTTTGACAAGAAAACAGCAACGCAATGTTAAAAATAGCAAAAATCCAAGATGGCGGTCAACTTTTTTATTTGTGGGCCGATTTCAATAAAACTCAGTTTTTCTTTTTATTTTGACAAGGAAACAGCAACGATATATTCAAAAATATAAAAAATCCAAGATGGCGGCCAACTTTTTTGTTTTTGGGCCGATTTCGATGAAACTCGGTTTTGGGTACTATTTCGAAAATAAAACAGCAACGCAATAATAAAAATTAAAAAAAATTCAAGAAGGCGGCCAACTTTTTTGTTTTTGGGCCGATTTCAATGAAACTCGGTTTTTAGTACTATTTCGACAAGAAAACAGCAACGCAATAATAAAAATATAAAATATTCAAGATGGCGGCCAACTTTTTTGTTTTTGGGCCGATTTCAATGAAACTCGGTTTTTAGTACTATTTCGACAAGAAAACAGCAACGCAATAATAAAAATATAAAATATTCAAGATAGCGGCCAACTTTTTTGTTTTTGGGCCGATTTCGATGAAAATTGTTTTTGGAACTATTTCGACAATAAAACAGCAACGCAATAATAAAAATATAAAAAATTCAAGATGGCGGCCAACTTTTTGTTTTTGAGCCGATTTCGATGAAACTCGGTTTTGGGTACTATTTCGAAAATAAAACAGCAACGCAATAATAAAAATTGAAAAAATCCAAGATGGCGGCCAACTTTTTTGTTTTTGGGCCGATTTCGATAAAACTCGGTTTTGGGTACTATTTCGAAAATAAAACAGCAACGCAATAATAAAAATTGAAAAAATCCAAGATGGTGTAAGGTTACTGTATAAATTACTTTAATTATTATTCGTGATGAACCATGTAGTACAACTAAATTTGTGTGTTTATTCCATTAAAAGTACTTAAACGGTAGTTGTAGTAATCGGGTGACTGCAGTCGCCCCTACCACGCCAGTCACGCCACGCTCGCCCCTACCACGCCACGCATAACGTTTAAATATGCGGTGACGGGGTAGAGGCGCGCTCAGTCGTGCTCAAGTCATCACAGTGAAAGGTTGAACGGTGAAATAAGTGTTTTCAATAAAGTTGTTAAATAAAGTCATAATACCAGATGACTTTGATAAATTTGTCGCGATACGCTATTCCTGCTGGAGAGATACCACTGCTTAAGGTCAGGTATCAGTGTATTATTGTATTGAATACTGTTTAAACTGGTAATACTAGTACTTTCCCATGATATCGAGTAATTGTATGCTTGGAATTATATACCATATGCTTGCTATTAAATACCAAAAATAATTATACAGAGATACAATTAAAACTAGAACTTTTAATTGCTCATGACGTTTTATTTTAATTCCTTTTAACTTCAGAAGTGAGATAAACGAGATTTCTTTAGAATTCTCGCTTATCCTGCCCGCACAAAATAAATAAAATGGAGAATTCCACGTAAGCATACTATGATGATAACTAGAGGGAGAAATTATTTATAGAAATCATTAAAACCCTTAAGTTTTTTTTGTTTTTGTGCTAATCATCTATAACTATTCACTCTAGTGCTCAGAGGCGGATTACGTAGCATTTTTTTTTTCACTCTCTCTCTCTAAGATAGTTTTCTCTAATACAGGTTTAGTTTTCATGAAACGTTTTGTTGATACTGATATAATACTAATATTACCAATATTACAGTTAAAGTTGGAAAATAACTGTTCTTTTAAGATCAATTTAGCATTTTCCCATCCCTGCTGTCTTTTTACATTGAATACAAATAAGATCACGTGTCACGTAACATATTGAGCATAGATTACGGATTCTGTACCTACAATCATATAACAATTCAGTTGCCCAATTAATTAAATATGATAAGACCATTCTAAATTTATTGGGTGACAAATAGTGATTAATTACATAAAATTTTGTGCAAGTTTCAGCAATGAAAAATGCATATCGCAAATTGGAAGTTGAGTGCAAGATTCATAGCAACAATTTTGACTCCAACTGATGCTGTTGAGCGTCCACTACGTGGTTACACGAAATTTCAAATTGTAATAGTGATACGAGTGAGGGAGCGGAAGGGAGCCTGACATAGTCGGGCAAAGCCGCAAGCGCTCGGTATGTCTTATTTACTTTCTCTGTTTATATAATTAAGACGCAGCTATGAGGGCGTAAAGCGTCAAACGCAATTTCGAATCGTAATATTTTGCGACACGAGTGAGGGAGCGGAAGGGAGCCTGACATAGTCGGGCAAAGCCGCAAGCGCTCGGTGTGTCGTATATAAGCTGTTTATATATTTTAAAATACAGCTGTGAGAACGTAAGGCATCATCCTTGAGAGGCCGTACAACGCTAGAAGGAATTTTCATAGTAAGAATTATCGAAATTATTGGCATTATCACATTTTTAATTAATAACAAATAAACTATTTCTTATTAAAAAAAAACTGTTATTAAGAATAACTAGAAAGCTAGCTACGTTTTTTATAGTATGTTCCGAGACTATAGGTCTATTATTGGTTATCATATCGATCGATAAATTAAGTAATACTGTGTAATCTTTGTTCAAAATTGTACAATTTAAGACGCAGCTGTGAGAGCGTAAGACGTCCGTAGTAACAACTAGTAAAATATTCAGACGGCAATATCTTGAGTAAGGAAGCGGGCGCTTGAAAGTCAGCTACAGTCGCAAGCATTCGTGCTGGTTTATACGATATCAAGAGTCATAACTTAGGCTTAAGACAGACTTCATCGATGAATATACTTATTTGAAAAGAATTGCAATAGATTGAGTTGATAACATTAATTTAAGTTAGTTTTATTGATTATTAAATAAAGAAAAAGTGTGTTTACGCAAATGCTTAAAGAGAATAATATAAATAATTCGAAGATAAAGAAAGTCTTAGGTAGACTATAACTTTTCTTGGACATGAAGCTTGCTTCTCAATATCTCATTTTTCAAAATTTATCAGAGCATTATCAAGTGAATGCAATTATAATTGTCTGTTGTAAGAAGTAAATACCTAAGTAATAAAATCATCTAGAGTAGGGTTGACTTTAGTACGTACGAGGCTTGAATCTGATAGCAATCTTTATCTTAATTAATAACCCACCTGTTTATATTATTTAAACGTTTTGCTATGTTAGATGTACATAGTCTAAATACTACACGCTACTATACGCTACATACTACTACATTAAGTATGTAGCGTGAAAAAAAAACTGTTTATGTATTTGGTTTTTGAACATGCAACTCATGCAAGTTCTCTTAATTTTGTTCCACTTAAATTTATTTTTTAATAACTGTTCTTAGCCATATTGTTTGACAAGCAAGTAAAATTATTGCGAACATCCGTAAGGTAATTTTTAACAAGTTTTCTAGATTATAATTATTATAATCATTTCTTTTAAATCTAAATCATCAGAATGTTTTATCATCGTTATAAGTATTATTTTACTGTTTTGTTTATATTATTTTTCTTAGTTAAAATGATAGATATAGATGCGACGAACGCACACTAAAACCAATATAAACATAAGTACTCTAGATATTTGCAGTACATAACTTATCCATACTTACTTGAAAAATCCCTAACATGTCCTGGGTTTGCTGGAACCTGCAAGAAAGCTATCTGAAAGATAAATCCAGTTCTCCTTACAATGATTTAATTAATAACTCCTCTGCAACTCTTTTGTGAGTACAATAAAGAGCAAATAATTAAGTATGCTGAATGTAAATCCTCTTTAAATGTATTTACTGCAATGCAACTAATTGAGTCCAATGAGTCCAGCCATGTATTATTGCCAATTATGGCTATACCTACCGTTCTTTTAATAAACTAGTAATTCAATTTCAAATATTATTCTTATTAATTTTACTACACTATGATCAGCTCGTGCATCTGTTGCCAAGTCATTTAATGAGTAATTAGTAAAACATAGAATGTGATGCCATTTATAATGGTGTATTGAGCGTATATATTTTTAAATGGCCATTGTGAGCAATGACCTACTCTACTGAAGTTTACCGGTAGTAAAAGAAAAATAATAAAATTCATTTATTTCAGATAACAATTATTGATCCAATTTGATAAGAAAAAAAAATTTAACAAACAATAAATAAAAGAAATAATTACAAATAAATCTTAAAATAAAACTATATTCATAATACACAATAATGCAACAGTAATTTTACTATACTTAATATTAATTCTAATTCTTCCTTCACATTCCTACAAATGTTATTGAAAAACAAAACTATTGTGCTTTTTATTTCGTAATCTGATATGCAATAAGCAAATCACTTTTGTTTTGTAGATTTTTTTTTGTCTGCGAATAGTGCCATTTAAATACTGTGTGTTAATATTTCAAGATAATAAAACTAAAGTGGAATAACATATATTTCTAAAGCATTCGTAGGTGGTAAGTTAAGCCTAATGAAGTATCTTTAAATTAATCAATGTACATGTATTATCTTAGTACTTGTTACAATATTGTTTATAATATGAAATAAAGAATTTTTAAATGAAAAAAATGAAATGAAATTTCGTAATCAATGATACAATTTCTAGACAAAATAATTATTTTCGTATTCATTGCATTTTATCTCCGATACCGGATTATTACAATTTTAACATAATTTTCTCACGTCAATCATGTAGGGGTGACTTGACCTGTTATTACACCCTTATATTTGTTGGCACTCTAAACTTAACATAAAAAAAAAACATGAATATTATTCGATAAACTGTGTTACCTAATTATGGAAAAAACTCAATTATAATGTTTTGGCATATTATCTTAATATTTAATGAGAAATTAGAACCTTATTTTCAATGATCATTTAATGTATTTTTTTAATCAAATAATGGAAACAATAATAATAATTTATTTCATAATTCAGATATTACAATCCATTTTGTTAGTAACAATTAACTTAAATCCTATGTTAGTATTCAGGACAAATTTGAAATTAAATAATTCATAAATAATAATGAAGTTTTCTATAAGGCTTCAAAAAATTGGCCCTATTCCAATAGTCGAAAATAAAACTTCTAAGTTGTACCTGTACTTGGTGAAAACATGCCAATATTTTAATAAAGGTACTGAGAATAATACCTATAATTTTATTAACTGTTGCCTATTAAATTATTATTGGCGTAAGGTGTACCAGTAATTTGATCGGTACATGCCAATAATAGGTTGAAGGGTACTAATGAATGGACTATGGGTTTATTTATTTATACATAATATGATGGTGTATGTGTGGTGGTAATAGCTTAAAACGACATACATACAAAATACAAAAAAAAAGAGAGAATCCGTATTGTGTATTGCGTTGCGTGTAGCACCCACTATGTTTATTTCAAATAGAGCTACTAAAATCAATAGGCAAAATTTATTGTTTCGGTTTATTACTCTAAATACCAATAATTGGGTAATTTACCCTGCCTTTTCTATTTGAGAAATTCAAGGCGATCCATAAACTAGGTGAAACTTTTCACAAAACAATTAAGTAATTCTGTAGACTAACGCACGGTCCTGGTGATGACAGTGCTCCTCATTAAAATGAAATAATATTAAAAAGAAAAAAAAAATCCTTTTATCATGATTTTTCTTGTTCCTCATGACTGAGGGTCGCGATAGAATGAAGTAACTACTTACTTAGTAGGACAATTCAATCTGCTTTTAGAACACATTATATTGGGCACCGTAGGTACTGGAAAAAAAAAACTTAAACCAGATAGATAGTAAGGGTGGTGCTTGTGTGGGATTATAGCTAATTACTTTTGTACATGGATTGATAATACATAATGTGATTTGTATTTGGACTCTGTGTGCCCGCTATGGGAAGTAAGATTACCAAAATACTGATTTCTAAAATCATTTATTACTTAGTGTTTATTCTGATCGAGTTTTTAAAATGTGCAGTTATATTCAAGGAAGGTACCTCCACATAACGTACTGTGTGTATAGTGGAGTCACTTCTACGATATCTAAACTTCTCTTTAGTACATATTACATTTACATATCCATTATATAGGGAAGTATGCTAATGTATATAACTAAACAAAAGGTTAACCTGGTTAAATTAGTAAGGGTAAATTTAAAACCATTACTAATTTAAAAGACCTTCAGAATACTTTGTAAATAAAATAAAAAGTTTTTTTTACCTTGCTGTAATGTAGAATGCTATTTTTTATTAGTTCAAGAAGTAACAAATTTTACTCTTACTGAGTTGTGTCACGAAATACATAATAGTACAAGTGTTATGTAGGTACAATAACTACTTAAAAGAAAGAAAACTTTTTGCAAATTGATGATTAAATTATAGGATATCATAATAGTTTATGACATGTGTCACTGAAATATGCTTTTTCTGTCACTGTGTTACACTAATTGAAGCACTGGGTGCACCCCAAAGTTATCTCAGGGCAAATTTTTATTGAAACGTCTAATCCATGTAATTAATGCTGCCCATAGCCATAGCGCCGCCGCGCGTGATTTTTTAATTAATATGGTATAAAAATTATAAAAGTATTTCAAGCATTACAAATGGTATGAGAAAGATATTACATTCAATATAGTATTTAGTAATATATATATATATATATATATACATATTTACAGAAACGATTACTTCAATTTTCTATTTTAATGATAAGCCTTTTATAGCGTTTTGATGACTTTTTGTTGATTGTTGTTAGTAGGTATTTTTCTAAACTAAGTTTGTATTGGAGACAAATATTGAAATGCCTACACGTAACTAATGATTCTAAGACTTAAGTAAATAAAATAAGTTGCAATAGCTAATGATAAAAAAATATTTCTAAGTTTGCAATTTTTATAATTCGGTGCAATGAAATATTAACCCCTTAGCAATTTATTTAAGGTATACATCCATTTTTAATTTCTAAAGTATCTTGTAATTATATTAATGAATTTTGATGTTGATAATCTATCGTTAAACAAGCTATTGCTCGTGTTTATAACGTGCTCGGATGAAATGCCATACGACTATATTTTTATTGATGTAAACAGAGTTGAATTGAATTGTAAAATTTTAAGTTTAATTAAATTAAGTAATCTACTTACGTTAATTGTAGACAAATAAATGTCACTTTATATACATACCCTTTCTCTAACGGGATGTTTTCTGAAATACCTACTTATGTATAAATAAAAACGTAATTACGTTTTGTGTCATGCAATAAATATTTGTAATGTAATTAAATAATAATTATGACTTTCGCAAAAATGCGAAATATTTTGTTGGAAGGCTGCTATTTTTCTTCTAATAAAATGATGTTTTTATTTAAGAATATTTTATGACGAATTGAATGGATGTACTCAGAGTTATAAAAGATATTGTTTTACGCGATGGGACTCGCTCTAGCAGGATGGCCGACTGTAAGGTTACTGTATAAATTACTTTAATTATTATTCGTGATGAACCATGTAGTACAACTAAATTTGTGTGTTTATTCCATTAAAAGTACTTAAACGGTAGTTGTAGTAATCGGGTGACTGCAGTCGCCCCTACCACGCCAGTCACGCCACGCTCGCCCCTACCACGCCACGCATAACGTTTAAATATGCGGTGACGGGGTAGAGGCGCGCTCAGTCGTGCTCAAGTCGTCACAGTGAAAGGTTGAACGGTGAAATAAGTGTTTTCAATAAAGTTGTTAAATAAAGTCATAATACCAGATGACTTTGATAAATTTGTCGCGATACGCTATTCCTGCTGGAGAGATACCACTGCTTAAGGTCAGGGATCAGTGTATTATTGTATTGAATACTGTTTAAACTGGTAATACTAGTACTTTCCCATGATATCGAGTAATTGTATGCTTGGAATTCTTGTTAAATACCAAAAATAATTATACAGAGATACAATTAAAACTAGAACTTTTAATTGCTCATGACGTTTTATTTTAATTCCTTTTAATGGCGGCCAACGTTTTTGTTTTTGGGCTAATTTCGATGAAACTCGGTTTTTAGTACTATTTCGACAAAAAAAAAACAGCAACCCAATAATAAATTGAAAAAAAATCCAAAATGGCGGCTAACTTTTTTGTTTTTGGGCCGATTTCGATGAAACTCGATTTTTGGTGCTATTTCGACAAAAAAACAGCAACGCAATAATAAAAATATAAAATATCCAAGATGGCGGCCAACTTTTTTGTTTTTGGGCCGGTTTCGATGAAACTTGTTTTTTGGAACTATTTCGACAATAAAACAGCAACGCAATGATAAAAATATTAAATATCCAAGATGGCGGCCAACTTTTTTGTTTTTGGGCTAATTTTGATGAAAATTTAAAAGCTTCTGGTTTTAAAATTTAAAATTTTTTGGTGCCATAGTAAAAGTCAACCCTAATGATAAAATTTATACTTACTTGGAAACAAGTTTCATTCCTGTACCATACCTTTAAAAAAATTGGGCCAATAAGTTGCATTGTCTATTTGATTTAAAGATAAAAAATAATGAAAAATGTTAAAACCTTAATATTAACAGTCTATGACGTTTAAAATTTGCAATGCTGCTGTATCAATAAGTCATTTTTGACAAATACCCTACATTGCCGCCTTTGATTCTATACGACTCACTTGTTATAGATAAATGTTATAGTCTTTACCTGTTTCTATAGTATTATGTAATCTGCGCTTGTAGTAAGACTAGTAAGTGAGTAACTCGATGTTTTTTGTCAGTTCTAAAATATCTTTACGTAAAACGCTAGTTTTTTTACATTCTCTTTGTACTTACCTACCAAAGTAATAGTATAATAGTACTTACCTACCTAATGTTGTCATACGTACTAGCATCAAATCAATCCGCACCGGACAAATGTACGTGATTTTTGGTGCGTGTAACACTAATGTAATGTTTTATTTCTGACTAGCTGATGCCTGCGACTTCGTACGCGTGGACATTATTACTCCGGCGTATTCATATAAGGTCATCCAGGTATTCCAGATCTTCGAATTTTTTACCTCAACATAAAATGCTCGTCAGACTGAACAACTTTTGCTAAGGTGTCATTTTTATATTTTGTATAGTTTAGCTGTACCATTATGGTTCTGCATCAGGTGTTCCAGATCTTAGATTTTTATATCTCAATAAAAAATGCTCATCAGGCTGAACAACTTTTGTTAAGGTGTCATTTTTGTATTTTGTATAGTTTAGCTGGACCATTATGGTACTGCATCAGGAGTTCCAATTTCCAAAATCATTATACTCTAAACTATACCCAGGCTTAATTAATTAATCCGTTTAGTATTTCCTGAGATTAGCGTGTTCAAACAGACAAACAGACACACTTTTTTTTCTAAATTCTTACTCTATTACTATGTCTCCATCGTCCCACATATTTTTTTTTGAAATATATGTAATGTACAGCAGACACACTTTTTTTACTGTTTTATTATACAGGGTAATTTTGCG
Organism: Agriphila tristella; assembly: GCA_928269145.1. Classification (NCBI taxonomy): domain Eukaryota; kingdom Metazoa; phylum Arthropoda; class Insecta; order Lepidoptera; family Crambidae; genus Agriphila; species Agriphila tristella. Next base: position 7,090,876 of record OV743429.1, on the reverse strand, counting down.
ACCCCTTTACAAAATCAAATATAAGTTCAAGGAAGTAATAAAAAGAAATTAGGTGAGATAATTCTAATTTATTTCTTTTTAAATTCTCAGTTTTCAGCCACTTTTTATATCCTAAAAATCTAGGCACGCACGCTCACCGTCACGAACGGGACGCGAGCAGGGGAAGGCAAGTGGCGGGAGGGGGGCTCGCGCGGGTCGACCGTGCGACGCGCAAACGGTGACAACAATTTCAATTTGTGTAGGGAAAAGTTTGGGGTAAAAATGTAAAAAAAATTTTTTTGTTTTACTTCATAAATTGATTGTACCGCTGTTATAGAATGACCTGACAAAATTTTAAAAGGGGTCCAAAAATGACCCTGTATGTAAGGATAAATAAATAAAAAAAAGGGAAACATAGTTTACAATTGCAATAAAATGAGGGTTGTTATAGCACATTCGAGTGATGATGAAGTCGGCGCAAGAGTCTCGCATGCTGAATTTAATTGTGATTATTTTTTAATTAGGTTATTTCAGAAAAAGTTTTAAAACTATTAGAAAAATTCAATAAAATAAGTCACCTTTCAATAAAATATTAAAATCTATAAGAATGGAATAAAAATAAATATTTTGTTAAACTCATTAAATTAATTTTCAATGTACCAGAAGGTCGTGAGAGGCACGAGATCTGTTAATTTTTGGTTTCAGATCATTTTGGATACTCTAGACGCTCATATCAATTTAACGCTGACTGTACTTTAACCCGATTAAATAATACCCAAACTTAATTTATCCCATAAAGGACAAGAATAACGCAATGTAAACAATGACAAAAGGTCAAGATGACTGCGAACTTACTTGACTTTGATTTTGGTTTGATTTTGATGTAACTCGGTTGTAAAAAAAAAGTAAAACAATTAAAGAATTTGGCCGCATCCTGGAATTTTTAATATTTTTATTATTGCGTTGCTGTTTTCTTGTCAAAATAAAAACAAAAACCGAGTTTTATTTAAATCGGACCACAAACAAAAAGTTGGCCGCCATCTTGGATTTTTTATTATTATTGCGTTGCTGTTTTCTTATCAAAATACTAACAAAAACCGAGTTTTATTTAAATCGGACCACAAACAAAAAAGCTGGCCGCAATCTTGGATTTTTTTCAATTTTTATTATTGCGTTGTTTTTTTATTGTCGAAATAGTACCAAAAATCGAGTTTCATCGAAATCGGCCCAAAAACAAAAAAGTTGGCCACCATTTTGGATTTTTTTATATTTTATTATTGCGTTGGTGTTTTATTGTCGAAATAGTACTAAAAACCGAGTTTCATCGAAATTAGCCCAAAAACAAAAACGTTGGCCGCCATCTTGTATTTTTTCAATTTTTATTATTGCGTTGCTGTTTTATTTTCGAAGTAGTACCCAAAACCGAGTTTCATCGAAATCGGCCCAAAAACAAAAAAGTTGGCCGCCATCTTGGATTTTTTTATTTTTATTATTGCTGTTTTATTTTTGAAATAGTACCCAAAACCGAGTTTCATCGAAATCGGCCCAAAAACAAAAAAGTTGGCCGCCATCTTGGATTTTTTTAAATTTTTATTATTGCGTTGCTGTTTTATTTTTGAAATAGTACCCAAAACCAAGTTTCATCGAAATCGGCCCAAAAACAAAAAAGTTGGCCGCTATCTTGGATTTTTTTTAATTTTTATTATTGCGTTGCTGTTTTATTTTTGAAATAGTACCCAAAACCGAGTTTCATCGAAATCGGCCCAAAAACAAAAAAGTTGGCCGCCATCTTGGATTTTTTTCAATTTTTATTATTGCGTTGCTTTTTTTTTGTCGAAATAGTACTAAAAACCGAGTTTCATCGAAATTAGCCCAAAAACAAAAAAGTTGGCCCGCCATCTTGGATATTTTATATTTTTATTATTGCGTTGCTGTTTTCTTGTCGAAATAGTACTTAAAACCGAGTTCTATCATAATCGGCGCAAAAAGAAAAAGTTGGCCGCCATCTTGGATTTTTTTCAATTTTTATTATTGCGTTGCTGTTTTATTTTCGAAATAGTACCAAAAACCGAGTTACATCGAAATCGGCCCAAAAACAAAAAAGTTGGTCGCCATCTTGGATTTTTTTAAATTTTTATTATTGCGTTGCTGTTTTATTTTTGAAATAGTACCCAAAACCGAGTTTCATCGAAATCGGCCCAAAAACAAAAAAGTTGGCCGCAATCTTGGATTTTTTAATTTTTATTATTGCGTTGCTCATTTATTTTCGAAATAGTACCCAAAACCGAGTTTCATCGAAATCGGCCCAAAAACAAAAAGTTGGCCGCCATCTTGGATTTTTTCAATTTTTATTATTGCGTTGCTGTTTTATTTTTGAAATATTACCCAAAACCGAGTTTCATCGAAATCGGCCCAAAAACAAGAAAATTGGCCGCCATCTTGGATTTTTTTCAATTTTTATTACTGAGTTGCTGTTTTATTTTCGAAATAGTACCCAAAAATCGAGTTTCATCGAAATCGGCCCACAAACAACAAAGTTTGCCGCCATCTTGGAATTTTTGCTATTTTTAACATTGCGTTGCTGTTTTCTTGTCAAAATAGTACCAAAAATCGAGTTTCATCGAAATCGGCCCACAATCAGAAAAGTTGGCCGCCATCTTGGATTTTTGTATTTTTAATATTGCGTTGCTGTTTTCTTGTTAAAGCAGTAACAAAAACCGAGTTTCATAGAAATTGGCTACCAAGCAAAAAAGTTGCCCGTTATCCTGGATTTTTTATATTTCTAACATTGCGTTGCTATTTTTTTGTCAAAATAACACCAAAAACCGAGTTTCACCGAAAACGGTCAAATCGGCCCATAAACAAAAAGACAACCATACTCCATAGTAACGTAAAATGTAAGCCTTCATTGTCAAGACAAGGTCCAAAATAAATTGAAAATTACAAGAAACATTTTGAATTTGGCTATCGTAGCCCATATACTTGAAAGTGATTTGTAATAGGAAACAATCAAAACGAAGCACGGACGCAGCTGCGTGTGTCGCATTAAACTTTTCGTAATAGACCCCTGCGCTCCGCGCTCCGCGAACCGCGCTCCGCGCTCCGTGTCGGATCGCAAATTCAGAGCGCGCTCCGAGGTTCGCGGAGCGCGGCCTAAGTGGGGACACACCTTTATACTGACATAATCCTCAATACCGCCCACAAACACACAATATTACAGCCCCGCAGCCTGATTATCTAAAAATAAACTATTTAGCGACCGGTTGCATTTGACATCCATTGCTACTTTTCTTTGGTATGTTTTTTTTTACCCCAAAGAAAAGTAGCAATGTATTACGTTCATCTGTGAACTGCGACTGGTCGCTAGGCGGTTTCTAGTTAGATAATCAGCCCGCGGGATCTACGTTTTCGAAAGGGGGGGGGGGAGAAGACAATTTGCCGCCCTCTTCGAAACAATTTTCAACAAATTCCCCCCCCCCCCCTCCCCCCTCTGGCCCCGCGTTTAGAGTTACCATCTACGTAAGGGAGGATGCCTGTTTTTTTTTGGAAAAATACTTGTCTGTAGTAGAAAGAAGGCCGTGCAGCGCGATTTTTAGCAAGTTTCATCCAATAATCACGTAATTTTGTTTTTCTTGCAAAAACAACGGCCGTGCAGAAGAAAGAGGAAGTTTTTTAAGGATGATGAATCGAGTGGGAGAAAAATAGAAGTTTTTAAGGATGAAGAATCGAGTGGGAGAAAAAAAAGAAGTTTTTTAATGATGATGAGTCGAGTGGGAGAAAAGTAGAAGTTTTATAACGAAGATGATGTTGAGAGGGAGTAAAGGTTTATAAGAAAATGTCGAGTAGGAGAATTTAATGAAGATGTTGAAAAGGAGAGGTTTTAAAATAGAAGATGTCGAGAAGGAGAATTTTTTAGAAGATGTCGAGAAGGAGATTTTATATGAAGAGGTAGAGAAGGAGTAATTTTATAATATTGAAGAAGTTGAGTAGGAGCGAGATAGTTTTGAGAAGAATTATTTTATGAGAAGAAGATAGAGATAGAGATGAAGAAGTTTATTAGAAGATAGAATATAGAATTAAGAGGGTGCTTGTGTTCGTTAAGGGGGTGCGTTAAATAATGATTCATTTAAGGGGGTGTGGGATTAGAAAGTAATAGAAAGTAAATGAATCATCATTTAAAAAAAAAAAGGTGGTTTTGATATCCAAGTGTATTTTGATAATTCTTTGGTTTAGTCTGATGTTGAGTTATTTAGGTCTTTGGTTTCGGTTGTATGTGTAGAAATTTTATCATAGTGTTGTACAGATAGGTAGAAAAGTGTTTTAGTCAGGATGGTCAGCATGTGTAGCAGATTGAGGGGGTGTGTTGCGGGAGGCTTCCGACCTCCATGGGATATCTATGGTATGTTCGAATCTCAAGGTTGACAATCTGCCACACATGTCAGTCGATAGTTTGACAATACGTTTTTGGGCTCAGCCATAGCCTTCTATATCTTCCAAGCCCTGAAGTTGAGCAGAACGGCAACATCGCATGTGGTCAAGCACATAGTATAAAATTATTTTAAAAATTATTTATTATTTGTTTTTCCTATATTATCTATGTTTAAACTAGTTGTAAATTGTGATGTAAGATTATTTCAATAAAGTTTTATATTTATTGTTATTATTTATTTATTAGAACATAAGGTTTGAGTCAAATTATTTGAACTTTTCGGGGGTCCTTTAGTACGATGAGCATTTTGATCTAAGCCTCCTCTAGCAATAAATCTTACATCATTGGAAAGGTATTTAAATTTGAAACACTTTATTTTTCTACTATAAACGTCAACTATTAGTACTTTGAGAGTTATAACGCTCTAAACTTGACCAATTTTTTTAACATTAATGACCTAAAACTCCGAAAATACTAACAATTAATAGAAAGTATGGGTGCAGCAAATAATTGTCATATAAAAACCTTTCTTATAATATATCATTCATTTCAATAGGTGTGGTAGATCAACTCCCAAAGACAATAAACCACTTTTATACTTTAATAACCTTTAACTCCAAAAGTATTAACAATTGATATAAAGTATATTAACAGCAAATATTTATCTTTAAAAGACCTTTCTAATGATATATAATTTATTGCTAGAGGGCGTGTGAATCAACTCCCTGCTGAAGAAAATCAACAAAAAAGATGACGTCTTTGACAGCCATTTTTTCCTGGTTAACATTGATATTTTTCTTATTGTTTAATATACAAAGCATTTCAATAACAGAACTAAATTATTTTCATATTTTAAATGTCACACGATTACTATGAAAAAAAATATCGACCTCTTAAAATTGAAATATTCCCATACATCTAGCAATAAATTATATATCATTAGAAAGGTCTTTTAAAGACAAATATTTGCTGTTAATATACTTTATATCAATTGTTAATACTTTTGAAGTTAAAGGTTATTAAAATATAAAAGTGGTTTATTGTCTATGGGAGTTGATCTACCACACCTATAGAAATGAATGATATATCATAAGAAAGGTTTTTATATGACAAATATTTGCTGCAAACATACTTTCTATTAATTGTTAGTAAATTCGGAGTTTTAGGTCATTAATGTTAAAAAAATAGGTCAAGTTTAGAGCATTATAACTCTCAAAGTACTAATAGTTCACGATTATAGTTGTACAATAAAGTGTTTCAAATTTTAATACCTTTCCAATGATGTAAAATTTATAGCTAGAGGAGGCTTAGGTCAAAATGCTCATCGTACTAAAGGACCCCCGAAAAGTTCAAATACTTTGACTCAAACCTTATGTTCTAATAAATAAATAATAATAATAAATATAAAACTTTATTGAAATAATCTTACATCACAATTTACAACTAGTTTAAACATAGATAATATACGAAAAACAAATAATAAATAATTTTTAAAATAATTTTATACTATGTGCTTGACCACATGCGATGTTGCCGTTCTGCTCAACTTTTGGGGCTTACCATCAGCAAATACGAACCGTTCAGTTCAAAAGCAGGCTTTGAACAGGACTGCTTAAGGCCTGCTTTCATACTAACCTTTGAGGTCATAGTACGAAAAAGTTAGGCAGTTCAATATAAGTCCTGCTATAAGAGCTCATAGTAAGGCCCCAGGGCTTGGAAGATATAGAAGGCTATGGCTCAGCTAAGAGAAGATGTAATAAATTAATAATATGAAAAGTGGTAATAAAGAAGCGAATAAAAGTCTCCTGGCTTCTCATTTGAAAATCCCAATAATTTTTAGTCATTTTCATCCAATAATCTCGTAATTTTGAATTTTGCCAATAATATTGCGTGTGTGTGGCTAGCCTTTGCTCTTATGTCAAAAAAATTTTCTATTACGTCTGTGAAAAAAATGCGAAGCCAGCTGACAACAGCACACGTTTTTAGGTTAGGTTTATTTACTTCTCTCCTCTAAGGTTTATTTTGTTCGGTGATTTGTATTTTGTATTGGTTCTATCTGGAAAATATTTTAATTTAATAATGAGTAAAAAACTGAAAGACTTGAAATGGGAGCCTGTAGCTCTTGAAGGGTTCCCAGTGTCTATCACAGACAAATTCCAAGGATTCGTTGGTCTTGAAGAGTGCACCGATTATGGATTGGATAAAGATATTAAAAGGAATAAAAAGGTGAATACATAATATAATAATTAAATTAATAAAGGAATTGAAAGAAAACAACATCCATCTAAGTATAAATTTGCAGCAGCTTGCCTTGTAAGTCTGCCCTTCTGTCGTTTGGACACAAAGGCCTCCTCCAGTCCTTTCCATCTTTCCTCATCTCTGCCAGAGTGGGTCTATTGATTTACTAAACAAGTCTGAACATCTTGAGCCGGCCACATGCAGACTGAATCTTGATTCAAAATTCCAAACGGAATATCAATAATGTGTGAAAATTCCATATGGGATAATACCGCATGTGTGTGGTAGGTCCATAGATTTGTATGGATTAGCTGCGTTCAGAATGATTTCATTATGGAATTCCGGATCAGGATTTTGTCTGCATGTGGCCAGCTTTATTGGCCTTCCTCTTTTTCTTTTAACAAATTGATTAGATTACAATATTCCAAATACTACATAAAATTCTCTTGATAAATATGAAAACTAAAGTTTAGTTTTAAATACAATTAAAATAATTAGTCTAAAAAAGTTACAAAGAGTCATTAAAATTTCTTTAGATTTCGGATTTTTCATTTGGACAGACTCATATAACCACTCGATTGCTTCGCGGTACTGTAGTACCGCAAGCAAAAGACGGTCCTTTGTCGCGCGGTGCTGTAGGACCGGGTCGATCGCTGTTCGATTTCTACCAATTTGGTAGGTTTTTTTTAGGCGGCCACACCAAAACCTCTTGGGCTGATTTAGATTATGATTTTGGCAACACTAATATCGCAAAAAAAAGTAGAAAAGGCCTGTGATTGGTTGAAAAAAATAATTTTGAAGAGTTTCACGTCAGTTGACGCCATACTTGTTTTTTCTGTGTGAAGTGCTCTAATTTGATATGCCGTAAGTATTTTGTTAATTTATATTTCTGTTTGATGTCATATATTAAAAGAATCGTCATATCGTGATTTATTCGATCATATAAATATCTCGTCACAAATTTAATGTCTAGTGTTAAAAATCATAACAAAACCGTAGCCCGGTAAATTTCTTGATGTATTGTTTCTGTTTACAACAACATTATGTTATAATTTAGATTGGTTAATCAAAGAATTATCCGAAATAAGATAATAATACTATTAGTGAACAGTTTCAAAGTGGTTTCAAAATATAACATTCATCTGTTTACACAGGATGATTGATGCAACGCAAAATAGTGAGTTTTTATTACGCCATTATCCACGGTCAAGGTAACAAGGTCCTGTGGGACCTTGAAACAAACTAGCATTTTGGCAGGGCTGCCTCACACGCTTATTATTTTCATATTAGGTTGTGTTTATGTTGTTTTTATACATTACCTAGTGAATGTTTTTTTGGTTTTGGTGTTGGTTATTGTGATTGGTGTTGGGTGTCTAGTTATAATTTTTTAGTCCACATCCATTTTATATTTTATGCTGTGTACAGTGAAAATCGAGGAGAGTGAGGCAGGGGACGAGGAAGAGGAGAACTATTAAAAAAAAATGTGACTATAAAATTAAAAATATAATAAAAAAAAATTAAGTACCTACCTAGTTTTATTTAATGTGTGCGACAACCCTGAACTAAACTCGGCTACGTGCGGCCATCTTGGCAGCGAACGGCCCGTACGCCAGCGCCCGGCAGCGCGGAATTGGATTATTTAGATCGAAATTTTACATACATTTCGGAAGAATCTTTCCTATGCATTGCATACTGTTAGAAACTGCAGGTTTTGCTCTTTCTGTACATATAATTAGTACAAGGTAATCTTGATCCAAGTTTAACCAATCAACGCTTGTTACAAAAACACAATTTTATCATTTATAGTGGGCCGCTTTAATGTTATAATTTTTTACAAAGATACTTTTCTTCAAGAGTCTCATCTTTTTTTACAAAATATGAAAGTAGAAATCTGTATCTTTCTAAAGTATATTTTATTTTTGTCACAAGCCTTCCACAATTGGAATAAAATACTACGAAACAGCGCTTAGACTCAGCAGCGAATTAAGACGCGCAGTAAAAATTTGTGCGATATACAAACATTATTAAGACCGTTGAATTGCTTCCAAATCATAAAAAAATTGGCATGTACGGAAAGGGGTATTATTCTAGTTTTTAATTATGTAAAAAAAAAACACTAGTTATCGATTTAGATTTAATATTAAAAATCAATTCCCATTACAAGTCGTGAATTTTCTCTTTAGCTAAATTCACGAATTTTTTAGAAATTATTTTACCATCACAGGTACTCGTTTTTTTTTCAATACTTATAGCTTCATCCATTACCTATACAAAATAGAACATTATTTGTTCGTATACAAACAGGAACGGGTCATAAAAACGGTTTTAACGCAGCTGTGCAAGTGCACTGCTGTAACGCAAAACTGCGTGACAAACAAGGAAATTGCGCGCCGGCCGCGCGACAAACGAGTGGATAAGCAACATAATAAATTGTTAATTCAGCTCAACAAAATCTTTTTACAGCAAAAGCAGCAGAAAAAGAGAAAGAATGAAAGCAAAACAGAAGAAATCCCCAAGAAAAAAGCTAAAAAAGACAAAAGCAAGCCAGTTAACGAGGCAATCAGACTTAGTAACGGTTTTCTTGTAGAATCATGTAACGTCACTACTCCATCGCTGACCAATGAAATGGACATTTTAAAACCCAAACAACAAGAAAAGACCAACAATAAAAATAACTTAAAAGTTAAAAAAGAGGAATCTAAAAAACTAAATAATCAAGTTAATAACAGTAAAAAGAAAACTAAACTAGGGGAAGATGTAAGCGAGTCAAAATCAGAGCTAACTCCTGAAGACATGCTGACTTGGGCAGAGTTCAAACTGCAGGAGCCAATAATGAAAGCTTTAATGGAACTTGGATTTAAAAAACCAACCAAAATCCAGGAGCTCACTCTACCTGCTGCTATTCATGGTAAGAAGCATAATTTTTAGGATTCCGTACCCAAAGGGTAAAAACGGTACCCTATTACTAAGACTCCACTGTCCATCTGTCTGTCTGTCTGTCACCAGGCCGTATCTCATGAATTGTTATAGCTAGACAGTTAAAATTTCACAGATGGTATTTCTGTTGCCGCTATAACATTAATACTAAAAATCAAATAAAATAACAAGTAGACTTGCAGATGATGTATTTCTGTTGCCGCTTTAACTACAAATACTAAAAAACAGAATAAAATAAATTATTAAGGGGGGCTCCCATACAAAAAAGTGTTTTTTTTTTCTGTATGGAGTGTTTGGTATGGATGGAACCCTTCGAGGGCAGGTCTGACTCGCACTTGTTAATATGTTTTTGCTATATGGTGTTTCATTAATCTATCAATATACTAATTACACTTATTTATATTTCCCAAAGTGCCAGTTATCTATCATATTTTTAATGAAATATCATCATAATAATATTGCTCATATTTTTTCATTCTTAATAAAAAAAAGTACAAACTGGGGAAGGTGCAACAATGCTTAACTCAAAATCTATCACAATCTCTTTTAATTTGGCAATTGACATGTTTTCATTTTTTACAAGGTACCTTAAATCGAAAACCATTTCGAGGTTTTTCAATTTCTGACACCGTACATAATTTTTCGGGGCTTTTGATCAATAATTTAACGAAATATGTAGAAAAAACACTGTATCATCGAGATAAAGGAATATTAAATATTTAACTCCTTTGCGTGAAAAAGTTGTGTGATTTTATCTTAAAAAAATAATAATCATAAAAACTGTCGCTGTCAAGGTTACAATTTATGTCAAAGTCTGTGTCAAGAATCAAAATATTTTTCACTTTGATTAGTTTTGTTTTGAATGTATTCATGATATTTTTAACTTGAATTAGTATTTTGGTTAAATTTAACATCTATCGAAATATAATATCAAGTTTTCTGAAGGATTTTTAATAGCAGACAGTCGCAACCTTACCAAAATGGACTTCATCATGCTGCAAAAGCTGAATTCTTCTGCAGAACATTTTATTTTTAGAAATAAAAAGATATTGTGTACGTTTGAATTTGTTTAATAAATACAGTTTGTTTTGAAGTGCATTTGTTTCAATTTCCATAAAACTTTAAAGCAACACACCACTTGTAAACGTGTAGACTTTGGTTTGGCACGTAAAACAGTGTTTGTTTGGGCATTCAATCACAGTATTTTTGCAGGCAGGAACTACACATGAGATTATGGTACCTATCTAATTTACGAATATCTTTATTTATTATTGATGAAAATAAGGTAAAAATAGCGACAATAAAAGAAAACAACCTCGAGCAAAAGATAAACAAACAAACGTCATTACCGTCCATAGATTAGCCCCGCGTTCCAAATCACGCCAACAGCGCTGTTAGCGTATAATCCATTAAATTAGGTAGGTACACAAATACCCTATTTGTGTAATATTTTGTGACTTTTTAATTTGGTCGGATTCGTGCTCACAGCGCTGTGAGCGTGATTCGGAATGCGGCCTAAATGGGGAGGAAAAGCGCAATTTTATCCCGATAGGTGGCGTCTGGTCTTTGGTACCCGGCCGCCTCAAAGAAAGTGTCAAAACATATGGGAATCTCTTGGAGTATTGCACTTTTTAATTTTATACTGAGAAAATGCCGCATTGTTATGCATGTAACTTGTAAAATATTGGAGTTCATCGATTTCCCAGTAACAAAAAAAAATAGTGGGCAAAAAATATCAAAAAAAGATGCTTTTCCCTCGATTTTCTCCTTTGCTGAGCCTGAGAAACATTATAAATCAAAAGGAATGTTTCATGAATTTGATGAAGCTTCGCCAAAATAAAACAAAATTTGAATTATAACAGCTTTGTTCTTTAATATTTCAACCTCAGCAGTTTCTAGCATATTTATAACTTGGATGAATTTGATAGGTATATCAAATATGGAATAAGCCCAATATTGGGGCCAAACAGAGAATTAATAGAATTTTATATGCCAGAGTCATTCAAGAAACTTAGAATAATAAAATAAATATGATAAAACGGTTCGTGTAATTTTGGATGGTACAGAAATTCCAGTACAGAAACCTGAAATTACTATTGCACAGAAGGTATCATGAGGCATCTATAAACACGGAAATTCACACTCAGTTGCTTTGTTAAAATTTAAATCATATGCTTCTAATCTGAAATAAAAAGATTACTTGTAAATCTTACACGAAATTTAAAGAAATGTAATGCTTGTTAGCAATTTTTTGTAAGTTGCTATAAACTTTCTTGCCTGTTGTTTTGGCTTTTCTTTTCCGTAATTCTTCTTTTATATGAGCTAAAGTTAGCATAGAATACATTGTTTGTCCGCAAAATCGAAAAAAATACAATTTAAGAAAGTAAAATCACGTAATACACAGTCAAGACAATATAAGCTCAAACTGACAATTGTTCCAAAGACTGAAGCGCCATCTGTAATTCACTTTGCCTTCGCCTCCCCATTGGCAGGTTGACGTCATAATGATTTTTTTTATCCATATGGGCAAAGGATATTGTCCGCCAAAAATCCTTTAAACGGCACTTACGCTCTTTTAGAATAGATAAGTTTTCAAATTAATATTACGTTGACTTAAAATAAAAATTTTGGAAAATAAAAAAATATGTGTCCCATGTTTTCACCAGTAATTTCTAAATAACAAATAAAAAAACAGGATAAAAATTTTGATATGTTGTCAATTGTGTACATCCATCACTGGGTCTCAAAGACAGTCTGTCACAGTGCCTTGTAATGCCACAGAAATGGACGTAGCATTTTTGGCAAATTGAAAGCGTTTGCGATCGATTATGAGTTAAACAATTAGGTGGTTGACTGGTTCTTTTATTTACTGCATTAAAGTATTCTTACTACATGCAATAATAAATAGTCAAACACTGATGTTGCTAAATAAACTAAAGTAACTAGACTTTTAATGAATCTACTTTCCTTCAGGCCGCAGAGACATTCTAGGAGCAGCAGAGACAGGTAGTGGTAAAACATTAGCTTTTGGTCTACCCATCCTGTCAGGTATCATGAAAATGAAAGAAAAGGGTGAATTAGGTATTAATGTGTATGATCTACCTTACAAAAAAACTTCAGCCAAAAAGAAAGTGCAACCTGCACCACTTAAAAAGGGTAAAAATAAAAAAGGAAATAAAAACGAAAAGAAAAAGCCTGACTCAAAGTCTAAAGAATCATCAGAAGATGGTTATGGTACTGATGAAGACTCTGATGATACTGATGGTGATGAAAAAGAAAAATCTGTTGATGTAAAAATGCAACCTGCTAAGGAAAATATAAAGAAAACTGATGGACCAAACAAAAATGCTAAGGTAACTAATAAAAAATCCATTGAAGATGATGATGATTATTTAGAAGAAATTGAAGTGCCTGTAAAACGCAGACAATCACCTGTTGATGAGGGCAATGACAGTGATGATAGTGAAAACTATTTTCATTTATCAGAAATGCATGACTCTGACGATTTAGCTGATTCAAGTGATGATGAAGTTAAACCTGGGGATTCTGAAGATGATGAAGACAAAGCGTCTGTTACTGACGAAGAAAAATCATCCATTACTGATGAAGAAGATTTTGAAGAGGCTGATAAAAGTGAAAATTCAACTGGTGAAGAGAATGATGATGATGAAACTGAAGATATTGATGAAAATGAACAAGGTAAGATAGTAAAATAAGACATTGTATTATATCCATACTAATATTAAAAATGCGAAAGTAACTCTGTCTGTCTGTCTGTCTGTTACGCCTTCACGCCGAAACTACTGAACCGATTTGGATGAAATTTGGTACAGAGGTAGAATAAAGCTCGAGAAAGGACATAGGTTACCTTTTATTGCGAAATAAGTGTTGGAAGGGTTGAAATAGGGGATGAAAGTTTGATTGTACCACAGAATAGAGAGACTAAAGAAGTTATGCCACTATCGTATTTATTAGGTACCTACTTACATACTTTTACACTACGAGATTATGTTATTTAATCGACTTCCATGAGTTAAATTGACAGAACAAAATTCAAAATCTATACTTAATCCATAATAATATTATAAATGCGAAAGTAATTTTGTCTGTCTGTCTGTTAAGCTTTCACGCCTAAAATACTAAACCGATTTTAATGAAATTTGCTACAGAGATAGAGTAAAGCTTGAGAAATGACACAGGCTACCTTTTGTTATGAAATAACGGTTGAAAGAGTTAAAATAGGGGATGAAAGTTTGTATGAAAGTCTGTAGGTGTCAAAATAGGACCTCCGTGAAGATAGCCACCCCAATTCGAGTGCCCAGGTTTTGAGGGTGCAGGACGTTAGTTTAGCGTTAGTTTTGATTTGTTTTGGAAAAAAAATCGTTTGTTTCGATTTCCTTCATACTTTTTTTTTAAAAACAAAAGTGGGGTGGCTATCTTCACGCTAGCCACCCCATTCCACCAAATGGTTTTAATTAATTTTTATTCGATAGATATTTGTTAGTTTCGTTTGTTTTGATTGAAATTTTCGTTTGTTTAGACTCCGTATTCTCTAGAAAAAAATGCAAAGTGGGGTGGCTATCTTCACAGGAAGATAGCCACCCCATATGGCAAAACAAAATAAAAATTACGCATTATGATTGCTTTCCGTTAGTTTTGATTTGTTTTGATAAAATTTTGTTTGTTTTGACAAACCAAAAAAAGTTATGGATTTTTTAAATTTTTTTTAGGGAAATCTTGCCTGCACGCAATAACAACCTTAACAACTCGTTATATGGATTAATTTATGTGAGGAATCATTGAAAAATGCTAAATCTATGTAAGCACATCAAAATGTACCGTTACTCATTGAAAAAATTAGGCTATAAATAGGTAGATACACATAGGCAAAATACTCAAATCGTAGAATTCCGTTAGTACGCGTAGAAACGCTATTATAATAATAGGCTAAAGTAGCGCCCGCAAATGACTAGGTTCAAATGAAAGATGCAAGTCTTAGCTACGGCCTAACATAAGTCGTTTCGTTTGTTTCGAAATAGACAACTGTGTAGACCAGGAGCAAACATACGGAACTTTATAATTACCTACTCAATTCAAACCGCTTAAAGTATTTGTTTTGAAGGAGCGCCCGCAAATAACTAGGCTCCAATGAAAGATGCAAGTCTTAGCTATGACCCTACATAAAACTTTTCGTTTGTTTCGAAATAGACAACTGTGTAGACCAGGAGTAAACATTCGGTTCGTTATAATTACCTGCTCACTTCAAATCGCTAAAACTATTTGTTTTGAAGGAGCGCCCGCAAATGACTAGGTTCAAATGAAAGATGAAAGTCTTAGCTATGACCCTACATAAAACTTTTCGTTTGTTTCGAAATAGACAACTGTGTAGACCAGGAGCAAACATACGGTTCGTTAAAATAACCTGCTCACTTCAAACCGCTAAAAGTATTTGTTTTGAAGGAGCGCCCGCAAATGTCTAAGTTCAAATGAAAGATGCAAGTCTTAGCTATGGCCTTACATAAGTCATTTCGTTTGTTTCGAAATAGACAACTGTGTAGACCAGGAGTAAACATACGGTTCGTTAAAATAACCTGCTCACTTCAAACCGCTAAAAGTGTTTGTTTTGAAGGAGCGCCCGCAAATGACTAGGTTCAAATGAAAGATGCAAGTCTTAGCTATGGCCCTACATAAAAATTTTCGTTTGTTTCGAAATAGACGAACTGTGTAGACCAGGAGTAAACATACGGTTCGTTAAAATAACCTGCTCATTTCAAACCGCTAAAAGTATTTGTTTTGAAGGAGCGCCCGCAAATGACTAGGTTTAAATGAAAGATGCAAGTCTTAGCTATGGCCCTACATAAGTCTTTTCGTTTGTTTCGAAATAGACAACTTTGTAGACCAGAAGTAAACATACGGAACTTTATAATTACCTACTCAATTAAAACTGCTAAAAGTATTTGTTTTGAAGGAGCGCCCGCAAATGACTAGGTTCAAATGAAAGATGCAAGTCTTAGCTATGACCCTACATAAAACTTTTCGTTTGTTTCGAAATAGACAACTGTGTAGACCAGGAGTAAACATTCGGTTCGTTATAATTACCTGCTCACTTTAAACCGCTAAAAGTATTTGTTTTGAAGGAGCGCCCGCAAATGAATAGGTTCAAATGAAAGATGCAAGTATTAGCTATGACCATACATAAGTCTTGTCGTTTGTTTCGAAATAGACAACTGTGTAGACCAGGAGCAAACATACGGTTCGTTAAAATAACCTGCTCACTTCAAACCGCTAAAAGTATTTGTTTTGAAGGAGCGCCCGCAAATGACTAGGTTCAAATGAAAGGTGCAAGTCTTAGCTATGACCCTACATAAAATTTTTCGTTTGTTTCGAAATAGACAACTCTGTAGACCAGGAGCAAACATTCGGTTCGTTATAATTACCTGCTCACTTCAAACCGCTAAAAGTATTTGTTTTGAAGGAGCGCCCGCAAATGACTAGGTTCAAATGAAAGATGCAAGTCTTAGCTATGGCCCTACATAAGTCATTTCGTTTGTTTCGAAATAGACAACTGTGTAGACCAAGAGTAAACATACGGTTCGTTAAAATAACCTGCTCACTTCAAACCGCTAAAAGTATTTGTTTTTAAGGAGCGCCCAAAAATGACTAGGTTCAAATGAAAGATGCAAGTCTTAGCTATGGCCCTACATAAAACTTTTCGTTTGTTTCGAAATAGACAACTGTGTAGACCAGGAGTAAACATTCGGTTCGTTATAATTACCTGCTCACTTCAAACCGCTAAAAGTATTTGTTTTGAAGGAGCGCCCGCAAATGACTAGGTTCAAATGAAAGATGCAAGTCTTAGCTATGGCCCTACATAAGTCATTTCGTTTGTTTCGAAATAGACAACTGTGTAGACCAAGAGTAAACATACGGTTCGTTAAAATAACCTGCTCACTTCAAACCGCTAAAAGTATTTGTTTTTAAGGAGCGCCCAAAAATGACTAGGTTCAAATGAAAGATGCAAGTCTTAGCTATGGCTTTACATAAAACTTTTCGTTTGTTTCGAAATAGACAACTGTGTAGACCAGGAGCAAACATACGGTTCGTTAAAATAACCTGTTCACTTCAAACCGCTAAAAGTATTTGTTTTGAAGGAGCGCCCGCAAATAACTAGGCTCAAATGAAAGATGCAAGTCTTAGCTATGGCCCTACATAAGTCATTTCGTTTGTTTCGAAATAGACAACTGTGTAGACCAGGAGTAAACATTCGGTTCGTTATAATTACCTACTCAATTCAAACTGCTAAAAGTATTTGTTTTGAAGGAGCGCCCGCAAATGACTAGGTTCAAATGAAAGATGCAAGTCTTAGCTATGGCCCTACATAAAACTTTTCGTTTGTTTCGAAATAGACAACTGTGTAGACCAGGAGCAAACATACGGTTCGTTAAAATAACCTGCTCACTTCAAACCGCTAAAAGTATTTGTTTTGAAGGAGCGCCCGCAAATAACTAGGCTCAAATGAAAGATGCAAGTCTTAGCTATGACCCTACATAAAACTTTTCGTTTGTTTCGAAATAGACAACTGTGTAGACCAGGAGTAAACATTCGGTTCGTTATAATTACCTGCTCACTTCAAATCGCTAAAACTATTTGTTTTGAAGGAGCGCCCGCAAATGACTAAGTTCAAATGAAAGATGCAAGTCTTAGCTATGGCCCTACATAAGACTTGTCGTTTGTTTCGAAATAGACAACTGTGTAGACCAGGAGTAAACATACGGTTCGTTATAATTACCTGCTCACTTCAAACCGCTAAAAGTATTTGTTTTGAAGGAGCGCCCGCAAATGACTAGGTTCAAATGAAAGATGCAAGTCTTAGCTATGGCCCTACATAAAACTTGTCGTTTGTTTCGAAATAGACAACTGTGTAGACCAGGAGTAAACATACGGTTCGTTAAAATAACCTGCTCACTTCAAACCGCTAAAAGTATTTGTTTTGAAGGAGCGCCCGCAAATGACTAGGCTCAAATGAAAGATGCAAGTCTTAGCTATCGCCTTTCATAAGTCCTTTCGTTTGTTTCGAAATAGACAACTGTGTAGACCAGGAGTAAACATACGGAACTTTATAATTACCTACTCAATTCAAACTGCTAAAAGTATTTGTTTTGAAGGAGCGCCCGCAAATGACTAGGTTCAAATGAAAGATGCAAGTCTTAGCTATGACCCTAGATAAAACTTTTCGTTTGTTTCGAAATAGACAACTGTTTAGACCAGGAGCAAACATACGGTTCGTTAAAATAACCTGTTCACTTCAAACCGCTAAAAGTATTTGTTTTGAAGGAGCGCCCGCAAATAACTAGGCTCAAATGAAAGATGCAAGTCTTAGCTATCACCTTACATAAGTCGTTTCGTTTGTTTCGAAATAGACAACTGTGTAGACCAGGAGTAAACATACGGAACTTTATAATTACCTACTCAATTCAAACTGCTAAAAGTATTTGTTTTGAAGGAGCGCCCGCAAATGACTAGGTTCAAATGAAAGATGCAAGTCTTAGCTATGGCCCTAGATAAAACTTTTCGTTTGTTTCGAAATAGACAACTGTGTAGACCAGGAGTAAACATTCAGTTCGTTATAATTACCTGCTCACTTCAAACCGCTAAAAGTATTTGTTTTGAAGGAGCGCCCGCAAATGACTAGGTTCAAATGAAAGATGCAAGTCTTAGCTATGGCCCTAGATAAAACTTTTCGTTTGTTTCGAAATAGACAACTGTGTAGACCAGGAGTAAACATTCAGTTCGTTATAATTACCTGCTCACTTCAAACCGCTAAAAGTATTTGTTTTGAAGGAGCGCCCGCAAATGACTAGGTTCAAATGAAAGATGCAAGTCTTAGCTATGACCCTCCATAAAACTTTTCGTTTGTTTCGAAATAGACAACTGTGTAGACCAGGAGTAAACATTCGGTTCGTTATAATTACCTGCTCACTTCAAACCGCTAAAAGTATTTGTTTTGAAGGAGCGCCCGCAAATGACTAGGTTCAAATGAAAGATCCAAGTCTTAGCTATGACCCTACATAAAACTTTTCGTTTGTTTCGAAATAGACAACTGTGTAGACCAGGAGTAAACATTCGGTTCGTTATAATTACCTGCTCACTTCAAACCGCTAAAAGTATTTGTTTTGAAGGAGCGCCCGCAAATGACTAGGTTCAAATGAAAGATGCAAGTCTTAGCTATGGCTCTACATAAGCCCTTTGTTTGTTTCGAAATAGACAACTGTGTAGACCAGGAGTAAACATACGGTTCGTTAAAATAACCTGCTCACTTCAAACCGCTAAAAGTATTTGTTTTGAAAGAGCGCCCGCAAATGACTAGGTTCAAATGAAAGATGCAAGTCTTAGCTATGGCCCTACATAAAACTTTTCGTTTGTTTCGAAATAGACAACTGTGTAGACCAGGAGCAAACATACGGTTCGTTAAAATAACCTGTTCACTTCAAACCGCTAAAAGTATTTGTTTTGAAGGAGCGCCCGCAAATAACTAGGCTCAAATGAAAGATGCAAGTCTTAGCTATCGCCTTACATAAGTCGTTTCGTTTGTTTCGAAATAGACAACTGTGTAGACCAGGAGTAAACATACGGAACTTTATAATTACCTACTCAATTCAAACTGCTAAAAGTATTTGTTTTGAAGGAGCGCCCGCAAATGACTAGGTTCAAATGAAAGATGCAAGTCTTAGCTATGACCCTACATAAAACTTTTCGTTTGTTTCGAAATAGACAACTGTGTAGACCAGGAGTAAACATTCGGTTCGTTATAATTACCTGCTCACTTCAAACCGCTAAAAGTATTTGTTTTGAAGGAGCGCCCGCAAATGACTAGGTTCAAATAAAAGATGCAAGTCTTAGCTATGGCCCTACATAAGTCCTTTGTTTGTTTCGAAATAGACAACTGTGTAGACCAGGAGTAAACATACGGTTCGTTAAAATAACCTGCTCACTTCAAACCGCTAAAAGTATTTGTTTTGAAAGAGCGCCCGCAAATGACTAGGTTCAAATGAAAGATGCAAGTCTTAGCTATGACCCTACATAAAACTTTTCGTTTGTTTCGAAATAGACAACTGTGTAGACCAGGAGCAAACATACGGTTCGTTAAAATAACCTGTTCACTTCAAACCGCTAAAAGTATTTGTTTTGAAGGAGCGCCCGCAAATGACTAGGTTCAAATGAAAGATGAAGGTCTTAGCTATGACCCTACATAAAACTTTTCGTTTGTTTCGAAATAGACAACTGTGTAGACCAGGAGTAAACATTCGGTTCGTTATAATTACCTGCTCACTTCAAACCGCTAAAAGTATTTGTTTTGAAGGAGCGCCCGCAAATGACTAGGTTCAAATGAAAGATGCAAGTCTTAGCTATGGCCCTACATAAGTCCTTTCGTTTGTTTCGAAATAGACAACTGTGTAGACCAGGAGTAAACATACGGTTCGTTAAAATAACCTGCTCACTTCAAACCGCTAAAACTATTTGTTTTGAAGGAGCGCCCGCAAATGCCTAGGTTCAAATGAAAGATGCAAGTCTTAGCTATGACCCTCCATAAAACTTTTCGTTTGTTTCGAAATAGACAACTGTGTAGACCAGGAGTAAACATTCGGTTCGTTATAATTACCTGCTCACTTCAAACCGCTAAAAGTATTTGTTTTGAAGGAGCGCCCGCAAATGACTAGGTTCAAATGAAAGATCCAAGTCTTAGCTATGGCCCTACATAAAACTTTTCGTTTGTTTCGAAATAGACAACTGTGTAGACCAGGAGCAAACATTCGGTTCGTTATAATTACCTGCTCACTTCAAACCGCTAAAAGTATTTGTTTTGAAGGAGCGCCCGCAAATGACTAGGTTCAAATGAAAGATCCAAGTCTTAGCTATGACCCTACATAAAACTTTTCGTTTGTTTCGAAATAGACAACTGTGTAGACCAGGAGTAAACATTCGGTTCGTTATAATTACCTGCTCACTTCAAACCGCTAAAAGTATTTGTTTTGAAGGAGCGCCCGCAAATGACTAGGTTCAAATGAAAGATGCAAGTCTTAGCTATGGCCCTACATAAAACTTTTCGTTTGTTTCGAAATAGACAACTGTGTAGACCAGGAGTAAACATACGGTTCGTTAAAATAACCTGCTCACTTCAAACCGCGAAAAGTATTTGTTTTGAAAGAGCGCCCGCAAATGACTAAGTTCAAATGAAAGATGCAAGTCTTAGCTATGACCCTACATAAAACTTTTCGTTTGTTTCGAAATAGACAACTGTTTAGACCAGGAGCAAACATACGGTTCGTTAAAATAACCTGTTCACTTCAAACCGCTAAAAGTATTTGTTTTGAAGGAGCGCCCGCAAATGACTAGGTTCAAATGAAAGATGCAAGTCTTAGCTATGGCCCTACATAAGTCATTTCGTTTGTTTCGAAATAGACAACTGTGTAGACCAGGAGTAAACATTCGGTTCGTTATAATTACCTGCTCACTTCAAATCGCTAAAAGTATTTGTTTTGAAGGAGCGCCCGCAAATGACTAGGTTCAAATGAAAGATCCAAGTCTTAGCTATGACCCTACATAAAACTTTTCGTTTGTTTCGAAATAGACAACTGTGTAGACCAGGAGTAAACATTCGGTTCGTTATAATTATCTGCTCACTTCAAACCGCTAAAAGTATTTGTTTTGAAGGAGCGCCCGCAAATGACTAGGTTCAAATGAAAGATGCAAGTCTTAGCTATGGCCCTACATAAGTCCTTTCGTTTGTTTCGAAATAGACAACTGTGTAGACCAGGAGTAAACATACGGTTCGTTAAAATAACCTGCTCACTTCAAACCGCTAAAAGTATTTGTTTTGAAGGAGCGCCCGCAAATGACTAGGTTCAAATGAAAGATGCAAGTCTTAGCTATGGCCTTACATAAGTCTTTTCGTTTGTTTCGAAATAGACAACTGTGTAGACCAGGAGTAAACATACGGAACTTTATAATTACCTACTCAATTCAAACTGCTAAAAGTATTTGTTTTGAAGGAGCGCCCGCAAATGACTAGGTTCAAATGAAAGATGCAAGTCTTAGCTATGACCCTACATAAAACTTTTCGTTTGTTTCGAAATAGACAACTGTGTAGACCAGAAGTAAAATACGGAACTTTATAATTACCTACTCAATTCAAACTGCTAAAAGTATTTGTTTTGAAGGAGCGCCCGCAAATGACTAGGTTCAAATGAAAGATGCAAGTCTTAGCTATGACCCTACTTAAAATTTGTCGTTTGTTTCGAAATAGACAACTGTGTAGACCAGGAGCAAACATACGGTTCGTTAAAATAACCTGCTCACTTCAAACCGCTAAAAGTATTTGTTTTGAAGGAGCGCCCGCAAATAACTAGGCTCAAATTAAAGATGCAAGTCTTAGCTATGACCCTACTTAAAACTTGTCGTTTGTTTCGAAATAGACAACTGTGTAGACCAGGAGTAAACATACGGAACTTTATAATTACCTACTCAATTCAAACTGCTTAAAGTATTTGTTTTGAAGGAGCGCCCGCAAATGACTAGGTTCAAATGAAAGATGCAAGTCTTAGCTATGACCCTACATAAGTCTTGTCGTTTGTTTCGAAATAGACAACTGTGTAGACCAGGAGCAAACATACGGTTCGTTAAAATAACCTGCTCACTTCAAACCGCTAAAAGTATTTGTTTTGAAGGAGCGCCCGCAAATGACTAGGTTCAAATGAAAGGTGCAAGTCTTAGCTATGACCCAACATAAAATTTTTCGTTTGTTTCGAAATAGACAACTCTGTAGACCAGGAGCAAACATACGGTTCGTTAAAATAACCTGTTCACTTCAAACCGCTAAAAGTATTTGTTTTGAAGGAGCGCCCGCAAATGACTAGGTTCAAATGAAAGATGCAAGTCTTAGCTATGGCCCTACATAAGTCATTTCGTTTGTTTCGAAATAGACAACTGTGTAGACCAGGAGTAAACATTCGGTTCGTTATAATTACCTGCTCACTTCAAACCGCTAAAAGTATTTGTTTTGAAGGAGCGCCCGCAAATGACTAGGTTCAAATGAAAGATCCAAGTCTTAGCTATGACCCTACATAAAACTTTTCGTTTGTTTCGAAATAGACAACTGTGTAGACCAGGAGTAAACATTCGGTTCGTTATAATTACCTGCTCACTTCAAACCGCTAAAAGTATTTGTTTTGAAGGAGCGCCCGCAAATGACTAGGTTCAAATGAAAGATGCAAGTCTTAGCTATGGCTCTACATAAGCCCTTTGTTTGTTTCGAAATAGACAACTGTGTAGACCAGGAGTAAACATACGGTTCGTTAAAATAACCTGCTCACTTCAAACCGCTAAAAGTATTTGTTTTGAAAGAGCGCCCGCAAATGACTAGGTTCAAATGAAAGATGCAAGTCTTAGCTATGGCCCTACATAAAACTTTTCGTTTGTTTCGAAATAGACAACTGTGTAGACCAGGAGCAAACATACGGTTCGTTAAAATAACCTGTTCACTTCAAACCGCTAAAAGTATTTGTTTTGAAGGAGCGCCCGCAAATAACTAGGCTCAAATGAAAGATGCAAGTCTTAGCTATCGCCTTACATAAGTCGTTTCGTTTGTTTCGAAATAGACAACTGTGTAGACCAGGAGTAAACATACGGAACTTTATAATTACCTACTCAATTCAAACTGCTAAAAGTATTTGTTTTGAAGGAGCGCCCGCAAATGACTAGGTTCAAATGAAAGATGCAAGTCTTAGCTATGACCCTACATAAAACTTTTCGTTTGTTTCGAAATAGACAACTGTGTAGACCAGGAGTAAACATTCGGTTCGTTATAATTACCTGCTCACTTCAAACCGCTAAAAGTATTTGTTTTGAAGGAGCGCCCGCAAATGACTAGGTTCAAATGAAAGATGCAAGTCTTAGCTATGGCCCTACATAAGTCCTTTCGTTTGTTTCGAAATAGACAACTGTGTAGACCAGGAGTAAACATACGGTTCGTTAAAATAACCTGCTCACTTCAAACCGCTAAAAGTATTTGTTTTGAAAGAGCACCCGCAAATAACTAGGTTCAAATGAAAGATGCAAGTCTTAGCTATGACCCTACATAAAACTTTTCGTTTGTTTCGAAATAGACAACTGTGTAGACCAGGAGCAAACATACGGTTCGTTAAAATAACCTGTTCACTTCAAACCGCTAAAAGTATTTGTTTTGAAGGAGCGCCCGCAAATGACTAGGTTCAAATGAAAGATGAAGGTCTTAGCTATGACCCTACATAAAACTTTTCGTTTGTTTCGAAATAGACAACTGTGTAGACCAGGAGTAAACATTCGGTTCGTTATAATTACCTGCTCACTTCAAACCGCTAAAAGTATTTGTTTTGAAGGAGCGCCCGCAAATGACTAGGTTCAAATGAAAGATGCAAGTCTTAGCTATGGCCCTACATAAGTCCTTTCGTTTGTTTCGAAATAGACAACTGTGTAGACCAGGAGTAAACATACGGTTCGTTAAAATAACCTGCTCACTTCAAACCGCTAAAACTATTTGTTTTGAAGGAGCGCACACTGCAGGAATTCCGCGATCTAGCGGGATTTAACTCGAAAACTCAACTTCTTCAAAATGAGCAATGCAATAAATTTTTCGATACTTAAGTACCTACCTGCAATCACTTAGTACTTGAAATTATTGTAGATATCACCAAACTTAAATAAAAAAAATTTGAAGGCAGTACAAACAATTTTTCGTTCGATTGTCATCTTACTTACTATTTATTTGTGTGCATTGTTGCTTCGATTTCACTACAATAACAGTTATAACTCTGATTTTTGTGTTATTCATTGTGTTAATAGTGTCTTTGAGGTAAGTAAAACACGATTTTAATAAGTATAAAGTAAATAAATAATAGTGCAGTAGCATTTCATTTACTTAGCCGAAAAATCGGTACTGTTTTGAAAAATGCTCAACTTAAATAGAGTAAAAGTTATATTATTACACAATATTACAAAACAAAACTTACGTCATGTTATAGTCTAGGCTCTTAAGTATTAGATTTACCGGACAGATTTTGCGCGTATTTGCGACGCCCATACATTTTTTTTCATTTTTCAGAATGGCTAATGAAATCACAAGACGGAAAATTTTACAAATTTGGCATTTAAATAAAAGAAACGAGTGCTTTGATGCTGTTTCAGTTTTGTAAAATTTTCTGATAAAGCTGAAAAAAAAATAAAGACATTTTAAGAGCATTATTAGCAAGATTAGAAAAAAAAGTGTGGCCAGTGGTCGTCATTTTGAACGCTTTTTGAGTAAAAATGTAAGCTGGTTAAATGCTGAAATTATGCTCTCATATAGTATAATGCTAGAAATTCCCTCATCATGGCATTTAAGCGGCAGTGGAAGACCACAAAAATAATTTCTAGAGTGCTGCGTTTTCTTTTATGGAATGCATACTCGATACTCCATATCGCTTATCGTCTTGATGTAAAAACATGGCAAGTTAGAGGCCAAGATAATAAGGATAAAGTGAAAGCTAGAAAGGAAGCAATACAAACTAAATTTAAAAAGTAATTTGGTTTACTAGTGGATATGCCTACTCAGCAAGCCGAAAATACCAATGACGGCAATACCACTCGACGATTTTCTCGTAATGCAACGATAGCTGCTGAAATGGTCAATTTGGAATTGATAAATAGATTTTACATAATTTTAGAATCGTTTGGTTGGCTTTGCTATCTACCTAGACCTAGACGCCTTTGACACATATTACAGATACTAGAAACCTTAAACCAGGAATATTCCTGGAAGAACATGCCTGTTAGTGTTATGCACATTAACAGGCATGTTGTTCCAGGAATATTCTTGGTGCTATTCCATGGCAGAGAAGTAATAGCGTCATATATCCTCCCTATGAAGAGGCTCAAGAGGCCAGAAATAAAGACAACAGAATGTATAGAGAATTCTTTACATGAAAAACATCCCGAATCGACACTAAGAAGGATCTTTTTAATCGGCTTCTGGTATCATCAGATCCCTTTATAACAAGTTTACGATATGTCCCCAGAAGAAGAAAAAGTCCACTAGAACCTGAAGTTTAGAAACTGCTCTCTATACCTACGGCAAAATACCTAGTTACGGAAGACTGAGTATGGGGTACCTTTTTATGTTATTTTCTAATACACATAATGGTAAATTTTTAGCAACACAACTTTTTAAGTAACTTATGATACAATTTTAACACATGAAACCATAATTCGCTGTCAAAAAACCATTTTGATTACTACTGATAATTAAATCCCGCTAGATTATGAAATTCCTGCAGTGTGGAGCGCCCGCAAATGCCTAGGTTCAAATGAAAGATGCAAGTCTTAGCTATGACCCTCCATAAAACTTTTCGTTTGTTTCGAAATAGACAACTGTGTAGACCAGGAGTAAACATTCGGTTCGTTATAATTACCTGCTCACTTCAAACCGCTAAAAGTATTTGTTTTGAAGGAGCGCCCGCAAATGACTAGGTTCAAATGAAAGATCCAAGTCTTAGCTATGGCCCTACATAAAACTTTTCGTTTGTATCGAAATAGACAACTGTGTAGACCAGGAGCAAACATTCGGTTCGTTATAATTACCTGCTCACTTCAAACCGCTAAAAGTATTTGTTTTGAAGGAGCGCCCGCAAATGACTAGGTTCAAATGAAAGATCCAAGTCTTAGCTATGACCCTACATAAAACTTTTCGTTTGTTTCGAAATAGACAACTGTGTAGACCAGGAGTAAACATTCGGTTCGTTATAATTACCTGCTCACTTCAAACCGCTAAAAGTATTTGTTTTGAAGGAGCGCCCGCAAATGACTAGGTTCAAATGAAAGATGCAAGTCTTAGCTATGGCCCTACATAAAACTTTTCGTTTGTTTCGAAATAGACAACTGTGTAGACCAGGAGTAAACACACGGTTCGTTAAAATAACCTGATCACTTCAAACCGCTAAAAGTATTTGTTTTGAAAGAGCGCCCGCAAATGACTAGGTTCAAATGAAAGATGCAAGTCTTAGCTATGACCCTACATAAAACTTTTCGTTTGTTTCGAAATAGACAACTGTTTAGACCAGGAGCAAACATACGGTTCGTTAAAATAACCTGTTCACTTCAAACCGCTAAAAGTATTTGTTTTGAAGGAGCGCCCGCAAATGACTAGGTTCAAATGAAAGATGCAAGTCTTAGCTATGGCCCTACATAAGTCATTTCGTTTGTTTCGAAATAGACAACTGTGTAGACCAGGAGTAAACATTCGGTTCGTTATAATTACCTGCTCACTTCAAATCGCTAAAAGTATTTGTTTTGAAGGAGCGCCCGCAAATGACTAGGTTCAAATGAAAGATCCAAGTCTTAGCTATGACCCTACATAAAACTTTTCGTTTGTTTCGAAATAGACAACTGTGTAGACCAGGAGTAAACATTCGGTTCGTTATAATTATCTGCTCACTTCAAACCGCTAAAAGTATTTGTTTTGAAGGAGCGCCCGCAAATGACTAGGTTCAAATGAAAGATGCAAGTCTTAGCTATGGCCCTACATAAGTCCTTTCGTTTGTTTCGAAATAGACAACTGTGTAGACCAGGAGTAAACATACGGTTCGTTAAAATAACCTGCTCACTTCAAACCGCTAAAAGTATTTGTTTTGAAGGAGCGCCCGCAAATGACTAGGTTCAAATGAAAGATGCAAGTCTTAGCTATGGCCTTACATAAGTCTTTTCGTTTGTTTCGAAATAGACAACTGTGTAGACCAGGAGTAAACATACAGAACTTTATAATTACCTACTCAATTCAAACTGCTAAAAGTATTTGTTTTGAAGGAGCGCCCGCAAATGACTAGGTTCAAATGAAAGATGCAAGTCTTAGCTATGACCCTACATAAAACTTTTCGTTTGTTTCGAAATAGACAACTGTGTAGACCAGAAGTAAACATACGGAACTTTATAATTACCTACTCAATTCAAACTGCTAAAAGTATTTGTTTTGAAGGAGCGCCCGCAAATGACTAGGTTCAAATGAAAGATGCAAGTCTTAGCTATGACCCTACTTAAAACTTGTCGTTTGTTTCGAAATAGACAACTGTGTAGACCAGGAGCAAACATACGGTTCGTTAAAATAACCTGCTCACTTCAAACCGCTAAAAGTATTTGTTTTGAAGGAGCGCCCGCAAATAACTAGGCTCAAATTAAAGATGCAAGTCTTAGCTATGACCCTACTTAAAACTTGTCGTTTGTTTCGAAATAGACAACTGTGTAGACCAGGAGTAAACATACGGAACTTTATAATTACCTACTCAATTCAAACTGCTTAAAGTATTTGTTTTGAAGGAGCGCCCGCAAATGACTAGGTTCAAATGAAAGATCCAAGTCTTAGCTATGACCCTACATAAAACTTTTCGTTTGTTTCGAAATAGACAACTGTGTAGACCAGGAGTAAACATTCGGTTCGTTATAATTACCTGCTCACTTCAAACCGCTAAAAGTATTTGTTTTGAAGGAGCGCCCGCAAATGACTAGGTTCAAATGAAAGATGCAAGTCTTAGCTATGGCCCTACATAAGTCCTTTCGTTTGTTTCGAAATAGACAACTGTGTAGACCAGGAGTAAACATACGGTTCGTTAAAATAACCTGCTCACTTCAAACCGCTAAAACTATTTGTTTTGAAGGAGCGCACACTGCAGGAATTCCGCGATCTAGCGGGATTTAACTCGAAAACTCAACTTCTTCAAAATGAGCAATGCAATAAATTTTTCGATACTTAAGTACCTACCTGCAATCACTTAGTACTTGAAATTATTGTAGATATCACCAAACTTAAATAAAAAAAATTTGAAGGCAGTACAAACAATTTTTCGTTCGATTGTCATCTTACTTACTATTTATTTGTGTGCATTGTTGCTTCGATTTCACTACAATAACAGTTATAACTCTGATTTTTGTGTTATTCATTGTGTTAATAGTGTCTTTGAGGTAAGTAAAACACGATTTTAATAAGTATAAAGTAAATAAATAATAGTGCAGTAGCATTTCATTTACTTAGCCGAAAAATCGGTACTGTTTTGAAAAATGCTCAACTTAAATAGAGTAAAAGTTATATTATTACACAATATTACAAAACAAAACTTACGTCATGTTATAGTCTAGGCTCTTAAGTATTAGATTTACCGGACAGATTTTGCGCGTATTTGCGACGCCCATACATTTTTTTTCATTTTTCAGAATGGCTAATGAAATCACAAGACGGAAAATTTTACAAATTTGGCATTTAAATAAAAGAAACGAGTGCTTTGATGCTGTTTCAGTTTTGTAAAATTTTCTGATAAAGCTGAAAAAAAAATAAAGACATTTTAAGAGCATTATTAGCAAGATTAGAAAAAAAAGTGTGGCCAGTGGTCGTCATTTTGAACGCTTTTTGAGTAAAAATGTAAGCTGGTTAAATGCTGAAATTATGCTCTCATATAGTATAATGCTAGAAATTCCCTCATCATGGCATTTAAGCGGCAGTGGAAGACCACAAAAATAATTTCTAGAGTGCTGCGTTTTCTTTTATGGAATGCATACTCGATACTCCATATCGCTTATCGTCTTGATGTAAAAACATGGCAAGTTAGAGGCCAAGATAATAAGGATAAAGTGAAAGCTAGAAAGGAAGCAATACAAACTAAATTTAAAAAGTAATTTGGTTTACTAGTGGATATGCCTACTCAGCAAGCCGAAAATACCAATGACGGCAATACCACTCGACGATTTTCTCGTAATGCAACGATAGCTGCTGAAATGGTCAATTTGGAATTGATAAATAGATTTTACATAATTTTAGAATCGTTTGGTTGGCTTTGCTATCTACCTAGACCTAGACGCCTTTGACACATATTACAGATACTAGAAACCTTAAACCAGGAATATTCCTGGAAGAACATGCCTGTTAGTGTTATGCACATTAACAGGCATGTTGTTCCAGGAATATTCTTGGTGCTATTCCATGGCAGAGAAGTAATAGCGTCATATATCCTCCCTATGAAGAGGCTCAAGAGGCCAGAAATAAAGACAACAGAATGTATAGAGAATTCTTTACATGAAAAACATCCCGAATCGACACTAAGAAGGATCTTTTTAATCGGCTTCTGGTATCATCAGATCCCTTTATAACAAGTTTACGATATGTCCCCAGAAGAAGAAAAAGTCCACTAGAACCTGAAGTTTAGAAACTGCTCTCTATACCTACGGCAAAATACCTAGTTACGGAAGACTGAGTATGGGGTACCTTTTTATGTTATTTTCTAATACACATAATGGTAAATTTTTAGCAACACAACTTTTTAAGTAACTTATGATACAATTTTAACACATGAAACCATAATTCGCTGTCAAAAAACCATTTTGATTACTACTGATAATTAAATCCCGCTAGATTATGAAATTCCTGCAGTGTGGAGCGCCCGCAAATGCCTAGGTTCAAATGAAAGATGCAAGTCTTAGCTATGACCCTCCATAAAACTTTTCGTTTGTTTCGAAATAGACAACTGTGTAGACCAGGAGTAAACATTCGGTTCGTTATAATTACCTGCTCACTTCAAACCGCTAAAAGTATTTGTTTTGAAGGAGCGCCCGCAAATGACTAGGTTCAAATGAAAGATCCAAGTCTTAGCTATGGCCCTACATAAAACTTTTCGTTTGTTTCGAAATAGACAACTGTGTAGACCAGGAGCAAACATTCGGTTCGTTATAATTACCTGCTCACTTCAAACCGCTAAAAGTATTTGTTTTGAAGGAGCGCCCGCAAATGACTAGGTTCAAATGAAAGATCCAAGTCTTAGCTATGACCCTACATAAAACTTTTCGTTTGTTTCGAAATAGACAACTGTGTAGACCAGGAGTAAACATTCGGTTCGTTATAATTACCTGCTCACTTCAAACCGCTAAAAGTATTTGTTTTGAAGGAGCGCCCGCAAATGACTAGGTTCAAATGAAAGATGCAAGTCTTAGCTATGGCCCTACATAAAACTTTTCGTTTGTTTCGAAATAGACAACTGTGTAGACCAGGAGTAAACACACGGTTCGTTAAAATAACCTGCTCACTTCAAACCGCTAAAAGTATTTGTTTTGAAAGAGCGCCCGCAAATGACTAGGTTCAAATGAAAGATGCAAGTCTTAGCTATGACCCTACATAAAACTTTTCGTTTGTTTCGAAATAGACAACTGTTTAGACCAGGAGCAAACATACGGTTCGTTAAAATAACCTGTTCACTTCAAACCGCTAAAAGTATTTGTTTTGAAGGAGCGCCCGCAAATGACTAGGTTCAAATGAAAGATGCAAGTCTTAGCTATGGCCCTACATAAGTCATTTCGTTTGTTTCGAAATAGACAACTGTGTAGACCAGGAGTAAACATTCGGTTCGTTATAATTACCTGCTCACTTCAAATCGCTAAAAGTATTTGTTTTGAAGGAGCGCCCGCAAATGACTAGGTTCAAATGAAAGATCCAAGTCTTAGCTATGACCCTACATAAAACTTTTCGTTTGTTTCGAAATAGACAACTGTGTAGACCAGGAGTAAACATTCGGTTCGTTATAATTATCTGCTCACTTCAAACCGCTAAAAGTATTTGTTTTGAAGGAGCGCCCGCAAATGACTAGGTTCAAATGAAAGATGCAAGTCTTAGCTATGGCCCTACATAAGTCCTTTCGTTTGTTTCGAAATAGACAACTGTGTAGACCAGGAGTAAACATACGGTTCGTTAAAATAACCTGCTCACTTCAAACCGCTAAAAGTATTTGTTTTGAAGGAGCGCCCGCAAATGACTAGGTTCAAATGAAAGATGCAAGTCTTAGCTATGGCCTTACATAAGTCTTTTCGTTTGTTTCGAAATAGACAACTGTGTAGACCAGGAGTAAACATACAGAACTTTATAATTACCTACTCAATTCAAACTGCTAAAAGTATTTGTTTTGAAGGAGCGCCCGCAAATGACTAGGTTCAAATGAAAGATGCAAGTCTTAGCTATGACCCTACATAAAACTTTTCGTTTGTTTCGAAATAGACAACTGTGTAGACCAGAAGTAAACATACGGAACTTTATAATTACCTACTCAATTCAAACTGCTAAAAGTATTTGTTTTGAAGGAGCGCCCGCAAATGACTAGGTTCAAATGAAAGATGCAAGTCTTAGCTATGACCCTACTTAAAACTTGTCGTTTGTTTCGAAATAGACAACTGTGTAGACCAGGAGCAAACATACGGTTCGTTAAAATAACCTGCTCACTTCAAACCGCTAAAAGTATTTGTTTTGAAGGAGCGCCCGCAAATAACTAGGCTCAAATTAAAGATGCAAGTCTTAGCTATGACCCTACTTAAAACTTGTCGTTTGTTTCGAAATAGACAACTGTGTAGACCAGGAGTAAACATACGGAACTTTATAATTACCTACTCAATTCAAACTGCTTAAAGTATTTGTTTTGAAGGAGCGCCCGCAAATGACTAGGTTCAAATGAAAGATGCAAGTCTTAGCTATGACCCTACATAAGTCTTGTCGTTTGTTTCGAAATAGACAACTGTGTAGACCAGGAGCAAACATACGGTTCGTTAAAATAACCTGCTCACTTCAAACCGCTAAAAGTATTTGTTTTGAAGGAGCGCCCGCAAATGACTAGGTTCAAATGAAAGGTGCAAGTCTTAGCTATGACCCAACATAAAATTTTTCGTTTGTTTCGAAATAGACAACTCTGTAGACCAGGAGCAAACATACGGTTCGTTAAAATAACCTGTTCACTTCAAACCGCTAAAAGTATTTGTTTTGAAGGAGCGCCCGCAAATGACTAGGTTCAAATGAAAGATGCAAGTCTTAGCTATGGCCCTACATAAGTCATTTCGTTTGTTTCGAAATAGACAACTGTGTAGACCAGGAGTAAACATTCGGTTCGTTATAATTACCTGCTCACTTCAAATCGCTAAAACTATTTGTTTTGAAGGAGCGCCCGCAAATGACTAGGTTCAAATGAAAGATGAAGGTCTTAGCTATGACTCTACATAAAACTTTTCTTTTGTTTCGAAATAGACAACTGTGTAGACCAGGCGCAAACATACGGTTCGTTTTGTGATAATAAATTAAATAAAAAAAACCGGCCAAGTGCGAGTCGGACTCACGCAAGAAGGGTGCCGTACCAAAAAACGGAAAAAAATCACGTTTGTTGTATAACAATTTTGTTGTATAAATAAATATTTAAGGGGGCTCCTATACAGGAGCCCCCTTAAATATTTATTTTATTCAGTTTTTAGTAATTGTTGTTATAGCGGCAACAGAGATACATCATCTGTGAAAATTTCAACTGTCTACCTGTTGTCGTTATTAATATAAAGCAAAAAACGGCAAAAAAATTACGTTTGTCGTATGGGAGCCCCCCTTAAATATTTACTTTATTAAATTTTTAGTATTTGTTGTTATAGCAGCAACAGAAATACATCATCTGTGAAAATTTCAACTGAGCTATCACGGTTCATGAGATACAGCCTGGTGACAGACAGACAGACGGACAGCGGAGACTTAG
Organism: Agriphila tristella; assembly: GCA_928269145.1. Taxonomy (NCBI): domain Eukaryota; kingdom Metazoa; phylum Arthropoda; class Insecta; order Lepidoptera; family Crambidae; genus Agriphila; species Agriphila tristella. The sequence goes on along the minus strand of OV743429.1, from coordinate 7,057,699 downwards.
TAATAGGGTCCCGTTTTTACCCTTTAAAAATATATATTTGTTTTGAAGGAGTGCCCGCAAATAAGTAGTAAAATGAGTAGTTTAGGATCAAGCATACGGTTTATTTAATGATTAAACGAACTTACCTGTAAGTGAAGTTCTATCATAATTATACGAAGGATTCATCCGAAGATATTAGTATATTAACAAATGTAGTATCGCTTGCATGTATCACCACTTAGCACGTTATTTTAAAGCAATAACCTAAAAAACCTAAAAAGGTTTTTGACTTAAAATTGACAGATATTTTGACATTTCCGGTCCGAGCTCTCCTCGTCACTACTAGACGCCAACCACTTCATTTAGTTTAAAGTCCAAATCTTATGATATTTCCTCATTTTCTTCAGTGGGTAGATAGTTATTGTAATTTACAATAATGAGGGAGGGTGGGATTCTATACTATTATCTTCGGATGAATCCTTCGTATAATTATGATAGAACTTCACTTACAGGTAAGTTCGTTTAATCATTAATTATACTTCAGATTCATCCGAAGATATTAGTATATTAACAAATGTAGATGTTTAAAGCATTATAATAAGAAAATGGAAATATCATTTCTTGCGTATTAGTCTTTTAAAAAAGAAAAGAAAGTCATTTAACATAATTCTGAACGTTTGACATGATTACTACTAAAAACGGTACCTACAGATGGTTGGTACAAAAAAAAATATGCAAGGTTGGTTTGGAAAACTCAGTTTGATTTATCGATGATAATATATTTTAAGTGCAAGGTTGGTTTGGAAATCTCAGTTTGATTATTGATGATATTATGTTTTAATATTTTGCTATTATAGTGGAGTAATTAACCATCCCGTCGTGTTACCTGGAACATCTATAATATCGTTTTTTGTTAGGGCTATAAAGGTATTGGCGTACGTCGAGTGTTAAAACTGGTTGGACACGAGTCTACTCCACTATCATTAAATGTTTTATTTCAGCAATCTATTATTTACAATACATATAGGAATTTAATTTCTTTCTAAATAAGAAGTGATTATAAACTGTTTATTATACTTAATATAAATGTGTGAACTAATACAATCTTGATTTTTTTTTGTCTTGTTTGCATTCTTTGTGCAATAGGCAAGGTAATCAAAGTTAAATTTTTAAGATAAAAAAGTTGAAAAAAAAACAGAACAAAAGTGGAAAATATTTAAAGTTTTCCAATTTGAAAAAATATTTAAATAAAGTTTTAAGTAATCTAATATATCCATTGTATTTGAATAATGGAGTCTACGCAAAGGCGTAGGTAGTTAAATTATTTACCAAACTTGAGATTAGTTCAATTTTGTCTATTCAATAATGAACGCAATATTATCTAATACTGATATTTAAATTGTATATACACTTCTGTAAAGGAAAATGTGTTTATTCTGTCTTTATTATTATTTGTTAAATAATCGAACCGTTACCAAACTCTGTTCTTCCTGATAGTATTAGTAGACAGCAGCTTCAATAATAACATAAATAATATACCTGTAAAATCATACCACCTTGATAATGTTGTGAAAACCAATTTATTTGTGCGTTTAATTTCCGTCCCTGAAATTGAAAGTTATAGGATGTGAATACTTTATATTAGAATAAAAGATACGAAGAAGTACCTTACATGTGAATAAGAGGTACCAAACTAAGGCTCAAAATTGTGACGACCAGGATGGCACAATCGTTATCACCTCTAGTTTAAGAAACTGGTGGAACAGAAATAAAATAGTAGGTAGCTTAGTGTCATAATAGTCTTTCTACAATACTAAACCAAAATAGCATTGTGAATGCTAAAATCTCAAATTATAAAATAAAATGTTTTTGGGCTAAAAATGCTAGAAATAGAAAAAAGTCTACTTTATTTGATTTCTACTGCCTAATTCGACTTGCATTCGAATTTACTCACTCTCGATCTGAAAAAGAAAACAAAACAAAACTGGTGATTAGTTTTTGATATTTTAATGAATTGAATAATTTCTGTTTAGCATCAGAATAATAACATCCAGAATACTTAACACCCCGCACTGAATGCAATTAGAAAAATGGCAATGAAAATATCATAAGCTGCCTGTTCTAGATAATTGATATGCAATTATTATTTTACAATTTGTGATTCCTGATATGATCACTAGTGTCCCCTAGTCTACCCCATTGTTTAAAGGCACAAAAGAAACGTCTCTAATTCGGTGTAAGTATCGATGATATTCAACTAAGTAAAATAATATGATGACATACCGGTATCTACCAGTTTAATCAATTCATAAAAAAAAGGTAATAAAATAAGTGTTTTTTGCAGTTATGTGAACGTTTGTCTTGTGAAGACCATAATTGCCATTACATTTGTAATAGAATGGAAAATTGCGACGGTAGCTGTAAATATAAAAAAAAAATTGAATATAAAAAGGATGAACTTCAATAAAAAAAAATATAGGTTTTGAGACCCTTATAGTAAATATCGTCCAATAACAGGGAAATCATGCTGTTTAAAAAACATCATAGCCAGGCAGCGGCGGTAGTTTTGTAATAAAAATGTGTGCACTACAATGCCCAAAAGTTACGATTTTAAATTCGTGTATTTCTATCACTTTCCTTATCAAAATTAACACCTTATAGGTGATGGGATCTCTAGACTGTGTTTTTTAAAAACAATAAGCGTTTTTTAATTGTGATATTATTATTTTTAAGTGCTTATAGTTTTACTTAAGTACGAAATTTTTTCTAAAAGCTAAGTTAACTTTTAAACCGTTATTAACTAAATCTGATATGAAAACCTGTTTTTTTTTTGAACAGAGGTCACTTTCTATTGAACCTTCAACAAAATGTAACAAAACTATTATTCATATGTAGTATAATATAACTGTTATGCATTCTGCCCGAATTTAAGTCATATTAATGGTAAACTATAATATATATCTGGAGATGTTACAAAAGTGAATCATTAAAGAGATAACACTCATATAGTCTGCCAAAGAAAAAAAAAAATGAAATAATAATCTAGATGCCCTGCTACCGGCTAAATGGTACTTCCATACATAGAAGATTACCGGCGCCAGCGATTGAGTGGACCTTTGCACCTGTAGTTGGCGACCACCGCCTGTATTCGCTGAATACAGACAAATGCCACACCAGCATGCACCCTCATGAATACATTATCCTAATGAGTGTCCTTACCCCACGTACGATGATCGAAGGCAAACATCGATGAATGCATCATCGGCAACCATTTGGATGGGCCGTAACACCCGTCTGCGAGTCTGCTATGTGTAAATCGGCCTTCCTGACGAAACAAATCGCTGATGGGGCCTCCTCGCCGTGCCCCACTGTTTGTTTGCCGTCGGAAATGAAGCATGTGGTGATGTGGCACACTTACCTACGTCTTTTGTTTGTCGTTTTTAAGGCAAATAAATATATAAATCAATTTTAAAAATGTTTTATTGAGTACTGCGCCCGATTTACTTACAGTTTTTTCGATCGTTCACATCAGGCCTGTGGCCAATGGATCATTCATATTCGACTGAACTGTCGGTGGTCTTTTAAGCAAACAGCCTTAGCTACACTATAGTTGACCGTGTACAGTATAACCGAACGTCGTAATGCCCCACATAATGTAAAAAATGTGAAATACTGTCACACAAAAGGTGTATATAGTTTTGTATTGGAAAGCTGCCTTAAACCACAGATTACATAATACTATACATTAAACATAACTGGTACTTGTAGCTTGTATATTGTAACTTGTATATTTTTTCACATCAGAAACAATATTTTGTACAAATTCACACAAATTAAATTTGAAAAGTAATAGAGATAATTTTGTACAAGGGCATAGCTAGTAGAACCATACTAAATAGTAAGTGATTAACAAGTTTCTCAACATGTTAGGTCTACCCGCCTGAAATACAAGGTTTCCTAGTTTAGGCAAATGTTTTTTTTGTTTTTTTCCCGATATTTTTTTCCATACATACATACATATTTTTTTCCCGATATCCCCCAATGAGGGACAAAGAAAGGGGGACAACGAGAATATAATAGGCCCTCCAAATGCAAAACCAGGCCTGCAAGATCGTACTTGCATCTTTCATTGAACCTTGTCAGTTGCGGGCGCTCCTTCAAAACAAATACTTTTAGCGGTTTGAAGTGAGCAGGTAATTATAAAGTTCCGTATGTTTGCTTCTGGTCTACACAGTTGTATATTTCGAAACAAACGAAAAGTTTTATGTAGGGCCATAGCTAAGACTTGCATCTTTCATTTGAACTTAGTCATTTGCGGGCGCTCCTTCAAAACAAATACTTTTAGCAGTTTGAATTGAGTAGGTAATTATAAAGTTCCGTTTGTTTACTTCTGGTCTACACAGTTGTCTATTTCGAAACAAACGAAAAGTTTTATGTAGGGCCATAGCTAAGACTTGCATCTTTCATTTGAACCTAGTCATTTGCGGGCGCTCCTTCAAAACAAATACTTTTAGCGGTTTGAAGTGAGCAGGTAATTATAACGAACCGAATGTTTACTCCTGGTCTACACAGTTGTCTATTTCGAAACAAACGAAAGGACTTATGTAGGGCCATAGCTAAGACTTGCATCTTTCATTTGAACCTAGTCATTTGCGGGCGCTCCTTCAAAACAAATACTTTTAGCGGTTTGAAGTGAGCAGGTAATTATAACGAACTGAATGTTTACTCCTGGTCTACACAGTTGTCTATTTCGAAACAAACGAAAAGTTTTATCTAGGGTCATAGCTAAGACTTGCATCTTTCATTTGAACCTAGTCATTTGCGGGCGCTCCTACAAAACAAATACTTTTAGCGGTTTGAAGTGAGCAGGTAATTATAAAGTTCCGTATGTTTGCTTCTGGTCTACACAGTTGTATATTTCGAAACAAACGAAAAGTTTTATGTAGGGCCATAGCTAAGACTTGCATCTTTCATTTGAACTTAGTCATTTGCGGGCGCTCCTTCAAAACAAATACTTTTAGCAGTTTGAATTGAGTAGGTAATTATAAAGTTCCGTTTGTTTACTTCTGGTCTACACAGTTGTCTATTTCGAAACAAACGAAAAGTTTTATGTAGGGTCATAGCTAAGACTTGCATCTTTCATTTGAACCTAGTCATTTGCGGGCGCTCCTTCAAAACAAATACTTTTAGCGGTTTGAAGTGAACAGGTTATTTTAACGAACCGTATGTTTGCTCCTGGTCTACACAGTTGTCTATTTCGAAACAAACGAAAAGTTTTATGTAGGGTCATAGCTAAGACTTGCATCTTTCATTTGAACTTAGTCATTTGCGGGCGCTCCTTCAAAACAAATACTTTTAGCAGTTTAAATTGAGTAGGTAATTATAAAGTTCCGTATGTTTACTCCTGGTCTACACAGTTGTCTATTTCGAAACAAACAAAACGACTTATGTAAGGCGATAGCTAAGACTTGCATCTTTCATTTGAGCCTAGTTATTTGCGGGCGCTCTTTCAAAACAAATACTTTTAGCGGTTTGAAGTGAACAGGTTATTTTAACGAACCGTATGTTTGCTCCTGGTCTACACAGTTGTCTATTTCGAAACAAACGAAAAGTTTTATGTAAAGCCATAGCTAAGACTTGCATCTTTCATTTGAACCTAGTCATTTTTGGGCGCTCCTTAAAAACAAATACTTTTAGCGGTTTGAAGTGAGCAGGTTATTTTAACGAACCGTATGTTTACTCCTGGTCTACACAGTTGTCTATTTCGAAACAAACGAAATGACTTATGTAGGGCCATAGCTAAGACTTGCATCTTTCATTTGAACCTAGTCATTTGCGGGCGCTCCTTCAAAACAAATACTTTTAGCGGTTTGAAGTGAGCAGGTAATTATAACGAACCGAATGTTTACTCCTGGTCTACACAGTTGTCTATTTCGAAACAAACGAAAAGTTTTATGTAGGGCCATAGCTAAGACTTGCATCTTTCATTTGAACCTAGTCATTTGCGGGCGCTCCTTCAAAACAAATACTTTTAGCAGTTTGAATTGAGTAGGTAATTATAAAGTTCCGTATGTTTACTCCTGGTCTACACAGTTGTCTATTTCGAAACAAACGAAACGACTTATGTAAGGCGATAGCTAAGACTTGCATCTTTCATTTGAGCCTAGTTATTTGCGGGCGCTCCTTCAAAACAAATACTTTTAGCGGTTTGAAGTGAACAGGTTATTTTAACGAACCGTATGTTTGCTCCTGGTCTACACAGTTGTCTATTTTGAAACAAACGAAAAGTTTTATGTAGGGCCATAGCTAAGACTTGCATCTTTCATTTGAACCTAGTCATTTGCGGGCGCTCCTTCAAAACAAATACTTTTAGCGGTTTGAAGTGAGCAGGTTATTTTAACGAACCGTATGTTTGCTCCTGGTCTACACAGTTGTCTATTTCGAAACAAACGAAAAGTTTTATGTAGGGCCATAGCTAAGACTTGCATCTTTCATTTGAACCTAGTCATTTGTGGGCGCTCCTTAAAAACAAATACTTTTAGCGGTTTGAAGTGAGCAGGTTATTTTAACGAACCGTATGTTTACTCCTGGTCTACACAGTTGTCTATTTCGAAACAAACGAAAAGTTTTATGTAGGGTCATAGCTAAGACTTGCATCTTTCATTTGAGCCTAGTTATTTGCGGGCGCTCCTTCAAAACAAATACTTTTAGCGGTTTGAAGTGAGCAGGTTATTTTAACGAACCGTATGTTTGCTCCTGGTCTACACAGTTGTCTATTTCGAAACAAACGACAAGTTTTATGTAGGGTCATAGCTAAGACTTGCATCTTTCATTTGAACCTAGTCATTTGCGGGCGCTCCTTCAAAACAAATACTTTTAGCAGTTTGAATTGAGTAGGTAATTATAAAGTTCCGTATGTTTACTTCTGGTCTACACAGTTGTCTATTTCGAAACAAACGAAAAGTTTTATGTAAGGTCATAGCTAAGACCTTCATCTTTCATTTGAACCTAGTCATTTGCGGGCGCTCCTTCAAAACAAATAGTTTTAGCGATTTGAAGTGAGCAGGTAATTATAACGAACCGAATGTTTACTCCTGGTCTACACAGTTGTCTATTTCGAAACAAACGAAATGACTTATGTAGGGCCATAGCTAAGACTTGCATCTTTCATTTGAACCTAGTCATTTGCGGGCGCTCCTTCAAAACAAATACTTTTAGCGGTTTGAAGTGAGCAGGTAATTATAACGAACCGAATGTTAACTCCTGGTCTACACAGTTGTCTATTTCGAAACAAACGAAAAGTTTTATGTAGGGTCATAGCTAAGACTTGCATCTTTCATTTGAACCTAGTCATTTGCGGGCGCTCCTTCAAAACAAATACTTTTAGCAGTTTGAATTGAGTAGGTAATTATAAAGTTCCGTATGTTTACTCCTGGTCTACACAGTTGTCTATTTCGAAACAAACAAAACGACTTATGTAAGGCGATAGCTAAGACTTGCATCTTTCATTTGAGCCTAGTTATTTGCGGGCGCTCCTTCAAAACAAATACTTTTAGCGGTTTGAAGTGAACAGGTTATTTTAACGAACCGTATGTTTGCTCCTGGTCTACACAGTTGTCTATTTCGAAACAAACGAAAAATTTTATGTAAAGCCATAGCTAAGACTTGCATCTTTCATTTGAACCTAGTCATTTTTGGGCGCTCCTTAAAAACAAATACTTTTAGCGGTTTGAAGTGAGCAGGTTATTTTAACGAACCGTATGTTTACTCCTGGTCTACACAGTTGTCTATTTCGAAACAAACGAAATGACTTATGTAGGGCCATAGCTAAGACTTGCATCTTTCTTTTGAACCTAGTCATTTGCGGGCGCTCCTTCAAAACAAATACTTTTAGCGGTTTGAAGTGAGCAGGTAATTATAACGAACCGAATGTTTACTCCTGGTCTACACAGTTGTCTATTTCGAAACAAACGAAAAGTTTTATGTAGGGCCATAGCTAAGACTTGCATCTTTCATTTGAACCTAGTCATTTGCGGGCGCTCCTTCAAAACAAATACTTTTAGCAGTTTGAATTGAGTAGGTAATTATAACGAACCGAATGTTTACTCCTGGTCTACACAGTTGTCTATTTCGAAACAAACGAAATGACTTATGTAGGGCCATAGCTAAGACTTGCATCTTTCATTTGAACTTAGTCATTTGCGGGCGCTCCTTCAAAACAAATACTTTTAGCGGTTTGAAGTGAACAGGTTATTTTAACGAACCGTATGTTTGCTCCTGGTCTACAGAGTTGTCTATTTCGAAACAAACGAAAAATTTTATGTAGGGTCATAGCTAAGACTTGCACCTTTCATTTGAACCTAGTCATTTGCGGGCGCTCCTTCAAAACAAATACTTTTAGCGGTTTGAAGTGAGCAGGTTATTTTAACGAACCGTATGTTTGCTCCTGGTCTACACAGTTGTCTATTTCGAAACAAACGACAAGACTTATGTATGGTCATAGCTAATACTTGCATCTTTCATTTGAACCTATTCATTTGCGGGCGCTCCTTCAAAACAAATACTTTTAGCGGTTTAAAGTGAGCAGGTAATTATAACGAACCGAATGTTTACTCCTGGTCTACACAGTTGTCTATTTCGAAACAAACAAAACGACTTATGTAAGGCGATAGCTAAGACTTGCATCTTTCATTTGAGCCTAGTTATTTGCGGGCGCTCCTTCAAAACAAATACTTTTAGCGGTTTGAAGTGAACAGGTTATTTTAACGAACCGTATGTTTGCTCCTGGTCTACACAGTTGTCTATTTCGAAACAAACGAAAAGTTTTATGTAAAGCCATAGCTAAGACTTGCATCTTTCATTTGAACCTAGTCATTTTTGGGCGCTCCTTAAAAACAAATACTTTTAGCGGTTTGAAGTGAGCAGGTTATTTTAACGAACCGTATGTTTACTCCTGGTCTACACAGTTGTCTATTTCGAAACAAACGAAATGACTTATGTAGGGCCATAGCTAAGACTTGCATCTTTCATTTGAACCTAGTCATTTGCGGGCGCTCCTTCAAAACAAATACTTTTAGCGGTTTGAAGTGAGCAGGTTATTTTAACGAACCGTATGTTTACTCCTGGTCTACACAGTTGTCTATTTCGAAACAAACGAAATGACTTATGTAGGGCCATAGCTAAGACTTGCATCTTTCATTTGAACTTAGACATTTGCGGGCGCTCCTTCAAAACAAATACTTTTAGCGGTTTGAAGTGAGCAGGTTATTTTAACGAACCGTATGTTTGCTCCTGGTCTACACAGTTGTCTATTTCGAAACAAACGAAAAGTTTTATGTAGGGTCATAGCTAAGACTTTCATCTTTCATTTGAACCTAGTCATTTGCGGGCACTCCTTCAAAACAAATAGTTTTAGCGATTTGAAGTGAGCAGGTAATTATAACGAACCGAATGTTTACTCCTGGTCTACACAGTTGTCTATTTCGAAACAAACGAAAAGTTTTATGTAGGGTCATAGCTAAGACTTGCATCTTTCATTGGAGCCTAGTTATTTGCGGGCGCTCCTTCAAAACAAATACTTTAAGCGGTTTGAATTGAGTAGGTAATTATAAAGTTCCGTATGTTTGCTCCTGGTCTACACAGTTGTCTATTTCGAAACAAACGAAACGACTTATGTTAGGCCGTAGCTAAGACTTGCATCTTTCATTTGAACCTAGTCATTTGCGGGCGCTTCTTTAGCCTATTATTATAATAGCGTTTCTACGCGTACTAACGGAATTCTACGATTTGAGTATTTTGCCTATGTGTATCTACCTATTTATAGCCTAATTTTTTCAATGAGTAACGGTACATTTTGATGTGCTTACATAGATTTAGCATTTTTCAATGATTCCTCACATAAATTAATCCATATAACGAGTTGTTAAGGTTGTTTTTGCGTGCAGGCAAGATTTCCCTAAAAAAAATTTAAAAAATCCATAACTTTTTTTGGTTTGTCAACACAAACAAAATTTTATCAAAACAAATCAAAACTAACGGAAAGCAATCATAATGCGTAATTTTTATTTTGTTTTGCCATATGGGGTGGCTATCTTCCTGTGAAGATAGCCACCCCACTTTGCATTTTTTTCTAGAGAATACGGAGTCTAAACAAACGAAAATTTCAATCAAAACAAACGAAACTAACAAATATCTATCGAATAAAAATTAATTAAAACCATTTGGTGGAATGGGGTGGCTAGCGTGAAGATAGCCACCCCACTTTTGTTTTTAAAAAAAAAGTATGAAGGAAATCGAAACAAACGATTTTTTTTCCAAAACAAATCAAAACTAACGCTAAACTAACGTCCTGCACCCTCAAAACCTGGGCACTCGAATTGGGGTGGCTATCTTCACGGGGGTCAAAATAGGGGATGAAATTTTATGAGAGGAAAAAGCAGGTCAGCGCGCTTGGTGGGGACCCGCCTAATCACGTTAAAACGGCTGATCTGATTTTGATGAAATTAAAACATTGAATACTATTTATCCTGGTTTAAAGTTCCCTAAGGATTTTCTCGAATATCCACGCGGACGAAGTCGCGGGCAAAAGCTAGTTAAGAAATAATTTGGATCCTGACATTGAGCACACCAAAAAAAATTACATAAAAATATTACCTATGTATTGCTGTTGTGTTTAATCATTTTTGTGATGTAGATTTGAATCTTGCAGGCATTGGTTGTGTCAAAGTCATAGATAATGTGGAAATGCCGGGGCATATTGAAGTCAGGACCGGGAAGCCGCTCTATGCGTTGATCCTGACTCCCACGAGAGAACTGGCCCTACAGATCAGCAGGCATTTAACAGCAGTTGCTAAATATACTGGTAAGTAATTCAATATATCATTTAATATTAGAAGTTCATCATCATATCAGCTGCTCGACAACCACTGCTGGGCATAGGCTTCCCCCAAGGATCTCCACGACGATCGGTCCTGTGCTGCCCGCACCCAGTGGCGCACCGCGACCTTCACCCTCACGTCGCTCCACCTTATCGGGGGCCTAACCACCTTTCCGCCCCAACAGCCATTGGTTCTTCTCGCTATGTGTCCCTCCCACTGCCACTTCAGCTGAGCAATCCTCCGAGCGCCGATGTCGGTTACTTTAGTTCTTCTACGGATACAAGTTATTCTGAATTAAATTAAACTGTGCTGTCGCCCGCGACTACATCAACGAAGACAGTTATTTATCTATCCCTCGGGAACAGTATTTTTTCTGGATTAAAGGTACCTTATGTCCTTTGCTGTAGGTACCCCTGACAACATGCATGCTAAACATAATGATTGGTTGACTTTTTAACTTTTAAACACAAGAATTTGTATAAAATTTTCTATATTGTCTCAGGTATGGGTGTTTGTTGTAACGTCATTACGTTATCTCTGATATCCAAAACACAAAAAATGCATATTACAAATGGCGAAAATATAAAAAAAAACATGTTATATTATACTGTTATTCAGTCCCACATACCCAAATGAATCGAACTCTTCAACAACCAGGTATACGAGTAGCGACGCTAGTGGGCGGCCTAGCGGCTGTGAAACAGGAGCGGGTGCTCCGCGGCGGGCCCGAGGTGGTGGTGGCGACGCCCGGCCGCCTGTGGGAGCTGATCTCACAGGGACAGCCGCACCTGCAGCAACTGGGGAGCGTCAAGTGGGTATTGGTAGATGTTATGTAACAGGAGCGGGCCCGAGGTGGTGGGGGCGACGCCCGGCCGCCTGTGGGAGCTGATCTCACAGGGACAGCCGCACCTGCAGCAACTGGGGAGCGTCAAGTGGGTATTGGTAGATGTTATGTAACAGGAGCGGGCCCGAGGTGGTGGGGGCGACGCCCGGCCGCCTGTGGGAGCTGATCTCACAGGGACAGCCGCACCTGCAGCAACTGGGGAGCGTCAAGTGGGTATTGGTAGATGTTATGTAACAGGAGCGGGCCCGAGGTCGTGGGGGCGACGCCCGGCCGCCTGTGGGAGCTGATCTCACAGGGACAGCCGCACCTGCAGCAACTGGGGAGCGTCAAGTGGGTATTGGTAGATGTTATGTAACAGGAGCGGGCCCGAGGTCGTGGGGGCGACGCCCGGCCGCCTGTGGGAGCTGATCTCACAGGGACAGCCGCACCTGCAGCAACTGGGGAGCGTCAAGTGGGTATTGGTAGATGTTATGTAACAGGAGCGGGCCCGAGGTGGTGGGGGCGACGCCCGGCCGCCTGTGGGAGCTGATCTCACAGGGACAGCCGCACCTGCAGTACCTGGGGAGCGTCAAGTGGGTATTGGTAGATGTTATGTAACAGGAGCGGGCCCGAGGTGGTGGGGGCGACGCCCGGCCGCCTGTGGGAGCTGATCTCACAGGGACAGCCGCACCTGCAGCAACTGGGGAGCGTCAAGTGGGTATTGGTAGATGTTATGTAACAGGAGCGGGCCCGAGGTTGTGGGGGCGACGCCCGGCCGTCTGTGGGAGCTGATCTCACAGGGACAGCCGCACCTGCAGCAACTGGGGAGCGTCAAGTGGGTATTGGTAGATGTTATGTAACAGGAGCGGGCCCGAGGTGGTGGGGGCGACGCCCGGCCGCCTGTGGGAGCTGATCTCACAGGGACAGCCGCACCTGCAGCAACTGGGGAGCGTCAAGTGGGTATTGGTAGATGTTATGTAACATTCCGTCATCGTCCAGGGCAGAACGCCAAAGACATGGAACATAAGTGAGGTGATCTTGTTCTTTAAAAAGGGTGACAAGTCCCTCTTAAAGAACTATAGACCCATCTCGCTTCTGAGTCATGTCTATAAGCTGTTTTCGAGAGTCCTTACGAATCGTCTCGCTCGCAAGTTCGACGACTTCCAACCTCCCGAACAAGCCGGGTTCCGAAAAGGCTTTAGCACCATAGACCACATCCATACGCTGCGGCAGGTTATACAGAAGACTGAGGAGTATAATGAGCCACTTTGCTTGGCGTTCGTGGACTATGAGAAAGCCTTTGATTCGATTGAAACCTGGGCGGTGCTGCAGTCTCTCCAAAGGTGCCAAGTGGACTATAGGTATATCGAGGTGTTGAGGTACTTATACCAAAATGCCACCATGACGATCCGAGTACAGAACCAGAACACAAATCCTATCCAACTGCAGCGTGGTGTGAGACAGGGAGACGTTATTTCTCCGAAACTGTTCACAGCTGCGTTGGAGGACATCTTTAAGCTCTTGGACTGGAAAGGACTCGGCATCAACATTAATGGCCAGTACCTAACACACCTTCGTTTTGCCGATGATATAGTCCTTATGGCTGAGACCATGGAAGACCTGAACACAATGCTCGAAGATCTCCGTAGTGCTTCCCAAAGAGTGGGTCTTAGGATGAACATGGATAAGACGAAAATTATGTCAAATGCCCATGTTGTACCCTCTCCAGTTCATGTTGGAAACACTACACTTGAAGTTGTTGACCATTACGTATACCTAGGACAGGCAGTCCAGTTAGGTAGGTCCAACTTCGAGAAAGAGATCTCTCGTCGAATCCAACTCGGGTGGGCAGCATTCGGGAAGCTTCGAAAAATCTTCGCGTCCGACTTACCTCAGTGTCTCAAGACGAAAGTCTATGAACAGTGTGTGTTGCCAGTGATGACCTACGGCAGTGAAACGTGGCCGCTAACTATGGGTCTCATAAGGAGGCTCAAGGTCACTCAGCGTGCAATGGAGAGAGCCATGCTCGGCGTTTCCCTACGTGATCAAATCAGAAACGAGGAGATCCGCAGGAGAACTAAAGTAACCGACATCGCTCGAAGGATTGCTCAGCTGAAGTGGCAATGGGCGGGACACATAGCGAGAAGAACCGATGGCCGTTGGGGCAGAAAGGTTCTGGAATGGCGACCGCGCACCGGACGACGCTCCGTGGGTAGGCCCCCGACAAGGTGGACCGACGATCTGGTGGAGGTCGCGGAAAGCCAGTGGATGCAGGCAGCGCAGGACCGATCGTTGTGGAGATCCTTAGGGGAGGCCTATACCCAGCAGTGGGTGTCGTGTGGCTGATATGATGATGTAACAGGAGCGGGCCCGAGGTTGTGGGGGCGACGCCCGGCCGTCTGTGGGAGCTGATCTCACAGGGACAGCCGCACCTGCAGCAACTGGGGAGCGTCAAGTGGGTATTGGTAGATGTTATGTAACAGGAGCGGGCCCGAGGTGGTGGGGGCGACGCCCGGCCGCCTGTGGGAGCTGATCTCACAGGGACAGCCGCACCTGCAGCAACTGGGGAGCGTCAAGTGGGTATAAGGCTAAGTTCATATGAACTCGCGGCGCCGCGAGTCGTCGCGCGGTAGGAGCATTCACATGATAGCGTAAGCACGCGCGGCAGTCTGGCATCAACATTAACGTGGGGGGCAATTTGTTCTGCAAACCCCGCGGCTCAACTGAACGGGACGATGCAGGTTTGTAGATCTTGAACCGCGTGGCACGGTGCGGTGCAAGATCTTGCGCGGGTCACGGTGCGACGCGCGGTAATGTAGAAAAATATTGGATTTCTTGACATACTTATTCTAACTAATACATAAGTACGTATACAGAAAGTATTTTAGCCTGAGGAAATATTCACAGAGAGATATAAGCGATTTTCATGTTTAGGTAAAAATACCTAACTTCTCGTAACAAAATTTATTGGATTATTGTTCATCTGTAATCTGTATTACCTAACTTCATCACATGCCAAATTTCATAGACCGGAGAATTATTCGGGTTGCATAAGCCCCGTTGATTGGACTACTTAGTAAATGTTCCGGCTATACTTATAGCAGCTGTAACATTATGTCCCTGTGTAAATTTAATGAGCAACAGCCCATTTTTTATATGCACAACGGTGTTTAGGCCTTCATCTCACCTGTTAAGTGACGATAAGGCCGAAGGTGGAAGCGCACTACACCCGGAATCCTCATCACTGAAGAACTGGCTATCTTACGTCTAACTGCCGGAACACAACAATTTTTAAATTGTTGTTATAAGGCATGGGTCGTCGACGTTTTTATCGTCGACGAAACTAGACCGTTTAATTTCGTTCATCGACTAGTCGATCAACTAGTTGAAATCGTCGACTAGTCCACGGGTCAACCTAGGTTATTTGCCTACCTAGACTAGACTAGACGTTGCAGAAAGATTAGACGCGGTGTATTGCATGGGTCACGACGAACGTCGAATACAGACAGGCCCAAAAAAATTATATTTGCTTAAAACATTATGTATTAAAAATCAAAACAACCAAATTTTCTAAGTAGGTACAGATACCGGCATATAAATTGGCAAGAGAAAGTTGAGACAGAAGATGCGCGGAGTTTAGTCACAAAATTAATAATAGGACAAGTGTTTAGTGTTTGTAGCTACTCCGCATCTTTTGTCTCAACTTTCTGTTGCCAATTTATATGCCGGTATCTGTACTCATGTTTAATAAAATTATAGTACTTTTTATGAAATAAAATTAATGAAAATATGATCTTCCCTTCATTCTTTTACAGGCTTAGGTCTGTCTGACTGAATAGGAATAATGAAATAATTTTATTTAATTTGAACCAGAATCATATAAACAATTCAATATCTTTGACATTATAGTCAGCCATTGGTCTACAGTTAAAAAGCCGACTTTAATTTAGTATAATATAAAATAAGAATAAGAAACTAGTATGAAACTTATATTATAAAAGAATCATGGAACAACTTAACAAGTAAGTTAGGTGATTTCTCTTGCACGTAAGTGTACTCCGACGCCGCCCCCGTACGTACCTCATCGCAACAATCTTAATAAGTTTTCTGCGCGCGCTGGTGACGCCAAGAAGCGACATCGTTCATGCAACAGTGTGCAAATGTGTCCGACCGTCCAGTCCAGTCCAACGTATTCTAGCTCTTTCGCGCTCGCGAAATAACCCTATCGGCATCCTTGTCTACGTTTCATTCAATGACCGTTCGTCGGCCAAACGAAGTTTAGTAATAAACGACCAAATTTTAGCGTCGAAGTCTCTTTGTGCGTTGATACGAAAACAGAGACTACTCGTTTAGCCGTCCACGAATTCGACTAGTCGATCGGAGAAGCGTGGACCGTCTATCCGTTGATTGTACGTCGACCGGTTGATTGAACTAGTCCGTCTATTCAACGCTCATCTCTAGTTGTTATGGCGTCAGACTTAGGTAAGATGGTGGTAGATAGCCAGGCGGACTTGAAAAAGCCCTACCACCAACCAAACCGAGTATAAATTGTACCCCCTGGGAATCAAACCCGGGACCTCTGCGTCTTACACTGGTGGGAGAACTACTAGACCACTGAGGCGGTTAGAGCCTACTGCAACACATGGTTCTATCTCTTTCTTTTCCATAATAATAGCAAAGGACAAAACGATTAAGTAATGAAGCATTAAACTTAATTGACGTCTCCGGCCGAATACTTAAATATAGCTAAAATCTTTGGTTAAGATCTCTTTAAGCAAGCTGTCAGTTTCATAGAGTTTCTGTCAAATCAGACAACTTTTTTAAAGATGGCCTTAACTTTAAGAATGGTTTGAGTATTTGAAATTTGGCCGGCACGGCAGTAGGTCATTAGAGTCTTATCTCGACACCCCTAATAATTCTGAAGGGTTATTCAAATGCATAAAAGAAAAATGAAATAACAAAAACTATTGCATAATATTGCTTGTCATCAGATTCCTAGCCATAGACGAGACGGACCGCATGATCGAGCGCGGCCATTTTGAAGAGCTACACCCTTTATTAGAGCGGTTGAACGCGGACGAAAGTCGACGAGGCGCGAGGCAGAACTTCGTGTTCTCCGCTACTTTGACTATGGTGCACGATCTGCCGTCGCATATGAAGGGGAAGAAGGTTGGTTGATACTGTAGTTGCATTCACGCATATGCAGACACATTCACAAACAAATTGTATAGTTGTTAGAGCGTTTGAAGGCGGAAGACAGCCGACGAAGCGCGAGGCAGAACTTCGTGTTCTCCGCTACTTTGACTATGGTGCACGATCTGCCGTCGCATATGAAGGGGAAGGAGGTTGGTTGATACTATTGTTGCATGCACGTATATGCGGACACATTCACATACAAAATGTATAGTTGTTAGAGCGTTTGAACGCGGACGACAGCCGACGAGGCGCGAGGCAGAATTTCGTGTTCTCTGCTACATTGACTATGGTGCACGATCTAAAGTCCGTCACATTATTATGTAGGTTAGCTGATACTATAGTTGTATGCACGCATATGCGGAACATTCACATACACAAAATATAGTTGAAATAAAACACTTTTTAACGGATACTAGCGCGGAAAAATTCCGTTATAAAGTGTTTTATTTCATGTCTAGTGAGCGCGTAAGCTTGAGAAGTGAACAATGTTTAGTTGTTAGAGCGTTTGAACGCGGACGACAGCCGACTAGGCGCAAGACGGAACTTCGGACGAGAGTAAGAGAAAATGATATGAAATGAGAAATGTTAAGTTTCGTTTAATTTTAATTAGCTTTTTTATTTATATTTAACTATGTAGTTACTAAAACGTAGTTGATTATTTCCTCTGTGCTAGTTGCATACATGTACGCGATCCTGGAAATGATTTCCACAAACAACAGTGTTGTGCCTTATTCAGCCTACCAGCTGCTGTGATTCTGATGGTCAGAACTGCTGCTCTGATTCTGATGGTCAGAACTGCTGCTCTGATTCTGATGGTCAGAACTGCTGCTCTGATCATCAGAATTAGAGCCCCTGTAGGCTTTCATGAAATATGCTTCAATGAGAATAAATAGCTAGAAATAATTCATCCAGGTGACGAAGAGAGGCAAGATCATCAACAGAAGGATAGAGAAGATGACCCCTCAACAGAAGATCAAGCGCTTAGTCACAATGATCGGCATGACCGACCCTAAGGTCGTCGACATCACTACAGCCTTAGGTAGCTATGCTTACTCTATAATATATAGTACTGGCAACCCGATTATCATACTTATAATAATCCGTAAATATAGGGTTTTATAACACATCAAAGTTAGATATGCAAAAATACCGGTTATTGGTAGCGCAGGTGTAGATGGCTTTCAGTTTGCCCCACCAAGCCGCCCCACTGGTGCGCTTCCTTGTTCACTTTAGAACAGAGGGCCTAGCCAGAGTAACAGTCGCTAATCTTCGTTATCGCTTCGCTTTCGAAACATGTATGGGATTGACATAAGAATTAGCGATGGGCCAACTCGATTTATTTCCAACTCGAGTCAACCCGTTTCAAAATTCGCGTAACTCGGTTTCAACTCGAGTTAGCCAACCCGAGTTAGCTCGCGGGTCAACCCGCTACGACCCGCGAGTCAACTCGGAAATTCGCGTAACTCGGTTTCAATTTAACTCGAGTTAGCCGACCCGAGTTGGCTAGCGGGTCGTAGCGGGTTGACCCGTTAGCCAACTCGGGTCGGCTAACTCGAGTTGAATTGAAACTGAGTTACGCGAATTTCCGTAGCTGTAAGCGAGTCAGACGGAGTTGCCTAATCGGTTCGGAACCGACCACAGATGGTCAGCAACTGTGGAGACCTTTACCTTTTTGTTCATAGATTAGATACTAGCTAAGTAGGTTAGGTTAGGTTTCTTTTTCCGACTGGATGACATTGTCTCAAAGTTGAACACAACACAAAACACACACTCAAAACAATTACGAAGTAAAAAGAGCTTATAAAAACCGAACTTTAATATCTGTCTATCCAAACATTAAAAGAAACAAAACAAGTAAACAGTAAAATATAAAAATTCGCCGGTAGTAAGAAAACATAATTTCGGGTGCTACGGTTAAACTCGGATTAGATCGGCCAACTCCGCCGCCGGGCCGGGCTGAGCATGGCGGAAGCGAAGGTACACAACACGAGTTCTTAACGGGCTGACTCGAGTTCTTAACGGGCTGACTCGAGTTCTTAACGGGCTGACTCGAGTTGACCCGATACAACTGCAACTCGAGTCAACCCGGGTTGGAACTCGAGTTGGCCCATCACTAGTTTCGTTAACAATCGAATTTTAAAACGTCAAATCCATACACGTTTTGAAGCGAAGGGATAGCGAAAATTTGCAAATGTTACTTTGGCTAGGGGGGCTGATTCGCTTTACGGCAGATTCGCCTTGAGACAGAAATTGTACAGTCGATGGAGAATGTTAACTTCTATATTTTCACTTTTTGATATGTACTTATATTAACCATTGGGGCAGCTAGGTGGGGCAAAGTGGAATAATTCAAATGTTTTAGCAATAAAAAAACACCTTTTCCCAGGTACCGCGGAGACTTTAACAGAAAGTCGCATCGCGTGCTCGCTCGAGCATAAAGACGCTTATCTATACTACATCATAAAGCGGCACCCGGGAAGGACTATTGTGTTCTGTAACTCCATTGGGAGTGTTAAAAGGTTAGTTTTAGTGAGTAGGCCTATTAGGGGACAACGGGTGTCCCCCACTTTTGGCCCCACTGGAGGATATCGGGAAAGAAGTTTCTTTTTCCATCAGGGTTGGTAGATTGGGGGTATTTTCGCAATTTTGGGGAAAATTTTGATTAGTGGGGAAAAAGAAAATCGTATCATTTTGGGGAATAAAAAAATCGTGTTTGGGGGAATTTTAAGACCCTCCATACATTTTCATACAAAACGTATCATTTTGGGGAAAAATAAAAATGAGGTCTGGGGAAATTTTGAAATCGTTTTTCATACTTTTTTTATGATATCCCCCAATGCGAAACAAAAGTAAAGTTAGTTAAATTCTGTTTTGGGACCAATGAATTGTAGTCTAGAGACCCGCAACCAACCAATCAGGACTCCCACGTCACAGTATAAACAAATTTTTCCATGGTTATACTGTGCCCACCTTCTGCCAATAGCCAATCACAAGTTGATTGCCTATATTCTCGACGAGTCACACTGAATCGTGTCACAGTGTGACTGGTTGAAAAAAAAATCGCGACGAGTAACAGTGTGACCCGATGCGAATTTTTATTCTCATCTAGTAACACTGGTTCATGTATGTATTGTATAGTGTGACACGTTCGGAAAAAAATTACATCGGGTCACAGTGTAACACACAGCAGTGTGTACACCGCTGTGTGTACCTTTTGTAGCTTCATGACGTCATGGTGACCTTTATTAAAAATTTTAAACCTGCACTAGAAATAAAATAGATTACTTGGCCGTAGATATTTTTTTATGAATTTGTACTTAGATGAAATTAAAAAATATGTTTTTTTATAGACTGGCGCAGCTGTTTACGTTACTCAAGTGCCACCCCCTGCCGCTGCACGCCAGCATGCCGCAGAGGCAAAGACTAAAGAATTTAGAAAGGTAAGTAGGAAAATTTACCGTAATTTTGTTTTTGGTTTTCACTCACAAAATAGACAAACTAGATAATTTTTACTCAAACCAGGCCAGTGACACTCCGTACTTTAGGTATGAAATGAAGCTATAAGTACGCGGCGGACTCGACCGTTGAGGGCTGCCGCACGCCAAAACCAAGGCTCTGTCACTCCGCGCGAGAATCAATCGCTCAGCGTCCTCTGACAGGACAAATTCTGCCTTAACGAAGTCAGAGGTTAATAACTGCCTAAGTTTAGCTACTAAGCTAAGTTTGGTATCATTTTCGGATAAATCAAGAATCGTAGAATTCATTTCTGGTACAAAAAATGCAATTTATTAAGACGTTTCCTAAAAATTACACAATACCCAATATTTTCAATTACATTTTTTTAACTTTATGTCGCTGTTAATATTAAACTGATGTTCTTATTTGCAAACAAAAAATATGATAAAAAGCTTATAGTTTATGTAACTGTTTTGAAAAAAACTTAAAAAGTATAACGCAGAAGTAAAAATATTATTAGAAAAACAGAAAATGCCTGTCAATATCTACAAAAAAGGCAAATAACTCAAGCGTGTAACTACGATTTTTTAAGATGTTGTTAGGTACTATGGGCAACAGCGACGCTTAACCAGTTTGCAACAAAATTCGTGTGCGCGCGTATCGCACCTACACGAACTAAACGTATGGTTGTGACGGCGCGGCGTGCAAGCGATTTTGACCTTAGCAGTGGTTAAGCGTCGCTGTTGCCCATGGTACCTTGAGAGTAGTTTTACCCAAGTTTTAACCCTTGGAAACTCTGTACTGCTGGAAAAACTTAGCACTTGTTTCAGTATTTTCGAAAAAACTACCTTAAGAAAGCGTTTTTCAGGTATCTCTACTCTATACTTTTGTAAAGCTATCTAAATTTGCTATAATTTGAGCCTATCACAAACAAGTTTCCAATTAATTTTTAAAATTTTGATATTAAATAAAAAAAAAACTTTCTTACAACGGTAACGAAGTATTTTTTTTTAAATTAGCCAAACAATAATATTTTCTTTTATTATTATTTTAAAAATAAAAGGGTAATAGAGCTACTAAGAGGTATTTTTCTTTTTCAAATATTCCAGTTTGTGTATTTAATGGATTTTTTTTCTTTAATCAAGCGAGTCTTTTTTTAAATAGTTTAACAACTTAATCGTACAAATATGAATTCGACACGCTTAATTCATACGAATATGATATCAAACTGGGCATAGCAGCTTAACCTTTTGGCCGCCAACCCATACCGAAAGCGGTTTGTCTTCTATCGCCAAGCTATAAATGTATAAACTGTTTAGGCTAATGTCAATTGATGTTATGTTGCAACTACATGTAAAAATGTATGCTGTATGTTTCCCAAGAAATAAATAAAATATAAATAACGACTCTATAGTAAAAAGTAGTGATGGGATTAATTATTATATCGATAATTGTTAATTTAAATTGTCTTCTAATAAAGACGTGGCGTTGAGGGCACGTAAAAATTTATCTTCTATAGAAGACCGTGGCGCTCAAAAGGTAAAAAAATACATCTATCAAGATTGGTCTGAAAGCCAAAACTTCAAAAAATTTACTATAAAAATCGTGGTGGCTCCACTTCTTATATCTATCGTAGGGTCCTAAGCACCAATCCTACCAAAGGAAATCTCTGGTTCACAAAACGCCGTATTTTTCACCCTAGAGACGTCACTACTAACGTCATCATCACAAGAGATGAGATGAGTGTAGGGATGTTCGATCCGATCCGATACTTGCGTGGATCGATACAATGCGTTACGATCCACTCGATTTTTGTATCGATACAATAGCATTCGATCCTTTGGCGGATCGATACACATGCATAGAGGATCGGATCGAAAAAATCGTATGATGTATTTATCGTACTATATACAATATGTTTGGCTATCGATGTCGGAGCTTTTAAAGGTCTATCCCCTCTCCTATTTGAATGACCAGCATTTTAAATTTGACTTTTTATTTATTTTAGATGGCCTTGCCGAAAAGTATTAATTTCCCCGGATTTAAAAGTCCTACAGTTATAAAAAAATACTTTAATAAAGCTAATAATATCACCTATCAAGTAAAAAAATATGTAAATTTTTAACTTGAATACGTACGATATCGGAGCTTTTAAAGGCAGATAATATGATCAATTTTATCAACAAAACCCCCTCACATTCTGGGGTCTTCTATTCCCTCTCCTGTTGGAATGACCGGTATGACTTTTTATTTTAGATGGCCTTGCTGAAAAACATTAATTTCTCCGGATTTAAAAATCCTACAGTTATAAAAAAATGCTTTTTGAAAGCTAATTAAGTATATCAACTATATTAAGTAAAAAAAATATGTTACATTTTAACTTGAATACATTATAAAAAAAATACTATATTAAATTTTAATCCGAAATTAGTGTGCTATTTTTCAGTTTTTCTCATAGACCTTAAAAAACTTAGGATTTGCAAATTTTTTGCATTTTTATAATAGACAGGAATATTATCTACAAAACGACATCAAAATCATTGCTCTGAGTTGCGTATTTCGAGAGTTATTAATGTTTGAGTATAACCTTTACATAACCTAAGTTACACACATAACTGAAGATTTTTTTTATGCGTACTTTAAAATTTAAATATTGGCAAAATTAAAAATATTTTATTAATTTATTAAACATTACTAAGTACATGAAATAAAACAAATTTTAACGGATACTAGCGCGGTTTTATTGAAAGTTCTTTGGTAATTAGTTGGTATTTGGTTTGATTTTTGGTTTTCCCGACGTTTCGGCACCTTTGCAGCTGCAAAGGTGCCGAAACGTCGGGAAAACCAAATCCGTTAAAAATTGTTTTATTTCATGTCTAGTGAGCGCGTAAGCTTGAGAAGTGAATATTACTAAGTACATTACGTACCTAATATAACGTTTATAATAAAGTGTGATTAAAAATTCGACTTTTCTAAAATATTTAATTCGATACTGGATCGATCCAAAAAATCGTATCAATTTTAATGGATCGATCCATGGATCGATACAATGGATTACGATCCATTTCGATCCAGAATATCGATACAATGTACCCGGATCGAACACCCCTAGATGAGTGAGAGTGCGCGATAGAAACAGAGGCAACTTCTACGTGAATAGAACTGTAGGGAAAAGAGCGCTGTCCGATTTAAATTGCACTTTATTGTATCGGTGCAAGAGTCGCTATTTATTTAAATGTCCTTGCGGAGTGTCCCTTCTGTACTTGTGTTATTATGTATTCAGTGCTGAAACTCTAAATATTTTTTAAACAAATAAACTCAAAATACGCTTTCGAATTGTCGTATTTTTTCCTAACATTCAAAACATTTGAGCTGACAAAAAAAACATATTTATTTATATGTATGTATTGAGTATGTATTTAAGGTATGTACCTATAGATATATTTTATTTTATTTATATATGTATGTGTATTTTATATATTATAAATAAGTATAGGTTTTGTATTATTATCTTATTATTTAGTTATATTTTTTTATATGTCTTGCACTTTATGTACCCGCTTACTCTCCGACACCTCTTAGGTTGGCTGGAAGAGATCTCTATAGAGATAAGTCCACCTTTGCTTACAATTATCATAATGACTTATGTAACCATTATTATTAGTGCAATAAAGAATACGAAAGTTGCTTAACCTCCGCAATCGCTGGGCCAGGTGCTAAGCTACTGCGCCATCGAGCTCCTCAAGAAAAAGTTACTTGCCTGTGCCTGTAAGAAAGATTTCTAGTTTCAGTTCATGAGACTCACATACAGGCTAATTTTGCGACCTCTTTACAAAATCAAATATAAGTTCAAGGAAGTAATAAAAAGAAATTAGGTGAGATAATTTTGAATAATTTATTTTTTAATTCACAGTTTTTAGCCCCTTTTTTGTCCTAAGAATCTAGGCGCGCACGCTCACCCTCGCGCACGTGACGCGAGCGGGGGAAGGCAGGTGGCGGAAGGGGGACTCGCGCGCGCGGGTCGACTTGTGTGATGCGCAAACAGTGACAACAATTTCAATTTGTGTGGGGAAAAGTTTGGGGTAAAAATGTAAAAATTTTTTTTTTACTTCATAAATTGATTGTACTGCTGTTATAGAATGACCTGACAAAATTTGAAAAAGGGTCCAAAAATGACCCTGTGTAAGGACTTTTAAAAAAAGTAATTAAAAGTAATATTTGTTTGTAGATTCCGTGACGATCCTTACGGCGTGCTGGTGGCCACGGACGTGGCGGCGCGCGGCCTCGACATCCCCAACGTGGACCACGTGGTGCACTATCAAGTGCCTAAGACTGCTGAGGTCAGTAATCAGTAGTCTGTCTAAAAAGTCTGTTTACATGAGAAATTATTAAATTATTTATAAAAAAATATACTGGTAGGTAGCCCTGTTGGTGCTGTCAAAAGTCTAATGAGGATCAGTAACGATTTTTGTTTAGTGGCTTATCAGAAAGCTTATGCCACCACATGATTAACTGTGAAGAAATTTTTGCGATATCTCTTAAACTTGAGAAAATATTCGAGCTAAAACATGTTGAAACACTGTCATTTCGGGGGCTCCTTATGACGTCATCGCGACGTACGCGAACCTTGTGGCGTATGTGATAAAGCACATATTGCATTGAGTTTGGCATTTCCTTCAAACCCTTAATAACTCAACCATTTCTAAACGGATTTCAAAAAATCTTTCACTAAGTTTCATAGCTATTAATATGATTTATATTATATCAATTAATTAAATCAATTATTACCCATCTAAATAAATTAAGAAATAAATTGAAGATCAGTAACAGGTTTGAATCCTATAGTTTTATTGGTATTATATAAAAACATATTCATAGCTATGAAACTTAATGAAAGATTTTTTGAAATCCGTTTAGAAATGGTTGAATAAAAAAAGGGTTATGCCAAGAAATTTTGAAATGCCAAGCTCAATGCAATATGTGCTTTATCACGTTTGACATAACGTTCGCGTATGTCTCGATGACGTCATAAGGACCCCCCAAAATAACAGTGTTTTAGCACGTTTTGATTCGTATATCTTCTCAGGTTTAAGAGATATCGTAAAAATTTCTTCACAGTTAATCATTTGGTGGCATAAGCTTTCTGATAAGCCACTGAACAAAAATCGTTACTGATTCTCATGGGCAGGATAACATGACAGAAAAAGTATTGGTATAATTCCAGGGAGCCTCACTCCGCGCTTAAACTTTTATATTAGCCTACTGCTCGCGGCTCACTCAGTCGAGCCATGGCCGAGGGATATCACGCGCGTTGTCTGTGAGCGACAAGCACACCAAAAACACGAACGAGTCAGTTTTTAATTCTTTACTACTTTTTACGTAAACCATGCCGAACTATAAGTAATTAATAAAGTAAGTACTTAATTAAGAAATACAATTATGCTCAGCTCATTTAGTAGGAAAAAATATTTCATATTATAATAGGTCTTTACCTATGAAATTGCCGTATTGCAGTACAGACTTTTTCAAACAAAAAAAAGTTTTGATTGGCTATGAATTCTAAATTCAAATTAATTTTGTTTTAAAAATATGACATTCTATTTACAAAATCAGTCTTTTGTTTATTGATTAGCGTTGTATTTTCATTACATTTCAACATTTTTCCTCATAATGGATACTTCGAAATTTCGTGTAATTATGGAATATGAGTTCCGTCGTGGCACCAACGCGGCACAAACGACACGTAACATCAACGACGTTTACGGAGAGAACTGTACAAACGAACGTACAACCCGTTATTGGTTTGCTCGGTTCCGTTCTGGGAATTTTGACTTGAAAAATGAACCTCGTGGTCGTCCGGAAACTTTGGTCAACAATGATGAATTAAAGGCGATTGTGGAAGCAGATGACTCGCAATCTACAGCTAAGCTGGCAGCAGCTTTTGATGTTAGCATCAAAACAATATTGGTCCATTTGCGACAGATTGGCAAGATAAAAAAGCTTGATAGATGGGTGCCCCACTGCTACTTCACGACAACGCGCGACCCCATACTGCACAACAGACCGTCTCTAAGCTACATGAGTTGGGTTTGGAAGCTCTCCCTCATCCGCCATACTCACCAGATCTTGCGCCTACCGACTATTACTTTTTCCAAAATTTGGACAACTTTTTAGCGGGAAAAAAATTCAATTCCCGAGAGGCAGTACAAAACGCCTTTGAAGAGTTTGTTGTCTCCCGTCCAGCTGATTTTTTCAAGAAGGGCATCCATAAACTGCCACAGCGTTGGCAAAGATGCATTGATTGCAGGGGTGATTACTTTGAATAAAAGAAATAAATAAGTTCGAAAAAAAAATACTTTACCTTTTTTCAAACAAAACGGCAATTTCATAGGTAAAGACCTAATATTTAGTAATTTCATTGTATATTCATAGACATAACGGATGTTTTCTATGATATTGGTAAGTAGTGACTACCGAGCAGCAACCCTAACGATTCAAGAGTTGTATCGGTTGAGACAGAGCTACGCGACAGAAAGAGAGGCGTTTCGTAGGTGCTTATATAAATAGGCACGCAGCGCTGTGCAATTTGAAATTATACTTTATTGCCGTGCAGCGAGAGTAGCTTATTATTTGATTGTCCTCGCGCGGATAGACGTATTATATATTCTGTGATAATGTGCTCGGTGACGCTGCTGTAGATGGAGACCTTTTGCACGTGTGAATATGGGTTATATTCCTGATTGTTTTTTGTCTCTTAAATAAATAAAAAGAATGGCCTCTGTGGTCGACACCGGTTTAAAGGTGTCGCCAACTCTCAGGTCCCGGGTTCGATCCCCGGCTGGGTTAATTTAGAATACGAACTCTTCTATATTGTGTCATGTCTGGGTGTTTGTAATTCCACCGTTTTGTCTCTGATTTCCATAACTCAAGTGCTTTATTAGAATAAGCTATGTCGGGATTTATTTTTGATGCTCCGATATTTCGGCGCAGTTGCATGCGCCATGATGCACAAATACTTTAGCTACTTACTAAGGAATCTGAGCAATGTATGTGATGTTTCAAATATGTATTTATTTACGTATGATCTATTTATTTACCATTGTGCACGCGTACAGAACTACGTACATCGCAGCGGTCGTACTGCGCGCGCTACTAAGGAGGGCCTCACGATCCTGATGATGGAGCCCTCTGAAGCATACAACTACGCCAAGATGTGTCGGACACTCAACAAGAGTAAGTTTATTTTTTTAGCAAAATTCCTTTTCATTGTTTATTTTACGCCAGCTGTAGAGAAAGGTTCTTAGGAAGATACATTTTAACTAGATTTTTACCCGACTACAAGAAGAGTGTTATGTTTTTTATTTACTTTTTGTCCCGTTCAGCGACCGAGCTACCAACTTTCCCCGTATAGCCACAATGCCTATCTCCTCTAAAGGAGTTAGTTTCGACCGCGCGGACTCTCAACACATTACTTCTTAGGAAGATACATTTCAACTAGCATTTTTACTCGACTGCAAGGATAGGGTTATGTTTTTTTACTTTTATCTCCCTTAGCGACCGAGATACCAAACTTTCCCTGTATCGCCACAATGCCTATCGCCGCTAAAGGAGTTTCGATCGCGCGATCTCTCAACATATTACTTCTTAGGGAAATACATTTAAACTAGAATTTTTACTCGACTGCAAGAAGATTGTTATGTTATTTATATACTTTTTTGTCCCGTTCAGCGACCGAGCTACCAACTTTCCCCGTATAGCCACAATGCCTATCTCCACTAAAGGAGCTAGTTTAAATCGCGTGATCTCTCACCTTACATCTTAGGAAGATACATTTTAACTAGCATTTTTACTAGACTGCATGGATATGGTTATGTTTTTTACTTTTATCTCCTTTAGCGACCGAGCTACCAACTTTCCCCGTCTAGCCACAATGCCTATCTCCACTAAAGGAGCTAGTTTCAATCGCGTGATCTCTCACCTTACATCTTAGGAAGATACATTTTAACTAGCATTTTTACTAGACTGCATGGATATGGTTATGTTTTTTACTTTTATCTCCTTTAGCGACCGAGCTACCAACTTTCCCCGTATAGCCACAATGCCTATCTCCACTAAAGGAGCTAGTTTCAATCGCGTGATCTCTCAACACATTACATCTTAAGAAGATACATTTTAACTAGCATTTTTACTAGACTGCAAGGATATGGTTATGTTTTTTACTTTTATCTCCCTTAGCGACCGAGCTACCAACTTTCCCCGTATAGCCACAATGCCTATCTCCACTAAAGGAGCTAGTTTTAATCGCGTATTCTCTCAACAGATTACATCTTAGGAAGATACATTTTAACTAGCATTTTTACTAGACTGCAAGGATATGGTTATGTTTTTTTACTTTTATCTCCCTTAGCGACCGAGTTACCAACTTTCCCCGTATCGCCACAATGCCTATCGCCGCTAAAGGAGTTTCGATCGCGCGATCTCTCAACACATGACTTCTTAGGGAAATACATTTTAATTAGAATTTTTACTCGATTGCAAAAAAAAGGTTGTGTTTTTTTATTTATTTTTTTCCCGTTCAGCGACCGAGCTACCAACTTTCCCCGTATCGCCACAATGCCTATCGCCGCTAAAGGAGTTTCGATCGCGCGATCTCTCAACATACTATTACTTCTTAGGGAAATACATTTTAACTAGAATTTTTACTCGATTACAAAAAAAGGTTGTGTTTTTTTATTTTATTTTTCCCGTTCAGCGACCGAGCTACCAACTTTCCCCGTATCGCCACAATGCCTATATCCACTTAAGGAGTTAGTTTCGATCGCGCGGACTCTCGACACATTGCTGCTGAAGAAGAGACGCGCGATGCAAGCCAGCGGGTGGAAGGAGAAGGCGGCCAGGGAGATGGACATGATTATTGATGATGATGACCTGTATCCTTTATATTTATGATGATGATGAAAATATTAGTCCATTTTTTAGCAGCTTAACTTTGAATAGAGTCAATATAAATGATAATACCTACTACAAGATGAATTTTTGAACACTCGACAAATTTTGTGGTGTTGCTTAGATCGGCAAACTGAACAACTTTGTGTGAACAACTTCAAATTCAAATTCAAATTCATTTATTGGTCCATAAATATGGGTATAACAAGATTTTAGGTAGAGAATGGTGTAGTACAGCCATATTTCACCTTATGGTATATGAACATAAGTAAATACATCTTAACATGCTAAAATATTAGAAATTTCAGAATTATTTATTATTATTATTACATTATCATTAAACTTATATCAAATTAATTACAGTCATAATTAATAAAATTATAGTAAGCAAATGCAGAATGTCAGTATTTTAAATCTAGTACTTATTAAATTTTTTAAGTCATTACTTATATTGTATCTATTTTATTATTTAAAAATGTTCTTATGTCATAGTAAGCTTTTTCAGCAAGAAAGCCATTGAGCGCAGTTTTAAATCTTTTATTGTCATTGATCGATCTTATAACCAATGGGATTTTATTATAAATTATAGGCGCCATGCAGTTTACACTCATTCGTCTAAGAAGAGTTTTGCACCCATGAGCTACTTTCAGTGTGCCTTCACGACGACTACCTATAGGGTTCATTTCAAAATTATTTGGGTTATTTCGAACAAAGTTTGCTATCTCAGACAGATATATACATAGACGGCAATATTGATCAGAATAAAAAAGTAATCAGCTGGTATTTTTGGTCGAGTAAGATATTGACGTTTATATGAAACAGCTGATCATTTTTTGCTCTGATTAAGTGGGTCCCATCCCATAGACGAAGTTGTTCATTTTGACGGTCTAAGCAACACCACAAAATTTGTCGAGTGTTCAAGTTTAAGTTGTATCATTTTTAAATTGTTTAATTTTATTATAAATAGGATCGCCTATAGTAAATAACTTACATGATTTAGTGACTATATTGCATTGAAAAAGGCTTAGAAACGAAATAAGTATGACAAAAGATTTTTTGATAATTAATAAAATTATTACGCGATATCATTGGCCATTAATTAAATATGGATGTATTCTTGCCTGAAATAAAATTTATTTTATTTATTTAACATTTAGCCGCCATTGATAAATATAAAAATCAGGGCAGGCGACGAGCGACTAGAGTACATAAATGGCCAAAGTAGAGCTCACCTCGCCTATAAAAAAACATATTATGGAGACAGTTTAAAATTAAAACTAAAGAAAGAAATTCTTTTAACCGAGAAAATTTACACCGAGCTAATAAAATTTTAACGAATGCTGACTTTTAAATAATACTTAACTCGCCTACCAGACCGGTGAAGGAAGTAGACCCGTCCATAGACAAGGAGTTGCGGGCTAGAAAGAGACAGCTGGATTCGATGCTCTCCCGCCCTCTCTTCCCTAAGGGATTCTCATTCAAGTACCCCACGTTGAATGACTCTAATGTGTTCAGTAATATCGAAGAAAACGCATTGCAGGTAAATATGAATCTTAATGCAGAAATTTTAAGGTCTATTTAGCCGTATTTTCTTTATGAAGTATGTTGTGTCTGTTTGTATTGGATTGTTTAGAATAGGCTGTTTTTTTTGTTTTAGTACTTATAAATTCTTTAGTGAGTGAACTATGAAAAACTTACATACAGTTTTGAAAGGAGAAATAATATAGTACTAAGCAATTCAGATAGTACATATATTTTTATTGTTTTTTTTAACAGGTAATGAAAAACGCGATAGAATCTGGCGAATTGAAAAAAGAAAAGAGGAAAAGCAAGAACGCCTCGCTATTGAAATTACAAAAAAAAGATAAATAATGTAAAGCATAAATGTAATATTTGCTAATTATGGAATCTTTAAATATAACCAAATCTTAAAACAATTTTTTATTTAATTTGATATACTTCTTAAATAGTGCACAAAATTTTAAGGGGTCAATGTACTCATGCATACAAACAACTTTTACTATGGTACCAACATTGAAATCGTGAAAAAAAAAACAGCTGTTCCATACATTTTGATCTATTCGATTTTAAATTTTATGGAACAGCTGATTTTTTTCGCGATTTCAATGTTGGTACCATAGTAAAAGTTGTTTGTATGCATGAGTACATTGACCCCTTAAAATTATGTGCACTATTTAAGAAGAACCTTATATATTTAAAAGTTATGGCATACGTAGTAGGTACGTACAGTCAGCGCCAAAATGATCTGAGCAGTAAACCTACCAAAATAGTAGATGAGATGTTACCTGAGAACAATCTAAAGTGCACCTTAATGTCTTGAGCTAAGGTTGATTTTTGTCAAATGATTAGCTATTTTGGTCGACTTTCATGCTCAGATAATTTTGAATTTTGATGCTGACTGTACCAATAGACTTCGACAACTTTAGTACTAGAAATTGCCACCGAAACGCGATCACGTAGCGATTCAAAAGACAATAGATTTTGACAGTTGAAAGTCGGTAAATCGCTATTTCACGCGATATTATATCGTGTTTCGGTGCTCATGCTACGGAGCAGGAAACCACAAAAGCTTTTTAGGAGTTTAAAAAAATTAACGATTAGTAATTATTTATTATGTGGTAAGGTAATACCTAGTGGACCGTCGGCCGACTAGGGTAATTTTCGATCTATCGCATATTGGTACCAGACCACATTGGCAAGATAGCCATTAGTTTGGCGTCTAGGAGGTCAGGGCAGGTAAGTACATTTCACATATATGCTCTTGTGATCCTTGTTCCTTATTCGATCGATATGAAAACATAAAAAAATAGTTCAGGTAATGATGCCGCCCAGGACCCTGTTCACTATTTATATAAATATGCGATCAATATTTTTTTAGCGATGGGTGACCATGTTCACGGTGGCATATCTCCCAGAAGCTTCCTACTTCGCAACCCAGACGATGATATTTGATAACACCAAGCTAATGGCTATCTTTCTAATTTGGTCTGGTCCATTGGGACCTCGCATATTGATGCGATAGATCAAAAATGACCCTAGTTGGCCGACGGTCCATAGTACCTAAAGTCAGGAGAGGAGCAGACTCTACCTAACTAAAAAGCGACCAAACCTTTTTTCGAAGTACTAAATTACAGTTAGACACGCTGAAGGTTATCTCTTGATAATTAATTACTTACTATATGTGGTAGGAGATTAAATTTTTTATCGATTTAACATGATAATTAAAGTCAAGATTGCACATATCATTATCAATAAATAAAATACTATGTCGAGCATTGAATTTGGGTAGTAAAGATTTATTTTTAAAGAAGACTGTGTGTATGTATGTTAGTTGCCATTGATAGTAGCAAAATAATATCTACTTTGTTTATGTAGTCGATTTATTTGCTCGCAAGTGTAGCCTAATTAAAATTGCGGATTATCGCTATCATAGTAGGTATGTTGTATAATCAAAATTAATCAAAATACATAACTATGATTTAAAATATTCTTGTAATTTACTCTTGTTCTTTGTATGTAGGTAATTGAATGATATTTCATTCATTATAAACTGAATGTAGCATTATATTTCTCGATTATCTAACGATAAGATAATATATCACAAATCTATTAAAACAGTACCTATCATTCGAAACAGTTTTAAACATGAAGTGGTTACATTTGGTGATTTTAAGGTAATCATACTTTGTTTTTTTTTTACAACTTTTCCCGGTTTTGCTTACGGATGATGGTAGATTACTGACAGATTCTCTACTAGTTGTCTGACAAAATTCTCCCGTCCGTAAGCAAAATGGATAGTTCTTAAATTATAGGGACCGGAGGTTTAACGTTTATGTTATTGTTTTGTGAATGTTGTTTGAATTATCTTGATCATGTGGTTTTATTGATAAGGTCTGTGTTTTTACTATCTTATATCTATTGTCACGTGATACTGCGAATGCGATGCCCTAATTTTGGAGATCTTTAAAATACATTGTCTCTTTATTAGATTAAAATCGTAGATATTAACTTAAACATATGTGTTTAAACCGCGACCGCGCACCGGACTCGGCTCCGTGGGCAGGCCCCCGACAAGGTGTACCGGCGTGAGGGTGAAGGTACGCCGCTGGATGCGGGCAGCGCAGGACCGAGCCAAGTGGAGATCCTTGGGGGAGGCCTATACCCAGCAGTGGGTGTCGTGCGGCTGATATGATGATGATGATGGCATGCATCGGCCGTGGTCACGGGCTGACTGGAGATACGGTGTTACGCCTCCTCCTCTGCGGTAGAGTCTTTGTCCACCGTCAAACAGTTTTTCCAACACTAATGATGTCCCTATTCCGTATCATAGCCGTATCCTGTTAGCCACCCGCGAACAAACAGGAGAAATTGACTGATAGAAATGAAAAGGGTCTTTGATATTATTACAAAAAAATAAATTTCTTGGGTTCATTGGGCATTGGTATGGTGTCAAAATTGGATATCGATATAATGAGGTAACCGATTACCTACTTGTCCGAAATTTATTTGTCCTAATTTCATTTGACCGAAAACTTTAATTTTCATGTCTTTGAATTTTTGTTTCTTTAACTACGTATTTTTTTCTTCTTTTTTTTGGTGGAGCACCGCTTATCATTCGTTCAATATCCAAAAATATGGCAAGTAAATTAGTGGTGTAATGAATGCTCGGGAATATAATACTTCAACGAAATGTTCTTTCGACCGAGCATAACCTCGATAAAAGTTTTTCGACCAAATGAGACGTCGAAGTAACGAAAAAATCTAATTAATATTAGGTCAACTGATACAGTGGGAAACCTGATTTCGACGAAATAAAAAAGGCGAAGCGATAATAGTCGAAAAGTTGTCGGTAAGATGATATTCGGTCAAAACAAAATTCGACTTTAAGATAGCTAACCATATAATGAATGTGATTTATACATAGATAAATGTAAACAATCTATGAAAGTTATGTAAGCAATCTATGAACACTAGGATTTAATCTCGACACCAGTAGGATGGATGATCACATGATGTGACTGACTGGTGACTGCGCATCATTGGGTAGTTCTTTGCAAATGTGAACGATTGAGTCTTTGAATTCCAGCGTCCTGTTTGTGGTGTTGGACGCGACCTTTCAAAGGTTTCCGCCTAACTTCAAGTTTGGCGCGTCCACTTCTGCTTACCAAATTGAAGGTGCTTGGAATATCAGCGGTGAGTCCCCATTACATTATCTTTGGTATACCAATAATAGACATAGGTAATGATACATTTGAGTAAAGATAGGATCTTGATGGCTCAAGGCTCAATGGCGCAGTGGTTTAGCGCCTGGTCCAGCGATTGCGGAGATCAAGCGACTTTCGCAAAGGTCGGTCATGGGATGGGTGTCCAAAAAGCTCCTCCGTGCTTCGGAAGGCACGCTAAGCCGTTGGTCCCGGGTGCATTTGCATTCGGTAAAACCCACTAATCCGCATTGGGCCCGCATGGTGGGTTATGGCTCATCCTCCTTATCCACCCATAAGGAAGGCCAGTAGTGGGGTCATAAAAATGGCCGATGGTCACATCTGAGAAAGCAATATCGAACTTCGCAAAAGACGTATACGATTGATGATTAGGTAACCGTAAAGTTTTGAAATGTGAAATCTATTGATTGCGATATTCGTTATCGCTTTTACAAGTATTAGGAGTGAATTCCTATCGGCCGTGCATTGAAGGGAGAATTCGCCTCAATCGGCCGCCCGAGACCGCCTTTGCTTAAAATAAGTACAGTACGAGACAAATATCTTGAAACCGGGTGGGAATTGAGCGGAACGCGTATTTTGGGCATGCGTAGCGGTGAGGGGCGCGGGCGGCGGGAGAGGGGCGCGCGCTATTGGTCGCTCACAAGAGCACATGCGCCAACTTATCCCCACTCCGTTGAAAAAATTTCAAGATATATGCCTCGTACTGTAGTAGTGGAGTCATCTATCACAAGCATTCTATCACAATGTAAATGATTACTATTTCATCACCTTCACAGACAAATCTCCCAGCATATGGGATGATTACACCCACTCGTCCACGAGCCTCGTCGCTGACGGCAGCGATGGCGACGTCGCCTGCGACTCCTACCACCACTGGCGACGGGACGTGCAGATGGCTAAGGAGCTGGGGCTACACTTCTACAAGTAAGTATTCCCAGCTGAAACGACTACAGAAACTCGTCCTCGAATCTCCTCACCGATGGCAACGTTGCCTGTGACTTCTATCGCCACTGATCTGCAGATGGCTAAAGAACTGGGGCTACACTTCTGCAAGTATGTAAGTATTCCCAGCTGGGAAGACTACACACCAACTCGTCCTCGAGCCTCGTCGCCCACGGCAGCGATGGCGACATTGCCTGCGACTCCTACCGCCACAGGCGACGAGACGTGCAGATGGCTAAGGAACTGTGGCTACACTTCTACTAGTGAAGTGAAAGTGAAATATACTTTATTTAAATGAGCTCACATAATAAGCATTTTTAAATCGTCAATTCTTTTACCCTACCACCCATTAATAGCTGCGTTTCCACACGACATAAAAGTGCAATATACGGCGTTTCTTGATCGAGGGATATCCTTTGGCAGGGCAGGGTGCACCTTCTGAACCCTTAGATCATTTTAAGAAGGGGAGCCATCTTGGATTTTTGTATGGAAGGGACGGAAAATCGGAAAATAATTTTCCAAACATACTAAGTTTGGGCTCTTGCAGGAAGAAAACCACTAAATGAATTTTTATGAAACATACGTCAAATAACTCGTAATATACTCTTATCTAACATCCTGGAAGCATTTTTGAAAAAATTCACATCATGTATTTTTTTTTTGATTTTTTTTGTGTCTGGTACTTTAACTCATAGAATACTGGGATCGAAATATTTCAGAATTTTAAAATGTTATTTTTTTCAAAATTGCTTCCAGGACGTTAGATAAGAGTATATTAGAACTTGTTTGGCGTATGTTTCATAAGAATTCATTTAATGGTTTTCTTCCTGCAAGAGCCCAAACTTAGTATGTTTGGAAAATTATTTTCCTATTTTTTTTAAACCGGTAGCTGCAATGTAATAATATTATATATTTTTGGAATCAGCTCAAAAATCCCTTTTATCCGATATCCCACACGATTGGTTTTGAAAAAAAAAATTCAAATTCCATACAAAAAAAGATTGTATTTTATCTCCCTCCCATACAAAAATCCAAGATGGCTCCCCTTCTTAAAATGATCTAAGGGTTCAGAAGGTGCAACCTGCCAAAGGATATCCCTCGATCACCAAACGCCGTATTTTTTACTGAACACACCGGACTATAACGTCTTTTAGTTGACAAGAAAAATGGGCGCAAAAAACTTGTCAGCTTTATCAGATGGAACGATATTTACAAATATTTATATCGTTTTCCAGACATTATATTAACAAAGATTAACTAATAAATAACATTATTTAATTAGCTCATTTCTTAATGAATTTCAAATTTCTTAATCAATTTACAGGGTTCAAGCTAAATTCAAAGTTTGAACTTATTATTCAGTAAACAAAAACATACAATTCAATATGCGTTAAGATAGGTAGTCAGAAGCAGACCCATTCCCACTGGCAGCACCCATTCACGAGCATGACGCATGAACCAGTAAAACCTAGTAAATAATAATCCCAGCATACTATTGGAACACAAGAACAGCATTCAAAAAATTTGTTAGTTGAATACAGCGCACTGACAATTTTTTTGTACTAACGAATTATACTAATAGCTCGCTTTTCAACAACTTATTAATTTGACAGGGAAAGCGGCGCGGCGTCACCATTTGGATGCCAGCTTTCTTTTGACAGACAAGCATTAGTATAATAAAGACCTAAAGCAAACATTCTTAAAGTCTAAAATACTTTAAACTTTTAGATTTTTGCATTCACAATGCTATTTTTATATTAAGATGAATAAATAATGAAAAATATTAGAAAAAATCGGCTCACCCGTAGCAACTTAGACGGGATTCGAACCCGCACCCTTAGGATTCCGGCCCAATGCACTACCACTAATAATATTTTTCTAATATTTTTCATTATTTATTCATCTTAATATAAAAATAGCATTGTGAATGCAAAAATCTAAAAGTTTAAAATTGTACTGTTTCACCTTAATTGATTGTCTGGCACCTGCAAAGGTTCTACAACCGAATGTCGAAGTAGTTCTCTTCACATTGGTGAGATGGCGCTGATCTTCAGCGGAAGCGTGGAAAGTATTGGAAAATTTCGCCACATCCCTCAGCGGCTTGGTAGCATAATTGGTAGTGCATTGGGCCGGAATCCTAAGGGTGCGGGTTCGAATCCCGTCTAAGTTGCTAAGGGTGAGCCGATTTTTTCTAATATTTTTCATTTTTATTCATCTAAAATACTTCTCCCTGCAGGTTCTCTATATCGTGGGCACGCCTCCTCCCCAGCGGGCTGGCCAATGAGATCAGCGCGGACGGCAAGAAGTACTACAACGACCTCATCAACGAGCTGATCAACCATGGCGTCGAACCTGTGGTCACTTTGTACCACATGGACCTGCCGACCAGGCTGCAGAACTTCGGTGGGTGGAATTAATACTTATTTTAAAGAAGTTTGGTTTTAAAACGAGGCCTTATTTTGAAGAACATAAATTTGAAATTGTCTGGTTGTAGGTAGAGTCTGCTCCAAAAGTATTGAGAGGAAAGAAAAAAAAAATTAAGTGAAATATTAATAAATAAAGTTTTGAGGCAATGTGCTATGGTTTATTTTTTCATTTTGTATGTTGTCTCAAATAAATATTACTTATTTCTTTCTTTCTTTCTGATTTTTTTTTCCGCGATTTCGTGATTTAGGTCAGTAGGGTAAGAATTTAAATCGGATTTAATTCCTACAAAAGGTTTTATTGTTTTAATAGCTTCATTTGTTGCCAAATATGACTGTCCTAGGTTTTCCCCCCCAGCGGAGTTGTGCTTAAGTGATGGGGGGGTAAAAATGTAAGTACCCCAAAAGGGGTATTTTTGCGGTGTTTTTGTTATATCTCGTTTTTTATCAAGATTGTGTAAGAAGATTTTAAAGTTGGGTAAATTCCAAACAATTTGAGGGTAGAACGGTTTTGATTCGAACGATAGTTTTGGAGACACAAAGCATACCATATTTAATACTACTATCATTTTTCGTTTGCAAAATAACTTTGTTTTTCATAGTGTTTGTATGAATAACAAAGTTATATTTGCGGTTATGGAAAATGTGCTATATCTCTAAAACTGCTAACTATATCTCGTTCAAACAAATTTTCGTTGAAAACGTTTATTAAGATTTACAGCATATATATTTTTTAGATTTTTCACTCTCTTATTTCAATAGTTAGACGTGGGGGACACACAATAGAAATTTTGGTAGACATCGTGTAACTTATCAAATTGGTCTAATTTCGAAAAGCTGTGTCTCCAAATCTATCGCTCGTATCAAAACCGTTCTACCCTCAAATTGTTTCATATTTAACCAACTTTAAAACCTTCTTACACAATTTGATGAACAACCAGTCCTTCCAGGTCAAATCCCCTTTTGGGGTACACTTTTACCCCCCACCACTTAAGCACAACTCCGCCGGGGGGGGGGGGGGGACCCAAGGATAGTCATATTGGGCAACAAAAGATGCCATTAAAACAATAAAACCTTTTGTAGGAATTAAATCCGATTTGAAGTGTTTCTTGGTTTAATGCTACTGAACTAATTGGCCCTATAATAAAAGTAGTTCATTAGCGTGGTCTGAACACCCCTTTTCATTTTTAGATATACTATAGGTGTAGAAATTCGTTACATATTAAAGTAAACCATTGACGAAACTTAAAAAAATATTTCACATTCCATCCCAGGTGGTTGGGCCAACCCCCTAATCGCCGATTGGTTCACCGCGTACGCTCGCGTCTCCTTCTCCCTATTCGCCGACCGCGTCAAAACCTGGATCACTATTAACGATCCTCTGTCCACCTGCGACGGCGGCTACTCCGGGCGCTTCGCCCCCGCGGTCCGCAGCCCTAACGTCGGCTCGTATCTGTGCAGCAAACATGTGCTGGTGGCGCATGCGAGGGCCTGGAGGATGTACGATAGGGAGTTTAGGCCGAGGTATGGAGGTAAGGGTTAAAGTCAAAGTTATTTGTGTTCTAATTCTAAATGCAGTACAGACAGGGCTCTGTCACTCCGCGCGCGAGTATGAAGCGCTCGGCGTCCTCTGAGAGGACAAATTTTATGCGTCAGAAAAGATAAGACCTACGCGATAGAAAGAGAGGCAACTACTAGGTGAATGTTTTGGAGCGAAGAGAGCGCAGTACGACCTGAAATGGACTTTATTGTGTCGTAGCAAGAGTCGCAATTTATTTAAACGATTTTGCGGCGCGCAACTTCTGTACGCTAGTATTATTATCTATTCTGTGGTACAGATACCGGCACCTAACTTGGCAGGACAAAGATGAGACTTAGAATTATAAAAACTTAGAACGATAGTTCCCTACAAAGCGCACTGTCAAAAGTGAAGCAAATAAAACTAAGCCTAAATGGCTCAGTTCTCTGATTTTAATCTTTCATAGGTCAATTTATCTACCTATAAGGCAATTAGTTACTATTTTATTGGTTTTTAGTTACGATTAGGTAACGTATGAAGGACATAAAAAGAAAACAGCCATTTTGGCTTAGGTTTTTTGCTTCACTTTACATACATGGACAGAAAGCCTAAAAAAGTCTGACAAATAAAATGCGTCGATCGAATTGTTGTGGAAAAACAATGAACTTTCTAACATAATTCTGTCAGAATAATAATAAATAAAAAAATGTGTCACCCACACAAAAATATAAGTACCTATATATATTTAAAAAAATATATATTTTAGTGAATCTATGACACACATATTGCGAATTTTGAAAACAATCTAATGATAACAAAGGGCCTGGAATGAAACTAATATGATTTGATGTTCGGTTTTCATTATTGTAATTTTTTGGCCTTATTCCCTTTGTCCGCCACTTACATCGAAAAAAAAACAAGTAATTTTTTTATACCTACATACAGCGGAGCGTCGATTATCCGAACGTCGCTCAACCGAACAACCGCTTATCCGAACGTAGTAACGCGCGGGTCAATGCTCCCACCTCCCACCACGCGGGTCTCGCGCGCGCCACCCGCGCTTCAGTTTTCGCCCACTTGTCGCGACTTTTTCACTTGTTACTGTACTCGTATGTCACTTAAGATGTGCACGCGTCATTAAAGATCTTCATAAATGTAAATAATATGGTTTTCATTTACCTGTACGTAAATTTGTATGGCTGAATCAATATATTGTACATACATACATACATTAGTTCGATTATCCGAAAATACCGGTTTTCCGAACCCACGTTCCCCAATTAGTTCGGATAATCGACGCTCTACTGTATATCTTGCTCCAGTGGTGGACAATGGGAATTGACCGTACATACTTTATTTTCCGATACACACCAGTGGTGGACAAACAGTGGGGACACTAGGAATAGGCCTATTTTTTTATATATTTTAATTTAATTTTAGGTAAAATATCGATGGTAAACCAGGTAATATGGTTTGAAGAAGATAATCGAGCAAATGCAGATCTTGCAGAGCTTCTAATGGAACACAGTGTAAGATTTAATTTTATTTCATACTTTTAAATTAAATGATTAAGTACAGTAGCCGGCAAACATCTTAAAATCGGGTGGGGATTGCGCAGAACGCGTATTTTGTGTATGCGTAGCGGTGAGGCGCGCGGGCGGCGGGAGGGGAGAGGGGCGCGCGCTATTGGTCGCTCGCAAGTGCACATGCGCGAACTTATCCCCACTCCGTCGAAGAGCGTCAAGATGTTAGCCTCGTACTGTACTAATAAAATTTTTAACACGTTTTTATTAGGTTGCATTCGCGTTTGTTTGTTTGTGTGTTTCTCCACAAAGTTTGCGAACGATTTTATCCTAACTTCCCGATGAGCTAGAGACTTGAAACTTTGAACATAGGCCAGAACTGGAAGGCAATGCAATATTATGGTGTCATTGAGCTGATCTGATGATGAAGCCGGAAGAAGGCCACAGGAACTCTATGAAGAAACCATACAACCCCTTCGTGTTTGGGCTCGTTTGAATCGTCTTGACGAGTACTTTGTTGGGAAATAGTGTCCGAGGATCTGATGATGGAGCCGGAAGAAGGCCATAGGAACTCTATAATAAAACCACGCTACCTCATCGAGTTTGGGCTCATTTTAATCGTCTTGACGAGTACTTTGTTGGGAAATAGTGTCCAGGGTCTAATGATGGAGCCGGAAGAAGGCCACTGGAACTCGGTAATAAAACCATGCAATCCTGTCTAGTTTGGGCTCGTTTGAATCATCTTGACGAGTACTTTAATGGGAAATAGTGTCCGAGGATCTGATTATGGAGCTGGAGGAAGGCCATAGAAACTATAATAAAACCATGCAACCCCAACGATTTTGGGCTCGTTTGAATTGTCTTGACGAGTACTTTGTTGGGAAGTTTCCAGGGTCTGATGATAGAGCCGGAAGAAGGCCACTGGGACTCTGTATTAAAACCATGCAGCCCCATCGAGTTTGGGCTCGTTTGAATCGTCTTGACGAGTGCTCCGATAGGAGATGGTATATTTTTAGTCTTAGCTCGTTAACTAAAACGTTTTACTAGTCCGTTTTAATGTTTTTAGTCCAACTTTTTTGTAATAAAAACGTGTTTTAAAAAAGTTTTTTTTCAGTATATTTTCAAGATAGAACGAGCAAGACAGATGTTTCTTTAACTTTCACTTCGCTATCGAAAGATTTAGGTACTACTGACAACACATAAGCATTATCACTCCTAAGGTTAAAATCGAGGCACACAGCGCCGTCATCACTCACATACATACATTAGTGGCTTTACCATGAGTTGATGCAAACTGTTTCCGCTACCGTTGGAATATATTATATTTTCGAAGATCGATAGTTTAGTTACAATATTAGAACAGAC
Source organism: Agriphila tristella (assembly GCA_928269145.1). Classification (NCBI taxonomy): domain Eukaryota; kingdom Metazoa; phylum Arthropoda; class Insecta; order Lepidoptera; family Crambidae; genus Agriphila; species Agriphila tristella. The sequence goes on along the minus strand of OV743429.1, from coordinate 7,015,407 downwards.
ACTAATGTTATCTAAATTATAAAATATTTGTATATTAATAATTATCCTAAAGAGAGTATTTGATCCAGGTAGGTCGGTTCTCCCACCCAATCTACTCGAAGGAGGGGGGTTGGCCGCCATCTTTGGACAAGTTCATAGCAGAGAGCAGTAAGAAGGAGGGACACGTCAAATCCAGGCTGCCCGCCTTCACGAGAGAAGAGATTGAGCTTATCAGAGGCAAGTATCTTCTTCGTTCAAGTTCTTATGTGTGCAACACCGTGAGCTAAGCTGAAAGAAGCTTACTTCGCTAACTTTGCTCATATCATAGTAGGTAGCTAAGGGTCAACTCAAGCTGGGCGCGAAGCGAAGCGAAGCGCATTGTTTAATTTTAATGTTAAATAATGTTTATTTTCACACCACAATCATAGACACACATACAGATGTGCATACAGTTGTACAAGATAGAGTGGTACAATCTAAAGATTGTGGCGGGCTGATACCTGAACTAGGAAGATTCCTGTGTCTCAGGTTACCAACCCTCCACCCCAAACAAAATCATAATACAATAAAAACAATATTCACTAAAAAAGAAAGCAAATGCAAATTCACCCTTATTTTCAAAAGTATAATGCTCTTTTTCTTTGTAGATGAAAGAAATGCGCGCCAATTCGCGCGCCAACCGTACATATTCGTGCGCTTCGCTTCGCGCTCAGCTTGAATAGGGAATATGCATCAATTTTTTTTTAAATCTTAATCAAAAGTATAATGCGTGAGAAAGTTAACTGTAATATTAAAACTTTTCTCTTGCGTATTTTTCTCATGATATAGTTACTTGAAGTTAGCGCGCAGCAGCACCCGCCGAAAACGCTCCATACAAAACGGTGACATCACACATCACGTTTCAGGTGTGTTTCGGCGCGTTTAATATGGAGTTAGCCAATAATCTTCAATTATCTCCCTAAATTTTGCGTTTAAGTACATATGTGTCATACAAAATATTGTTTCTTATTCGATATTCTATCTGACTGTAAAGTGTATTATATCCGAAAATGAAAAAAAAATATCGTTATTTTCCCCTGATTTCATCGTGTGATAAAACTAGGATTATACATTTTTTTATTTTTTTTCCTGTTCCATCATGTTTTTATAAGTGTCCGCAGCGGTCAAGCTCAAATTCATCAAAATCGGTGACTTATGCATATTCCCTATTGACCCTAAGTAATATCCTCCCTTAGGTATTAATAAGCCCTTGCTCTTTGGTCAATTTTTTTTAAGCGTTAGGAAAGTAAAAGTATTAAGTAGTCAGTTTCGGCCTTTTTGTATTAAAAATGATAAAGATACCACAGCGAGGAACATCGTCATCATCAAAATTACCAGACTTGAAGTTGCTGAAACATTTTTTGCTGTAGTATTCGACAAAGCATCTTCTCCATTAACAATACAAATCTTTCTTTGAGCGCTAGAACCATTTTTTTTTTTTCGTCATTTGATTGAAAAACGCGTCTAATAAAATAATTAAAATTATGAAAAAGCAAGACAATAATTATCAATTTGTTTTAATTTTATCGCAATTAACATAAATACAACACGCAAAATTAATGCTTCAAAAAGGCCGCGAACTTTTCCGTCTCTACCTTTACCTATAATACACCGACACCGTCATTTTGTAGTCGTTTTAATTAACTTAAGGGTGTGTTGTACCAATGAAAATAAACATTTTTGCCCAAGAAACATGGCTCGAAAAACGACAAAAAATTTTGGGTCTCCCATACTAAGTAGACAGCTAAAACATTTTATTAGTATGGGAAAGTCAATTTTTTTTGTCGTTTTTCGACCCATGTTTCTTTGGCAAAAATATTTAGTTCCGTTAGTAGAACACTCCCTTAAGTTAATTAAAACGACTACAAAATGACGGTGTATATGGAATTGGCAAAGTTTTCGCTAAACATAGCGTTTGAAAATGTCAAATCCATACCATCAAGGTATGGATTTGACGAGCGCTTAAAATGGTCCGAGCTATAAAATATACATCGTTATTGAATATAAAATATGTTACAAAATTATTTATAACAAATGTTTGCGCAGCATTGTTTCTTTGTTTACATTTCTTTGTAAAACATTTCATCCCTATTAACTTTTTTCTCTCAGGAACGTTTGACTTCTTTGCTCTAAGCCAGTTCATGAGCGCAGTAGTACGAGCGGCGACGCCGGGCGTAGCACGAAGTATCTCTAATAAGTCTGTGAGCAAAGATACTTGGCCGTTGGCGGGTCCCACGGAGTTTGGGGCTGAGCTACATTATAGGGACGACTGGGGACACACGTCCGTGCCCTGGGTAAAGGTATGTTGTATAATAGATATAACAACAAGTTAAGATACGGGTCGAATTGAGTGCCTCCCTCCTTTTGAAGTCGGTAAAAAACGGGCAAACGACATAGGTGTAATTACAAAATATTTTTAAACTGTCACAAAAGATGTTAAACTTTTTATGCTGCTTTAAACAGTGATTTTTAAACAGGTGTTTAAAAATCTTTTGTAAAAAAACACCCAAACTCTAATAACTCTGTTGGCGAAGAGGTGTGGCCGTTGGCGAGTCCCACGGTGTTTGGGGCTGTACTACACTATAGGGAAGGGACGCCTGGGGAAACACGTTCGTGCCGTGGATAAAGGTATGTTGTAAGTGTAATGATATAACAACAAGTGCGGCCAACAAAACGAGCAAACAATGTAGTATCTTTAATAAGTCTGTTAGCGAAGAAACTTGGCCGTTGGCAGGTTCCACGGAGTTTGGGGCTGTACTGCACTATAGGGATGACTGGGGAAACACGTAAATACTGTGGATATTACTAATAGTGGGTTAACTCGGCCATGTTGGCAAGGCAATGACGAAGTGGGATACTGGGTGGGACGTATCCCCCACCGCTACTAGGGAGTCTCACTCTGCGCTTAAACTTTTATACTAGCGTACTGCTCGCGGCTGACTCAGTCGAGCCAGTGCACGAGGGATGGCATGTGTCGGTTGAGACAGAGCTACGCGACAGAAAGAGAAGCGCTTCGGAGGCGCTTATAGCGCTGTGTAATTTGAAATTGCGTTTTATTATCGTGCAACGAGAGTACCTTATTATTTGATCGTTCTCGCGTGGATGAATCTCTGTACGTTTAGTAGGTACTATTTTATATTCTGTGCGGCTACCTCGATAGTGAACCGGATCAAAAAATTTTTAGCTAAACAAGCATACAGGCATACTTATAACACAGAAATTTAATTTAATGTGTTTTATACCGTTCCCAGGTGAACCCAAAAGGCTTTCGTAACTGTCTGGTGTGGCTGAAGGTGCGCTACGGGGACATCCAATACTTGGTGACGGAACACGGATATCCGGATCGAGGCTGTGACTTGAACGACAGGGCCCGGGTCAACTTCTACAAGGAACATTTAACACAGGTAGGTTTAGAATATTACTTTATTCGATTTTGAAGTACATTACTCGACATCTAATGTACTAAGATTTAAAATCGATTGGAAAAAATAAACAGCATCACGCTGCCGTCCCACTTCTGATGAATTCGTCGATCTTTAAACTTAACATCCAACACATTAATGGCCGATTGCACTAAACTTAAGAATCGCCTAAGTCTTTTCCTAACTACAACTCGACCAAGTTAACTTAGCGAATGACAGCAAGATGACGGCTAAGTTTATGACACCGTTTAAATTTGGTCATGTTGTAGTTAGGAAAAGACTTAGGCGACTCTTAAGTTTAGTGCAATCGGCAATAAGAGGGCTTATTCTGCACACTAGCGCTGTCATTGAAAAAGAACATACTGCTAACTAAAGAAGAAATGTGAATTGTTTTATTTTGGTGAACTCCGAGAAGCTATGCGGTATTTTTTATCGCTTAAACAATATTTTCTAGCCTGTCGTTTAGTTTAATGGAGTTATTTTGCTTAAAGTATACAATACTCCGGGCTGATAAATATTTGGTCGTACAAATTAAGTCTGTCGTGGTATGTATGCTGTGCTAACGCACAACAAAATATAACTATTTTCACATAAAACACCTAGTTGTTAATGTTTAATATTTTTTTTTTAATTCTTTATTGTTTTAGTTATGGCTGGCTATTAAGAAGGATAAAGTGGACGTGATTGGGTACGCGGCGTCTCTCATGGATGGCTTTGATTGGACGCACGGATACACGTAAGTAACGACCAGTCTCGCACGGCCATGTTGTTCTAATTATGTTGTTCTTCACAGTTCTTGTTAATTATATTGTTCTTGGCTGTCGCGCAGTATTTTTTTTTCCTGAAACTGACCTAGGAACAATGAAAGATCAAAAGTGGCGCCCCCAGATATATTTTTTTCTGGACACGCTTGACGGTGGATTGATAAGTCCATGACTTTGTAATGAAGAAACACTTTTTTCGGAATATTATGTTTTATTTGTCTACATAATCTTATTGTAGCTCTGCGAGTCTGCGTATTCAGTCCAACGAAGTTCCTACCTCTTTAACCCATTATTTTTTTCCTTCATCGCCTGAAAACATTTCGGACACCACACCACCTTTTGGCTTGATGAAAATCTTTGCCCGCCAAGACATTTATTCATGTTTGGTAGGAGAAAAAAATCACAGTGAGTGGGTTGAATCTAGAGAATAGGAAGGATTCGCATCTTCATTCGATGAGTTTTGATGTCATGAGTGCCGCCGAGAGGGTCGACAGGGTCATTGAGAAAAGTTAGAAGTCGTTGGAGCTTTTTGTTTTCAAAAGTGATAATCTTTTGCCTCTTTTGAAATAAAGTAGTGTAAAGATTCCTTAAGGAATTTCTTTTTAAGATGAAGAAATAAATTATTAAAAAAAGTATTTCTTCTTTTCAAAGTCATGGACTTATCAAACCACCCTCGTACGTTCGACGTTTAATTGTTTCCTATTGTTATTATTATTACATGCCAATAAATTGTCAACCTTGTTAATAGTAGATTATACAACAAGTGAAAAAAGAAGGAATTTAGTTCGAGGTACTATGTTGGATCCCGAGAGCAGCGAAGGATTCTAGTGTTGAATCCCGAGCGTAGCGAGGGATTCAAAAGTAGAATCCTGAGCGAAACGAGGGATACAAAGGACCGAGATGAAATTTTTTTTCACGAGTTGTGCACTCTACTTTTTACCATTGACTGCGAGAAAACAATAGCAGTACTTACACCTATAGTACCTATTTATAGTTATCAAATTTTATTATTTAGATAGGTAATCGGTAATTTAACCGTTAGAAAATAGTGAAACTATAAGTTTTCCAATGACATAAAACAACCATGCTATGAGGGAAATTACATGATCAGTCTGACATCAGTCCATTTCATCAGTTTGTATAGACTTTGAATTTTTACAGACTGAAGATCGTACCAGACTGATGGAATGGATTGACGCAAGACTGAACATCTAATCTCCCTCTAATATAAAGAAAAGAACCCAAAGATAAGACACTAAAAAGAACCTAATTAATTTGGCGAGATATTTTTTTAGACAAGAACCCAAAGATAAGACACTAAAAAGAACCTAAATAAAATTGGCGGGATTTTTTTTTTTATTTAATTGTATAACTTAGCTTTATCTATGGAATAGCTCCATACTTTCAGCACGTTTTTTTTTGTACATAATTCATGATGCGCGCTTGTTCCAAATTCAAAATATTTTTATTCACTCGGTGAATAAAACAGCGTATTATTCACTCTTATCGTTGAATTAAACGCACTTTTTAGAGTGGCGATGGTAAAAAAGAAGATAATTGACTGTGTGTGACTCAAATATTCAACAATATATATAATTTTGTTGTATTCATATTTTTTTCAGATCCAAATATGGTCTGTACGCAGTCAACCTTTCGGATCCCCTGCGCACACGCACGGCCCGTAGCTCAGCACATTTCTACTCGTCAGTCATCAAGAACCACGCCTTAGGCACGCCGGAAGACCACAGCTCATACATAGTTGTATGGGTCATTTTAACTGTTCTATTGATCACAGTTGTCCTATGCGCTATGTTTGTTAAGTATTACAAGGAAGTTAAGAGTTATAAAGGAAAAAGACAGTATGAAAATGTAGGGTTGTCTGATATTTCTCTGTTCCCTGCACGGTCTTAGAATATAGGGTACCAATCTAATATCAAAAAATAAATACCGTTATTTGTTACATTTGATATTTTTTTTATATAGCTGCTGGCTGGCTGACATAATTTGTAAGTTTAATTTTATTAAACTGTTTTTCTTAATTTATCTTTGAATATTAAAATTATCTTTGTAGCAAATAAGCATAATGTATATACTAGAACTTCCATATATTTAGTAGACAGTTTAGTAGTTCCACCAAAAAATATAATTAAATAATGTTTTTTTTTACCTTATATGATGTACCTACCTATCTATGTAAAGGTACAACCATGTGCCTTAATGTTCTGGTTATATTCAACATTGTTTTATGTTATTTTATCCACTCAATATTTTAATTACTTAATATTCAAGCTGCTGAAGTGTGTTATAAAGTGTTAAATATTTATTAACTTAGGTTAAGTTATGTTGTGTAAGCTTGTTTATTTTTTGTTAATTAAATAATATTTTGAACAGAACGTTCAACCGAGTTTTTATTTGGGTACAACTGAAACAAAAATTTTGGTTTTCAATTGATCAATCAAAGTGGGGCCATAATGTTCTGTAACGTCACGGTCAACTCCATTTGATTTGGATGGTACCTAAGTTTAAATTGAATTTGAAGATATTGGTAACCCAGTATGCTGCTGTGTACAGTACGAGGCACGTATTTTGAAATCGGGTAGGGATTGCGCGAAACGCGTATTTCGGGTAAGTATGCGTAGCGGTGAGGGGCGCGGGCGGCGGGAGAGGGGCGCGCGCTATTATTGGTCGCTCACAAGAGCACATGCGCGAACTTACTTATCCCTACTCCGTCGAAAAAATTTCAAGATACGTGCCTAGTACTGTATACCAGCGCTTATCATATAAGAGCAACGAAATATTTACCGGGAATCGAACCCGGAACTTCATAAACGAATGGTGCGAAATAAGACCGAAAGTGATGCCGCGGTGAATTTCAATTGATATTGTAATTATAATACACTAAAAACTACGTGGAATTTTATAGACCCATAGTCTATTATTTTTAGAACTCATCATTACATTCCCTCGTAGGTCAAAAAAACCTTTTCTAATAAATAAAAACAATGACTTAGATACAAAAATATGCGCTTAGGTGTCAATAATACCCAGACCCATACCTGCAGATGTGGTGAAACTGTCACCGAGCTGGGGCACCACGGCCTGTCTTGTCAAATGAGCGCTGGTCGCATACCACGCCACGCTTCCCTCAACGAGGCGATCCGTCGGGCTCTTGCCACAGTAAATACTCCGGCAACGTTGGAACCCAATGGACTAATTCGTTCCGATGGCAAAAGACCCGACGGGTTGACCTTAATCCCATGGAGACAAGGCCTGGTGTGGGACGCGACCTGTGTCGACACATTGGCCCCATCCCATCTTCAGGCAACTGTCAGTCGTGCGGGTTCGACTGCCGCAAACGCCGAAACACGGAAATGTAACAAATACCGGGACCTCGGGGGCAACTATATATTCATACCCATAGCCTTTGAAACAATGGGCCCGTGGGGTCCAGAGGCCAAATCTTTTATAAAAAGAACTCTCCAGACGTCTCTGCGAGGCCACCGGGGACCGCAGGGCTGGTAACTTTTTCGCTCAGAGGTTAAGCCTCGCCATCCAAAGGGGAAATGTTGCCAGCCTTTTGGGCACCATGCCTCGTGGGGATACTCTGGAGGAATTGCATTATTTGTAAATACTGTATTTAGGATTAAGTTTTTTTTTTATATATTTGTTTGTCAATAAAATTTGACTACCTAACTAAAAAAAAGTACCTTTCGAGATACAAATTAGTTTATTTACATTACTTACAAAATATCCAAAAATTACATCTTGTAACAATCACAGCTATTTACAATTTTATTATGACGATTAAATATAATTACACTTTTTCAGCAATCAATAGATGTTTTTTTATAAAATTATAGGTAAGTAATAAAATTTATCCCTACAATGGACTTTACAAAAACTGTTCGACATCAAGTCGATTTTCCATATCTAAAAAACCAAGCCATGTTCATTATTAAAATCAAACGTTATTTTTTTTAATTATGATTTAGTTACGTAATTCTGCAGTTTTTAAATTACTCTGTTAATGTTTATGAAAGATAAATAACAAGGACATTAATTTTAATAATCATTAATGCTATATGCAGACTGTTATGTTATGTGTACATACCAACGATCTCTGAGATCGTTGGTACATACTATAGGTTCTAGCTCAGCGATTCTCCCGATTCAGCGTCTTTTGGCTACGGAACCCTTTTTGGTTCACCGTTTTTGGGCGGAACCCTAGTAAACTAACTGTAACATTGTTTTTTTACGTGAAATCACACCATACTGAGGCTTTTTGGCTTGGTGTTCGCATGTTGTAAGTAAAGTTTTACTTTAAAAGAAGGAATTTGTAAGATATATTTATTTGGTTATTAAAAGATATTTACTTATCGCGGAACTCCTAAGAGTCTCTTACTCCCCAGGGTTCCGCAGAACACCATTCGGAAACCGCTGTCTAGCTAGTCAATTAAAATTAGATGAACTAACTTAGAAAACAACGATTTTCATGAAGTGCTACAACAAAACTGAGATTGTGGCCTGTTAACATATTATTATTTATGAAATACTTTTATTGTTGCTCAATTGGCTTTTTTGTTAACTTACTAATTATCGCAAATAGTTCTTTCAGCAGATATTTGCAGAATATCACCAACACATTCAGGCAAGGCAAGACTGATTTTTATCAGTAAACATAAGGGGCCATCCACAAATTACGTCACACGAATTTCATGATTTTTTACCTCCTCTCCCATCCTTGTCAAAGCTGGTCACATTTGTGAGACCCCCCTCCCTAGTGTGACGTCACATATTTTACAATTTTTACATCTAGAAATAATTATTGAATTGAAACAGCAGCAGCAGTTCAAAAATTTGTAAATGATTTTGAAATGTGACGTCACGAAAAGGAGCCCTCCCACCCCCTTGTCACACTTCGTCGACCCCCTCTCTCCCCCTTAACGAGTGACGTAATCTATGGATAGCCCCTAAGGGTCCATGCGGAAGATCATTTTTAAACGAGGATCCAATGCGCGTAATCGGTCGGGGCGTGGCCGTGGCCACACGAAGCTGTGAAGGGCGGCGCGACGAGCGATTTTTTTTTAAATTCATTCGTCATTGCGCGGTTGAGCTTATCATCATATCAGCCGCACGACACCCACTGCTGGGTATAGGCCTCCCCCACGGATCTCTACAACGATTGTTCCTGCGCTGCCCGCATCAACGGTTTCCCGCGATCGTCGGTCCACCTTGTCGGGAGCCTACCCGCGGAGAGCGTCGCCAGGTGCGCAACCCTTTTTGAAATGGTCATTGGTTCTTCGCACTATGTGTTCCCGCCCACTACCACTTCAGCTCAGCAATTCTTCGAGCAATATCCTTCAGACGGATCTTTTCATTTCGGATTTGATCACGCAGCTCATCATACAGAAGTTATTTGGCATCATATACCATGTATTGAATTCGCTCGTCGCACCGCTGCCGTATCCGGTCGCTCTATTATTGCTTGGCCAGATTGTTAGCTTTGTATGATCATTCATTCATCAATAATTTACACAAAATTCTAAATTACAGCCTTTGTCCTCAAACGTGTCTTAAACCCTACTATACTGGAGATCTGCGATTTAAAATCACTATACAGTCCAGAACTTGCCAATTTTCATAAGTCCACTTTGGCACCTATATTGCTGAGCGGTATCGCTTGTAACTCCGTCCGTAGGCAGAGGAACTCTCCGGTCACACAAGTTATTGCCGCACAAGCCACGTTGAGGACCCACCATGAAAATGTGGTGGGGAAAGTGCCATTATATATCCAACAGACGATAAGGTGAATTATGTAGAAGGTGCAACTGAAAATAAAATATACATTTCTTTTTTACACTTATACACTTAAAATATTTCACAGCATGAAGCAGATCAGGGGCGTTTTAGAAAAGAATTCCAAATAAATCCTAACACTTGTTAGTTCATTGCGTCGTTTATTTATTTGCTACTAGCGGCCGCCCTCGACTTCGACTGCGTGGAAAGGTTTTTGTTTTTTTGATGATAGGTGCCCTATGTCCTTCTCTGTACCCCTGTCCTGACAACCTGTATGCAAAATTTTATGATGATCGGTTCAGTAGTTAAGACGTGAAGGCGTAACAAACAAACGAACAAATGGACTTTCGCATCCTTACTTAATATTATAAATGCTTATCTAAGGCAGTATAGAAATAAATAATGAATATAGGTTCGATCTGGTACCTGAAATCTAAGCACAGCTTAGTCCGTCCTACAATTGTCCACATAGCAAAGGCACCAACGATTGCATTTAATACAAAAGCAGCAATCACTGAACGTCCTTCATTGTCACGTACATGAATTTCCTGCAAATTCAATAGATTTTAAATTTGTAAAAATATTTAATATCTCAGACTGTAAACTTTACAATTAGTCATTTTAGATTTCCATCATCAGTAACAACAATATTCTGATGCAACATTTCTAAATGGTAAATTAAAGGTTTTTTCGCAGACAGAACGGAACAGGGCTATTTTTTAATATTGTCGCATTTAAAAACATAGTGACAAAATATACTAGATGACAAATAGAACAAGAGGGGATGTGGATGAGACGAGGAAAATGAGTTTCTCGTTGTGTACACAGCAACCTTAAAATATACCTAAAGTAATTATATTACAAAGAAACAAGGAAAACTTTATGAATGAAACAGAAAGAAGGCAACAGCCATGAGTTTTACAAACCCTGCTGCAAGTTTTTGTATTTCATGTACAAGAAATGGCTCATTGTTCAGATCTTTATCTTTCATACGTAACCTAATCATACCTTTAGGAAAGAAAAAGTTTAAATTTCCCTACCTTTACAGGATTAGTTACTATTTGATTGGATTTAGTTACGATCATGTAACGCAGAGGTGCCCAAACGGTCGATCGCGAGAGGTTTTAAGGTCGATCGCCTAGGATAACACATTTGACAGTTTATCCACCCAATGTAGCTTTACTTATGCAATTTCTTTTCTTGATAAATTTTTAGTGGGTTAAACGGCCAAAATGTCGATCTTTTAATCATAAATTTTTGCTAGGTCGATCTCCTTAAGAAAAAGTATGGGCACCCCTGATGTAACGTATGTAGGATATCAATCTGAAACAGTGAAAACTATGCCAATTTGGCTTTTCTTGCCTCACTTTACATACAAGGGGGGTAATACCCCCTTGTATGTAAAGGTTGTAATTCAACCTCTTAAAATTTGCCAGGTTTACGAATTGCTATAGTTACATCTTTTTCTCGCTGTATAGCAAATAAAAGAGACGCATTCAGAAAACTGGCAAGTTTTGAGAGGTTGGGAAGGACTTTAGGACTCTGCTTCTAGATGTTTACAATCAGCTGATATTTTAAAAAGCTTCTTACTCACATGATATTCAAATATGTGGTCCAAAGTTCTCGTAGATCCTGTCAAATCTTGCATTACAGCAGTTATGATACACAGCGAGAGATACAGAAGAGACTGCATTGCCACTATCTGAGAAACGATTAAACAGGGATCCCATTGCGTATAGCGGAATGAGCCCGTCAGTTTTTTTATTTTCGACATCTTCGATTTAATATAGACTTGGTTTAATTTAATGTTAAACACAGTAACGACACGCCTCAGTAATTTGGTAATTTGGAGTTGAAGAAAACGTGAAGTAAACTTATGTAGGAAGAAGTTTACTCAGGTGCTTTGTAATGATTTTGTTCACTTTTATTAGTAACATATGGAGAGTTTTATTAGAAAAGTGATGAATTTTTTGATTATTTACGATAAAGATAATACGATTACGAACGAAAGATTTTCAACAAATAACGTCAATGTCAAATGAATGTGTCAATGTCAGTTTGACGTTTTGCAACAAACAATTTTTAGTTTTTTATTAGTCTTAGACACAAGTCTTTTGAGGAATACTTTTTAGGCAATGCCTTGGCGTGTGGGCTGTGGCCTGAGGTGCATTCTCGGGTGCAGTCTTAAGGTGCTGACACAAACTAGAGGTACCTACCTACGATATTGTCGAAAGATTTTGGTATTGTCACAGAGTACTGCAGCTAGGAAGCTGAGCGTCCTAAATAAAGTCAAGCGGTACTTTACGCCTGGGCAGCTATTAACTCGGTCTTTTATAGATTGTAGGTACTTCGGTAAGTGTGCTCAAGAACTGCATGAACTCATTCCACCTTCTCCTTTCTACCATCGGACATGCAGACGCACTGCAGGTTACCACCCGTTCTTAGTTGATATACTTTTTCTGCGTACCAAACGCTACTCATCATCGTTCATAATGCGCACAGCTATGGAATGGAATTCCCTGCGTCCTATATCCTGGCGTCTGTGATTCCGAGCGCATACAACCTGACTCTATTCAAGACCAGAGTGAATAAGCACCTTCTGGGCAAGCTCGCTCCATCGTAGACCCTGTCTTTGCTTTTGATCAAGACTGGGGTCAAGAACAAACCCATTCTATATACAGGGTGGCCCAAACGGTGACGCTAAAAATTTTTTTTTTGTTTCCTCACATCTCGTTGTACCCGAAAATACCCTATGTATGTTCAGTGATTTTTTGTAGTTTTCGAGCTATGAATTATTTTTTAAAATTTTGAGAATTTTTGACTTGACAGACTAAAATATTTTTTTTTCGGAAATTATACATCTTTTTTTGAATTATTTTTTTGTTACATAGACCTCATGACTTGAACTTTAACACATAAAATACCCAGCTTCCTGTCATCAAAATAAGTTACAAAAATATTGACCGACAGTGAAAAATTGACGTAAAATCAAATCATAGTTAAATTTTCAACTTTGAATTAAAAATTAAAAAAATAGGTTCCATGACTTCTGAGTAATTTTAAAAACTTCACAAGACCCTAAGCTTTAATTCTAATTAAAAAAAAAATGTGCTTAATTAGCTTTTTTTAGCCGAAATCTGCCTTCAAATGCACAAAGGTGAAATTTTCTAAGATTTTTTATTGGCTATTTTGTCATTCACAAAATGATTCTTACCAAAATAAAGTTTAAAATGGTACTGTTTATTGAATAAAGAATTAAAAACAACCTTTAAAAGTATGTTATTACGAAGCGGTAACATCGATGTCATTTAGTTATAGTTATTTTGGTTATTTTAAGGATAAATCATATTAAATAAAACAATTACTACAAATTCAACAATTAAATTTATTTCCGAATAAGTTTTCAAAATGTCTCCCTCCCGCTTCAATGCACAACCTACATCGCCTTAAAAAAAATTGTTTTAAATTTCGGAAAGCATTAGTATTTTCTTTGATTTTTATTTCTGCTTCTCTTAGTTTTTGACGCAGCTCTGCTTCAGTGTTTGTTTCGTTTGCGTAAACCATCTCTTTGTAATAGCCCCACAGAAAAAAATCTATGGGGTTTAAGTCTGGTGAACGCGCAGGCCAAGGAATCGGGCCGCCACGCCCAATCCACCGTCTCGGAAAAGTCTGGTTAAGGTGCTCTCGTACTTCTCTAGCATAGTGGCACGGAGCACCATCGTTTTGAAATATCATTCTTCTTCTTGTTAGTAGATTCACATCCTCTAATAAACCGTTCAAGCTATTTCGTAGAAAATCCAAATATTGCGCTCCGTTCAACCTAGCCGGCAATTCAAATGGTCCTATAAATTCCCCATTGACAATTCCTGACCACAAATTTACACTAAACCTTGTTTGAAAATTGGATGGTCTTGCCTTGTGTGGGTTTTCAATGGCCCAACTGTGATAATTATGAATATTGAAAACTCCGGTTCTTTCAAAGCGTGATTCGTCTGTCCACAAAATTTTGTCGAAGAAATCAGGATCGTCTTGAGTTTTTTGAAGCATTGTTTCACAGAAAGTCACTCGTCTTGGATAATCTGCAGGTTGCAATTGTTGCACGCGTTGGATATGAAAAGCGTGGTATCCCTCTGAAAAAAAAAACACCGAAATTGTAAATTCAAAGCATAGGTAAGATAGTCTTTTTTCAGTTTCACCAAATAGTAGGCTAGTGATAATCACTGGTATGTACCACGCTTTCTCGCCCACTAGCGAGTGATTATTTTGTTGCCAAATACACATTCAGTCAGAGTTCAATACTTAAAAAGACCACGTGCTACAAAAAGTCGCTCATAAAGCACGTGCGTGCTATTTTTTTTAAGTCACAATAATTACAGCTAAAAAAAATAGCACGTGGGCATAGTGGGCGAGCTAATGGGTGCGTAATTATGAGGTTTAAAGACAAGATGAAATTAACCCACCTGACTTCAGTATCCTCATAACTGAGGTTCGTGGTACACCAGTCCTTCTTGCGATTGCTCTGGTGCTAGTCGATGAATCCCTTTCCACTTGTTCCACGACTTGATCCATAATATCTGGATCCATTCTGGGTATTCCTTCCTGAGATGAACGTCCAGGAATTCGTCCCTCCATAAATGTATTGTGAGTATTTTGAAATACTCTGTAATTCGGGTAATGCTCCCGTTGTTCTCCTCGCCGTTCCAATTGCTCTCGATAAAGCCTTGCTGCCAAACTAGCATTTCCTTGGGCAACACCGTAAAAATAGTGCATCTCTGCGTATTCACGCAAAGAATAGCTCATGTTGCAGCACAAAGGTCCAAATCACAAGGTAGGTAATCAAAGTCCGAAACACAAGCACAGGTAAATCAGTCACAGGAAGAATCAGAGTCCAGTTAGCAAGCGAAAGTAGTTGTATCAGAATTGAAAACAAAACCAGGAGTAGTAGTAACACGAGCGAAAGCTGTGAACAACTGAGGTGAAGGAGGGAGGAATGCGACCGACATGAGATGAATAGAGCAAGATAGCAAGATAGATAGAGCAAGACAGCAAGATAGATAGAGCAAGACGGCCTAGATGAGAAAGAGAGGACGTGCTTATAGACGACGCTGTGTTGGTCCCCCTTCTTTTGTTCGGCGCGCGGGAAGTCTATTGTTTGTGATTCTAGTGTCTGCCAGAACTATTGTTATTTATGATGTCGCTAAAGATAAACCGGTTGGAGGTAAAGACCATTTTCTTTGTACAAAGACCAACTTGTGCTGTTGAAGTGACAACATACTAACTACCACTAAACTAATTTAGAACTCTAAATTTATAAACTATACTAAATGTCAATTATTATGTTATATCAAACCTAATTAACCTTAGATAATAACAATGAGTGCTTTTAAAATAAATTACCTTTGTACATTTGAAGGCAGATTTCGGCTAAAAAAAGCCTATTAAGCACCACTTTTTTTTAATTAGAATTAAAGCTTAGGGTCTTGTTAAGTTTTTAAAATTACTAAAAAGTCATGGAACCTTTTTTTTTAATTTTTAATTCAAAGTTGAAATTTTAACTATGACTTGCTTTTACCTCAATTTTTTACTGTCGGTCAATATTTTTGGAACTTATTTTGATGACAGGAAGCTGGGTATTTTATGTGTTAAAGAACAAGTCATGAGGTCTATGTAACAAAAAAAAAATTCAAAAAAAGATGTATAATTTCCGGTAAAAAAAAAATTTTAGTCTGTCAAGTAAAAAAATCTCAAAATTAAAAAAAAAAATCATAGCTCGAAAACTACAAAAAATCGCTGAACATACATAGGGTATTTCCGGGTACAACTAGATGTGAGGAATCAAAAAAAAAATTTTTAGTGTCACCGTTTGGGCCACCCTGTATAAAAAAAAATTAGATGTAAGTACTACCGTACAGAAAGGAAACTCCTCCCCGCCCCTCAATCAATTACCTCACCCCACCTGCGCCCACCGCGCTAGCACAGAATAAGCGCTAGTTCGTAGGCACAATAGCTCTAGACTTCACGCACACAGTTGCGCGTGTGCCAAAACGTCACTGTGTAGCGTCTGTGTAGTAGGAGTTGAAACGCGACGCTTGTATGGAGTGCCCGGGGTGTGGTATTGTTCAGATCGGGTCTATCTTATACCTTCAAACGAGCAATTCTTTTATATTTATATATATGTATATGTTACGGCTAATACCCGAAGTGCGGCTAAACCTAGTTTTAGCCGGCTAAAACTAGGTGTAGATGCTAGCTGTTGGCTAAAACTAGGTGTAGCCGATTTGCTCGCGGCTAATACTAGGTGTAGCCGGCTAAAACTAGGTGCAGCATGGGATATAAAGAAAGTTTTTTCTGTTGTCTGTTAAAAAAAAAACCTCGAAATTTAAGGCTCACGCTCCGCTGCGCTTCGCGCTCGCCTTAAATTTCTAACCTAACCCGGGACCTACAGGAGTAAAGCAGATCGGTTACACCTAGTTTTAGCCAACAGCTATCGGCTACACCTAGTTTTAGCCGGCTAAAACTAGGTATAGCCGCACTTCGGGTATTAGCCGTAACATATACATATCTGTGATCTCGGAAACGGCTCTAACGATTTCGCTGAAATTTGGTATATCGGGGTATAAATATGGGGGTTTTCGGGGGTAATCAATCGATCTAGATTCGAGTTTTCATGCGTTTTTCTATCGACGCAGAATATGGTCGCTAATTTCGTCATGCCAACCCCTGTCCGTCTGGTCCAGCGGGTTAAGACGCGGACTTAATGGGTTATAATTTATCTAGCGGTTAATCTATCTATTATATTAAAGATATATTTAAGTTTGTAAATATCGTTACTTATGGCCGTTAAAACTGATAAGTTTCTAGCGCCCGCTCATCTTGTCAGCTAAAAAAGTCTGGAAGTGGTAGAAAAATGGACGATTCAAAAGTACTTAATAATTAAGTTTATTTGAATAAAGCTTATTTGACTTTGACTTTATTGTCTTACAAAAAACTCGCAATGAGCCTCAATTTGTCCCCTCTCTGGTTGCAGAGTGCCACCCCCGAGGATGCCGGCGCGCGCGCCGCCGCCTGCCGACGCCGACGCCGACCGCCCCC
This sequence comes from Agriphila tristella, assembly GCA_928269145.1. Taxonomy (NCBI): domain Eukaryota; kingdom Metazoa; phylum Arthropoda; class Insecta; order Lepidoptera; family Crambidae; genus Agriphila; species Agriphila tristella. Next base: position 6,998,315 of record OV743429.1, on the reverse strand, counting down.
GACAACGCCGCCGACCAATTCGGGTAATTTGTGTTACCTTTTCCGTACCCAAAGGGTAAAATAAAAAAAAATAAAAAAAACCCGCCTGCATCAAAAGACAAGTTATCTGAAAAGATGGAAACAAGATTAAATATTATAGACTGGTAGTTTAAATTAAAGTTTTCAAGTTCAACGGCATTTTGTGAACCATTCTGGCAACATGACTTTTCCGAAGTATAAAAGCCTGCTGAATTCGGTTCTGAATGTTGCCAGGCCCAATTTTGGCTCCTTTGCCCAAAATTCAAGCTGGCATGGCGGCCAAAATGGAGCCTTATCTTATAATATTAGAACTCGATTCTGGTCGTGTGAGGTGTCCTGGCATAGGGTTTAGGGGTCGCTGAACTCAATTTTGATAACCGGAAGTCCGTCCGGGTACCGGAAGTATGAGATGTGGCTCGAGGAGAGAAAATTCCGCCACGCGACACTAATTATTTATTTAACACAGTTACTAGACAAAAATGTTAAACAAGTTTATTATTCTATATAGTGAAATAACTAGGCTATTTACCAGTGTTTTTTTTCTGAGGCAAATCTTCATAGTTTTAATTCTATAGAGGATTTTCTGTAGAGAAATATAGAGATATTTTGTTGAATCAAGTCATTATAAGAGCAAAACACGCTTGGAAAAAATAAAATAAAATTCGGCTTGGCATCATTCAGAATCGAATTCAGCAGCCTTTTTTTACATCGGAAAAGTCATGTTGCACAAAATGCCGTTTAAACGGTGAAGGAAGCGGATATTTAGGATTTTCGTCCCTACCATTAAAGGTACCCAGATATTACCAGATGAAAAAATCGGAGTCTTCTCCAAAATGGCTTCAAGTAGTAAGCGGCCACGGTACTGTGAATCTATCACAGGTTCTTTTACTGTATTTTATTGAAAATTCTTAAAATCCTGAGATTTCCTGAGATTTTTAAAATCCGGCCGCAATCCAGAGAAAAGTCCAAAAATCCTGAGATCTCAGGACAAATCCTGAGATATGGTTACCCTAATTAAAGGCAACATATAATAACATGCAGTCGGATGCATGCATAAATAATAGTGAAATTATGAATGACTAGCGGCCGCCCGCGGTTTCACCCGCGTGGTTCCCGTTCCCGTGGGAATATCGGGATAAAAAGTATTCTTCGTTTTAATCTAGGCTATCTACTATCTGTCTGCCAAATTTCAACCAAATCGGTTCAGTAGTTTTTGCGTGATTGAGGAACAAACATCCAAACATCTAAACATCCAAACCCACAAACTTTCACATTTATAATATTAGTAGGATTTGAATTCTGTGCCTCCGATCCGTCTGCATATTACTATGTTGCCTTTAATGTTTAATCTTCTTTATATCTTTTCAAATGACTTGTCTTTTAATGAAGACGGGTTTTTTTATATTTTAAATTTAATTTTTATTTTTTTTCATTTTTAGTTATTATAATATGTTAGGTATATATCGCTCATGTCATGATAACATTTACCCATACATTTTTGGAATTCTTATGATAAGCCCTTTAATTTGACACCCATATGACCCATCGCGTTTGTATGCCCATATTGCAGTATTCTAAGAAAAAATATGTTTTCACTTCCTATAATGGCACGTACACCGGCACTTGGGCTAACAAAACAAATCTAACGATATATTATACTGGGTAATAAAGAATAATGACATACAAACATACAAATATATATTTACAAACATACAAGATACGTGCAAAATCATAACCTCTCCTTGCAATCGGGCAAAATCGGCCCTAGTACCACAGTCTTAATTACTAGACTCTGGCGCAGTCGTTTAGCGCCTGGCCATAGTAGAATCAAATTCTACTATGGCCTGGCCCAACGATTGCGGAGGTTAAGCAACGTTCGCAAGGGTCGGTCATGGGATGGGTGACCAAAAATGTATAATCTCGAGCTCCTCCGTGCTTCGGAAGGCACGTTAAGCCGTTGGTCCCGGCTGCATTTGCAGTCGTTAACACTCACTAATCCGCATTGTGCCCGCGTGGTGGGTTAATGGCCCGTCCTCCTTACCACCCATAAGGAAGGCCTGTGCCCCAGCAGTGGGGACATTAAAAATGGCTGATGGACTGTCACCAGGCTGTATCTCATGCACCGTAATAGCTAGAACGTAATTTAAAGATCGAAATGATCTCACAGGACACAGACGGAAGTTGGACAAACTTCATTTATTTTATTCAAGGGATTAGTACACCAAAATGTTTACATGAAAAATAATGGACAGAAGAGTAGTAGTATAGTCAGTGGCACGAATCATGAATATTTTTCGACGGAGTGGGGATAAGTTCGCGCATGTGCTCTTGTGAGCGACCAATAGCGCGCGCCCCTCTCCCGCCGCCCGCGCCCCTCACCCCAACGCATACCCAAAATACGCATTCCGCGCAATCCCCACCCGATTTCATGATTCGTGCCACTGACTGTACAAGTAGTAGTACAAGGGCACAATAATAATAATGATTGTTATCTACCATTTTTAGGCATAAGTACCTAATTGAAAAATACTTAGCTAAAATCATGCCCAACTCTACATGACTCGACTGTACTTATTGTATCCTTAGCTTTTAACCGCCTCTGTGGTCTAGTGGTTCGCCCATCCGTGTGAGACGCAGGGGTCCCGGGTTCGATGCCCAGAGGAGGTACAATTTGTATTCGGTTTGGTTGGTGGTAGGGCTTATTTGATATTTCAAGTCCGCCTGGCCAGCTACCACCATCTTACCTAAGTCTGACTTCATAACAACAATTTAAAAATTGTTGTGTTCCGGCAGTTAGAGGTAAGATAGCCAGTTCCTCAGTGGTGCTGACGAGGTTCCGGGTGTAGTGTGCCTCCACTCGTCAAGGCCAAGCAACATCCCGTTGTGCATAAAAATATATAAAATGCGAAAGTCAGTTTTTTTGTTAGTTTGTTACTCCTTCACAGACGTGAAGGAGTAACAAACTAACAAAAATTTCATGTTGGTCAGTTCAATAGTTTAGACAAACTATTGAACTGACCAACATGAAATTTTGCATACACATTGTCAGAGGGGTACAGAGTAGGACCATATTTATTCTTTCTAAAGCGATTTGATATAAGCAGGAATCACCATATTGATGTAAGCACACGGTGTTCAAAATTTCTTTCTACTCATTGTCCCTTTGATAATGCAATAATAGTGCAAGTTTTACACAACAATAAAACTTGTATTATTGAGCAGAGACGATGCACAGCATCTGTGAGAGTGCGCCGACTTCCAGTCTAGCTACATCCTGTCAAAGTAGTCATATGACTTACCCTTTAAGCAGTTTTCCTGTCAAAAAATCGTAAAACAGACTTACTTCCGGTTGGCGCCATTTTTACTTTCACTTATGGAGTCGTTGTAACGAAGTGTCCTCATAGAAGTCTCTCACCAGAGGGCCTAGCCAAAGTAACATTCGCTAATCTTCGTTATCGCTTCGCTTTCGAAACATGTATGGGATTGACATAAGGTTTCGATAACAATCGAATTTTAAAACGTCAAATCCATACATGTTTCGAAGCGAAGCGATAGCGAAAATTTGCAAATGTTACTTTGGCTAGGGGGGCTGGAGACCTTAATGGGATGCTGTGCATCGTCTCTGCTCAATATTACAAGTTTTATTGTTGTGTAAAACTTGCACTATTATCGGCATGTGACGATGCACAGCATCTGTGAGAGACGTGTTTATTAACTCCAGCACACGTAGCATGACCAACATCGAGATAAGATTCGACTCACAGAACAATGGCTTGTCTACACTGAAATGTCACTTTTGTCGGGTTGAGATCGAGATACTCATGCTCGCATTTTACAACCGTAGACTCGCATTGTTCTTTGTCGTGGCCTAATGTCAAAAGTCGACAAACACGAGCTTTTGTCTTCAACTGACATTAATTTGACAGTTGAGTGGGAGAAATTTGTCTACCACCCTTCAAGTGGTCGAGAAAGATTTGTCGACTTATTTTTTTTCTGAGTTTTTAATTTCGCAATAAAAATAAATCTAAGTTGTCCGTGTTTATATTTTATTAAGGTAAGAAGAGAAGTTACAGCACAAACGAAAAAAACAGCTGTCCGGAAAGAAAAAAAATGAAAAATTGTATTTAAGTAATTCTTTTTTAATATCAAATTTATAAAAAAAGAAATATAATAAATATTTACTAGTAGTAAATAACGAATAAGTATTTTTTATTCTTAAATTTTTTCATAAATTTAATAAATTAAAATAATACAATAAATAATTTATTGTAAAAAGGTACACCTATTCAATAATATTGTTTCCTAATATTACACTTTTTTCCCTTCAGTATTTTTTTTACTTTTATTTTACTTAATTTTAATTTATTTACTTAAAAACGTAAATTAAAATTATTTTCATACATTGATTTCAATATTTATTATTAAATTAACAAGTGCGTTGGTCTGTGTCATCTTTTCAAAAATCTCTCAATAAAAGGAAGGCAAACGAACTATATCCATACGGCTATATTTAACTCGGTTTAAGAGTTTTGCGTCGTGAAACGTATAGAAAGGAACGCCCTTTAAGAGAAATGATGGAAATAATTATAAATATTTACTAGTGGCAACATTATTCTTCTCGAGCTCGATCGAGAGAGCTTTGTCTACGGAAGTGAAAGCTTTTGTGAGTGTCTCTTTATCTTATTACTTATTAAAAAATAAGTATCATGTTTAAACTAAATCATTTCGAATCATTTCAGATAATTTCGACGTTTATTGATGTTGAAATAAAAATATTATATTTTAAAACTCATATTTGTATTAAAAGACATAAAAAGGTTGTAAAATTCTGAGAGCGAGTCCCACCCCTGTGCTCAGCAATCTAGAGGGTCGAGACGACAAGTCTTCGTATTCAAGAGTCCCGTTTGCTCATGCTACGCGTGCTGGTGACTCCAAACGACGCTATGTGATGCTGTTGAAGGCATGATTAACTTGAGATAACTGAAAACACATTTCAATTCATTGAAATATTGATATAACATGTGTCACCATAACTCACTTTTAAAAGCTAGCTTTGATTAAGTACTAAATTATTAATAATTATTGCTAATCAATTCGAGCAGCAGTCTTTTCATCTCTATGAAGGCTATTATTGAAAAAACAATATTATTGTGCTAATTTAGGGGGGCAACGGCCGAGCCCAAGGAATCTGCAGCTACGGTTATAACTGCATCTTTCACATGGTTTAATTTAGTTGTAGATTACTTACAGTTCATGAGGTGGCTCGGGGCACACGCTGGCCGTCTAACCTGACGATGAAAACGAAAAGTTTTATTTTGTTAAAGGCCGTCTAATCTGATGATAAAAAAGGGTATATCTTGTTAAAGATCGTCTCATCTGACGATGGAAAAAAGAACTTTATTTTGCTAAGGGCCGCCTGGTTGGCGAGTATTAAGGACCATCTTGGTGTCATGTAACGGGGACCATCTTAATAAAGTTTATCAGAAATTAAGGGTTTAAATGAATTATACCAAATTTAATGAACTTTCATGGGAAAACTATGTGAAGTAGTACGAATTAATTAATTTCCTGAATATTAAAAGTCAATGAATTGTCCGTTGTATTTATTTTGATAACTTAAATAACATTCAGTAAATATTGGACGATATTTTGTTGAGATTTTTCTATTTAAAAATAAATAACATAGGCCGTCGGACCAGACGATGAAAAAATTGGTAAATCATCACAATGGAAATTGGATCATTGATAACATGGAGTACAAAATGTTTTCTCATTACAGATATCTCCTACAGAAACCACGTGGTTTGCGGGGTCGCAAATTTGTCAGGATGGACGAACTATAATATATTAGTCAGGAGGCAAATATTTAATAAGTCGTCTCCTTCACGATTTTCGTCGGACTCTCTTCTATATACCTAAAACTGGTATGTATGTGTTCCGTGAGCTCTACAAAACACGAAACTGACGGTTTTAAGAGAAGAAAGTGGGGACACGCATAGCTATGACGTCACAAAGATGGCGCCGACCATAACAAGTTTTTCTTCATTTCTCGAGTTTTATTGCATCAATTTCGTTGTTTGATATGTCATTTGAAAGGTTTTATAATTGTCTATGATTGCTCTTTTGAAACCTACTAATTTAGTTTTGTCGTTTTTGAAATATTAACAAAAATATGATTCTTTTTCATAAACTTTTTATTATTTACAGGTTTAAACTAAATATAGAAAAAGATTTGTGTACCTAAGTTTGTAATTTTATAATAAAAAATAAAGTGCGTTTTCATATCTTCTCAAAAATATATACGTCATTGTAGTGCAATAATAAACAAACAAGTTGTGACCAATTCTGTAAGGAGAGTACTCATAATTTTTTTTTCATTTTCTTTTTATTTAATGAAATTTTTCTTCATTTCTCGAGTTATACTTCATCAATTTCAATGTTTGATATTTCATTTGAAAGGTTATATAATTGTCTATGATTGCTTTATTGACAGCTACTAATTTAAGTTTGTCGTTTTTGAAATATTGACAAAAATATGTTTTTTTATACACTTTTTCTTATTTTCCGGTATAACTATTAATAAAAATAGAAACATAAATGTACCTAAGTTTGTTAGTTCATAACAAATAACAAAGTCCATTTTATTACTTTCTCAGAAATATAAACATGATTGAAGTGCAATAATAAACAAACAAGTTGTGACCGATTCTGTAAAGAAAGTACTCATCTAATTTTTTAAAGTTCTTCTTTATTTCATCAAGTTATTCTTCATTTCTAGAGTTCTACTGCATCAATTTTGTTGTTTGATATGCCATTTGAAAGTGTATGTAATTGCCTATGATTGTTCGTTAAAAAACTGCTAATTAGGTTTTGTTGTTTTTAAAATATTAACAAAAATATGATTCTTTTTCATAAACTTTTTCTTATTTACCGGTATAACTAAATAAAGAGAAACATAAGTGTACCTAGTTTTGTATGTTTTTAACAAAACATAAAGTCTGTTTTATTGCCTTCTCAGAAAAATAAACATGGTTGTAGTGCAATAATAAACAAACAAGTTGTGACCAATTCTGTAAAGAAAGTACTCATCTGATTTTACCGCCGTTTTCACTATTGATTTTGAAATGATAAGTATTTAAGAGCTGTGAAAAAGAAGCTGTGCTTTTTACAAATTACAGTATACATATAATATACGTTTACTTTTATATGTATTATAATATCACACATCAAGCAATTTAGATGTACTTGCTAAGCTATTATAAAAAACAATGTACAAAACCAAAGTATTATTTATTGTAATTACCTATAATAACAGTGCAAATAAAAACTATTCCCAGTGTGTAGTGTAAATCACTTATTAAGTAGGGAAATGATGAATGAGATAATGTGTTTAGTGAACAGAGCATAGCAAGCAACATATAAGTACTACTCATCAACATCAAGAAAGTTATGCTGATTAAAACATAATTAATTATTTTCCAATCCTATCATACGTTTTTTCTTTGAGCGTGCACAGTCGCATTTCGTCGTCCGGCAGTCTGTCATACACTGGCACGATATGAGCTCGATATCTTGCAGACATATTGGATGGAGGTTTCAAGCTTGTGATGGGAATTAGGGAATTGTTATATCACCTCCAGCCACAGTTTTCTGGTAAGAGTAGGGTTTGGATCGGGATATTCGCAGTTTTCCAAATAAGTCTGGTAATTAGCTCTGTGTAGATGGTGCTTCTGACTTCTCTAGAAGGTGGTAATTAAATTACCACCGGTTTTCTCAAATGTTAAAAACCTAGACAAACTGAAATTACCAAGATATCAAGCTCATATCGTGCCAGTGTAAGACAGACTGCCTGACAATGAAATGCGACTGTGCACGTTCAAAGCAAAAACGTATATTGAAAGGAGTATGCCATATTAGAAAAGAAATATTTTAATCAGCATAACATTATGGATGTTGATGAGTAGTATATGTTGCTTGCTATGCTCTGTTCACTAAACTCGATAATTCAATTATGTCAACATTATCTCATTCATTATTTCATTGTTATTTTCTATTTTGTACAATGTGATTTACGTAAAAATAAGTAATTTTCATTACACCTTGGGAATAGTTTTTATTTGCACTATTATTAAGATTACAATAATACTTTGTTTTGTGCATTGTTTCTATAATAGCTTAGCTTATATTATTTCTAATTTACTGGATGTGTGATATTATAATATGAATATCCTACTAATATTATAAATGTGAAAGTTTGTGGGTTTGGATGTTTAGATGTTTGGATGTTGGATGGATGTTTGTTCCTCAATCACGCAAAAACTACTGAACGGATTTGGTTGAAATTTAGCACACAGATATTAGATAGCCTAGATTAAAACATAGGATACTTTTTATCCCGATATTCCCACGGGAACGGGAACCACGCGGGTGAGACCGCGGGCGGCCGCTAGTATGAAATTATATTACATCTGATATTATAATAAAAAAGTAAACACATATTAGATTTATACTTTAATTTGTAAAAAGCACAGCTTTTTCTCTTAAATACTTATCATTTTCAAATCAATAGTGAAAACAGCAGTAAAAATCAGATTCGTACTTTCTTTACAGAATTGGTCACAACTTGTTTGTTTATTATTGCACTACAATCACCTTTATATTTCTGGAAAGGTAATAAAATAGACATTATTTTTGTTTTACATAAACATACAAACTAAAACACACTTATGTTTCTCTTTATTTAGTTATACCGGTAAATAAGAAAGAGTGTATGAAAAAAAAACATATTTTTGTTAATATTTAAAAAAAAACAACACTAAATTAGTAGGTTTCAATAGAATAATCATAGAACATTATATAACCTTTCAAATGACATATCAAACATTGAAATTAATGCAGTAGAACTCGATAAATGTAGAAAAACTTGATGAAATAAAGAAGAAATTGAAAAAACTAGATGAGTACTTTCCTTACAGAATTGGTAACAACTTGTTTATTTATTATTGCACTACAATGATGTTTATATTTTTCTGAGAAGATATTAAAACAGACTTTATTTTTATTATAAACTTGCAAACTAAGGTACACAAATGATTTTTTTAATTTAGCTTATACCTGTAAATAAGAAAAAAATTATGAAAAAAAAATCATACTTTTGTTAATATTTCAAAAACGACAGGACTAAGTTAGTAGGTTTCAAAAGAGCAATCATAGACAGTTATATAAGCTTTCAAATGACATATCAAACAACGAAATTGATGCAATAAAACTCGAGAAATGAAGAAAAACTTGTTACGGTCGGCCGCCATCTTTGTGACGTCACAGCTATGCGTATCCCCACTTCCTCCTCTTAAAACTGTCAGTTTCGTGTTTCGTAGAGCACAAGGAACACATACACACCAGTTTTAGGTATATAGAAGAGAGTCCGACGAAAAATCTCAAAATGCTTCGTCGCCACCTAACTATATCGAGTGTTCCGGCTGGGTAACAATTGATAATACATTTGTCATATGGATGTTTTCAAACAATTTTAGGCTTAATTATAAGTTTATTTATATTTTTCATTACTTAAATTAATATCTTCGCAAAATTATAACCAGTTAAATAAATCGAAAGTGATTATTTAATTTTATCAACATATTTATTGGTTTCCGGTTGAATTATTTGACTGTGTAATGGTTAATTGTTAATTTTATTAAAATTATTTATTTACCATTTTATATTAGTGATCACAAATATTATGACGAACTGTAGTAGTGTAAAAATGTTAAGTAACAAATTATAAGATTTTAGTGAACTGATTAAAAGTATGTAAATTGACGGAAGTGTATTTGGCTTTAGAGCAAGGTTCATTCGTTAAATTAATACAAATTTAATTAAGCACACTTATTAGTTATTACCGTGATTCTATTTCAATAACTCTTACTGTCCATTTCAAAATTGTGTTACGCATGCTTTCTTGGAAATTAATGTTTTACAGTTATTATCGAGATAATAAGTAGTGAAATGACTATGGACAGTAACGGCGAAAGAAGTCTCAATTCCCGCCAAGAATGAATGTATAAAAGTGAAATCGAAATCGTGTAACGGGTCAGTCTGATTTACGAGTGCCTCGTCGAATAATAAGTTAAGTATTGAATACCTGTGTTACATCTAAGATGTTATTCTGTTCAGAACACTCTGTTTATTTGTTTGATTGAATGTGTTGTTTTATTGGCATTTTATGCAATGTTCGTTAGAATGAATAATAAAGACTATTTGTTATTTCATTGTAATACAATAAATTTAAAATAGAAGTGATTACAAAAGTAAAGTTTAATTGTTTATTCATGATGATTAATGTTTAATGATTTGTTTATTGGCTATGCTATTATTCACTATGAATAATAAAGTCTTATGTGTTGTTTTATTTGTAACACAATTTAGAATGTTAGTGATTATAAAAGTTACGTTAAAATAAAGTGATTAATAAGATTAATTATATTTTCTTGTAAAATCTTGGTAAATCAAATATTATAGTGATTAATAAGGTCTAAGATGTTGTTTCCTTGATAATGCGAGTATTGACTTTAGTTACTCAAATATATCCTTGTTAAACAGTGACTTAGTGCTTTTAATTATGCTTGATCCCTTAATTTTAACACTTACCGATGAAATTTGACCGTCAGAATGGCCGGTCAACCGTCGTATTTAACTTTGAAATTGTGTCTAAAAATTGCTTATGAATTGCTTATATTTGCTTATCATAATGAGAGAATTGCTTATTGCATAATTTAAAAGAAATAAAACATTTAAGGTTGACCGTCCATCCTGACATCAGAATGGCCGGTCAACCTCTGGTACAGCAATAACTATGTAGAATTACTGATATTTTCATGGGCCAAAAATTGCTTATGAATTGCTTATTCCACAATTTGCAAGCCTAGAGCCTGTTATTCTTTCCATAAACTAGGTATGAGTTTAAAAGTCTCAAGTGCCTGTTAAAAGTTTGAGAGCAAAGTGACGTATGTAGCTAATTGCGTTTATATTACAAAAGGTTTGAGGGGTCAATTGAATCTCAGGTCAACCGTCGTATTTGACTTTGAAATTGCTTATGAATTGCTTATATTTGCTTATCATAACGAGAGAATTGCTTATTGCATAATTTAAAAGAAATAAAACATTAAAGGTTTACCGTCGTCTATCCTGACATCAGAATGGCCGTTCATCCTCTGTAGATTAATAACTAAGAAGAATTACTGAAATTTTCATGAGCCAAAAATTGCTTATGAATTGCTTATATTTGCTTATCATAACGAGAGAATGGCTTATTGCATAATTTAAAAGAAATAAAACATTTAAGGTTTACCGACGTCTATCCTGGCATCAGAATGGCCGGTCAACCTCTGTAGAGTAATAACTATGTAGAATTACTGAAATTTTCATGAGCCGAAAATTGCTTATGAATTGCTTATTCCACAATTTGCAAGCCTAGAGCCTGTTATTCTTTCCATAAACTAGGAATGAGTTTAAAAGTCTCAAGTGCCTGTTAAAAGTTTGAGAGCAAAGTGACGTATGTAGCTAATTGCGTTTATATTACAAAAGGTTTGAGGGGTCAATTTAATCGCCGGTCAACCGTCGTATTTGACTTTGAAATTGCTTATGAATTGCTTATATTTGCTTATCATAACGAGAGAATCGCTTATTGCATAATTTAAAAGAAATAAAACATTAAAGGTTTACCGTCGTCTATCCTGACATCAGAATGGCCGTTCATCCTCTGTAGATTAATAACTAAGAAGAATTACTGAAATTTTCATGAGCCAAAAATTGCTTATGAATTGCTTATATTTGCTTATCATAACGAGAGAATGGCTTATTGCATAATTTAAAAGAAATAAAACATTTAAGGTTTACCGACGTCTATCCTGGCATCAGAATGGCAGGTCAACCTCTGTAGAGTAATAACTATGTAGAATTACTGAAATTTTCATGAGCCGAAAATTGCTTATGAATTGCTTATTCCACAATTTGCAAGCCTAGAGCCTGTTATTCTTTCCATAAACTAGGTATGAGTTTAAAAGTCTCAAGTGCCTGTTAAAAGTTTGAGAGCAAAGTGACGTATGTTGCTAATTGCGTTTATATTACTAAAGGTTAGAGGAGTCAATTTAATCGCCGGTCAACCGTCGTATTTAACTTTGAAATTGTGTTTAAAAATTGCTTATATTTGCTTATCATAATGAGTGAATTGCTTATTGCATAATTTAAAAGTAATAAAACATTTAAGGTTCTTTTAAACTCGCACCTCGTTTATGAAAAGAATAGGCTGGATAATGGAAAGCATAGAAGAAACAGGCTCTAGGCTTGCAAATTGAGGAATAAGCGATTCATAAGCAATTTTTGGCTCATGAAAATTTCAGTAATTACTTAGTTATTACTCGCTACAGAGGTATTCTGATGTCAGGATGTACGTAAATCTTAAATGTTTTATTTCTTTTAAATTATGCAATAAGCCATTCTCTCGTTATGATAAGCAAATATAAGCAATTCATAAGCAATTTTTGACTCATGAAAATTTCAGTAATTCTACATAGTTATTACTCTACAGAGGTTGACCGGCCATTCTGATGTCAGGATAGACGTTGGTAAACCTTAAATGTTTTATTTCTTTTAATTTATGCAATAAGCAATTCTCTCATTATGATAAGCAAATATAAGCAATTCATAAGCAATTTTTGGCTCATGAAAATTTCAGTAATTCTACATAGTTATTACTCTACAGAGGTTAACCGGCCATTCTGATGCCAGGATAGACGTCAGTAAACCTTAAATGTTTTATTTCTTTTAAAATAAGCAATAAGCAATTCTCTCATTATGATAAGCAAATATAAGCAATTCATAAGCAATTTTTGGCTCATGAAAATTTCAGTAATTCTACATAGTTATTACTCTACAGAGGTTGACCGGCCATTCTGATGTCAAGATAGACGTCGGTAAACCTTAAATGTTTTATTTCTTTTAAATTATGCAATAAACCATTCTCTGGTTATGATAAGCAAATATAAGCAATGCATAAGCAATTTTTGGCTCATGAAAATTTCAGTAATTCTACATAGTTATTACTCAACAGAGGTTGACCGGCCATTCTGATGTCAGGATAGACGTCGGTAAACCTTAAATGTTTTATTTCTTTTAAATTATGTAATAAGCGATTCTCTCGTTATGATTAGCAATTCATAAGCAATTTTTAGACACTATTTCAAAGTCAAATACGATGGTTGACCTGCGATTCAATTGACCCCTCAAACCTTTTGTAATATAAACGCAATTAGCTACATACGTCACTTTGCTCTCAAATTTTTAACAGGCGCTTGAGACTTTTAAACTCATACCTAGTTTATAGAAAGAATAACAGGCTCTAGGCTTGCAAATTGTGGAATAAGCAATTCATAAGCAATTTTTGGCCCATGAAAATTTCAGTAATTCATAGTTATTGCTGTGCCAGAGGGTGACCGGCCATTCTGATGTCAGGATGGACGGTCAACCTTAAATGTTTTATTTCTTTTAAATTATGCAATAAGCAATTCTCTCATTATGATAAGCAAATATAAGCAATTCATAAGTAATTTTTAGACACAATTTCAAAGTTAAATACGACGGTTGACCAGCCATTCTGACGGTCACGATGAAATTGGTGTTTTTTTCTCACACACAGAGAACTACCTACATAACTTCAATAATTTAAATTATTTAGCAGTTGCTGGATATTACGGCTATATAACTATCAAGTTGACGGCTATGATCATAATTTGCTATAATTTGATTTAATTTGATTGTTCTGATGAATAATGGACAACCTTTCAAAAATATAATATGTCGTTTTCACTTTGTATAATGAAAGTAGATACAAAATTAGGGGACACGTATTTTTTATTTAAACTATTAATAGGTAATTGCTTCATGTCGATAGCTTGCAGGCTCTTCTGACGTGTTACGTTTTGTGTTTTGTTGGATAACGGTGGCGCCTAAAACAAAGAAATTGAGCTTGTAGTAGTACCTACATAAAAAACATTATGTTACAACTGATTTGAGTTTTCAAATGTAAATTACGTGATTATTATTTATTTACATAAAAGAAAGATGTGCCAAGTCATGTGATGGTTTTCTACTTTTTGTTCCCATCAAATATAAAGTAAGAAAGTACAATTAAACAAATATCGATATAGAAATGCACATCACTAGGCGAAATAATATTTAACCTCTACGACATGTAATAAAAAATCTGATATTTGCAAAATCAGCAAAGAACTGGACACAAACGACTATTTGCACAAATTATTAGTATATTATAATAGTTTCAAGCTATTTACACTACATAAAAACATCTAAAACAATATAAACTTACCGATGAAATCATAATATTTATTGATTATTTTCATTTCTTCCTGTGCGAGATTTATAGCCTTTAATCACACAAGACATCATTTCACTGGTAACGCATAAGTATCCCAAACAAAGCTATGACTTTCTTTTAAGTTTTTTACAAGAATATTTTATAAATTTCTACATTTTACTAGTGTGATCAGAAATACGCTTGAATGACATTCTGTCACTATGATTTATTATGACAATAGATTTAATTTTTTAATAAATGCACAGATAATATAAATACACGACAAATAAACTCAACTCAAACTTCCTGACATTCCCAATTTGGACTAGATTTTAGTTTTTTTTAAATAACGTTAAAAATACTGAACTACAAATTCTGAAAAGAAAAATATGAGTTTAGAACACTAAAATCTCGAAATGGTTTTCTAATTTTAGTACTTTCTCAAAATGAAATGTTGTCCATTAAAGTAATTTAAAAATACATTGAAAGTCTCCTTTTTTGTTGGCAAAAATGACCACTTTATCCGTTGTAACTTAGATACCTAGCCTAATATCACTTAAGTTATGTTGCCTAAACATTTGTACTTACATAAATAATAGTTTTTTCACTCCTCTTGCTCTAAAAGTACGTCCAAAGAGAATGTAAAATCACTACGTATTATTTAAGAGACGGGACTTCATACAAAATTATTGACACACCAAATGTCAAAAAAGGGTTCTTCGATCGCTGCCAACATTCAAGCATGGTCAAGCGATGAAGACCAATACTACCAACATGATATGAAAAATATAGTGATGCCCTGTACGGTGTACGAAAAATATCGATATCGATGACGTCTGTAGCTACCTGGGGGGACCACTCCCTATATCAGCATTTTTTTTCATTTTGTTTTAGTAATTGATTCCATTTATTTTGATCGCATATAACAAAATAGGGAAGAATAAATGAAACCAATTACTAAAACTAAATTATTAAATAAAATGAAACAATACAATACAACACAAAAATCTTTAATTGCACGAAACAAGTTGGCATTATACCTATTTATTTTATCAATTTTAGTTAAATATTATATAGTTTTGGAATGTGCTTATCAAGGCCTTTCATTTGATAACCATATTGTAGTAATTAAAAATGTTTTTACACTATCAAATGGCGTCATGCAGCCGCCATCTGCGCCATCTTGATCTGGAATCTGAAATGATAAAATAATATAATTTGTTAGTGTTAATGATTAGATATTAATAGGTAATTAGATACCTAGTAAAATGCATTTACCATCTTTCCAATATGTATTTTCTGTGGACCTTGGTTAACATCCGATAATTGATTGTCGCTAACTGAAAACATAAAATAGATATACTTATTAACTAATACCTATTATTTGGTTAAATAAAAAGAAATAGAAATGTATTCCAAAACAATTAAAGGCGACTATTATTATTATACTCGTATGTATAAGTACCTATGTACTTGTAAAGCAGTTAACAGGCAAGAGACCGCACAGGACCGGGAATCCTTACAAATCCTTACTAATATTATAAATGCGAAAGTCCCTTTGTTTGTTTGTTACGCCTTCACGTCTTAACTACTCAAGCAATCATCATGATATTTTGCATACACGTAGTCAAAGATACAGAGAAGGACATAGGGTACCTTTTATCCCGAACCTATTATTCCCGAGGAATAGCAAAAAAAAATTCCACGCATATGAAGGCGCGGGCGGCTGCTATTTCTGACATAAACTCGTTTCGGAAACCTAGTCATTGAGACTAGGTTTCTATCGATTGCTGAGGCTGAGTCAAGATAAATATCATAATACTCATAAAAATGAAAATTTTACTTGATTGAGTAGCTGGAATTGCCACCGTGATTCCCACTTCGGGAGTCTCACACACTGGCACTGGTTTTAAAGTTAAAGCACAAATAATTTAATTTAGATAATATAAAAATAAATATTATATAATTTTTAACGTTGGAATGACCAAACGCTATTGAGTTACAATAGAATACGCACCTGCATGAACATCAAGGAAATTCAGCTAAAACATCAGACAAAGGTGGGGCAGAAGGCCGTTTAGGCCATATTGTAGAAACTGCATGCTTTTTAAGTTGTTGTTGTGGTGTTCTTTTTAAAGTCCTTAGCAGTAAAATGTTTCCTGCAAATAAATTTATATTTATGCAATTTTTCAATTGGTACATACCTATGCCGAATACACCTTGGCATTAAATTTTACCCACTGTTTGCACATACAAAAATATCGATAAATGATCAGTGATGATCACTCAACACTATCTACTAGGTAAACCATTGGTAATTTTATTACAGGGCTTAATATAAATCAAGATTTATTGAATTTCTTTAGTTTCATTCATACCAAGCTTCATCAAGACGAAGTCTTGCCATAAAAAAATCTTTTTATCCATCCTTTTTTTTGGTCTTCATGCCACATCACATTTTTCACACTTCCTATAAGTATTTTATTACAATACCGTCCTAAACACCGTTTATAAGCAAATTTAGATGAAACTACTGAAAATTCAACAAAAATAAGACAAAAATCTTAATTTATTATCTTCAGTTATCACACAACTTTTCAAAATATCCCGCCATTTGTAGTCTATGATATGCAATGTAACACTGACAGATGGAAGAAAGAGACATAAAGAAGAAAAAAGAGTGAGATAAATATAGCGGCCATTAAAGTTCTGCCCCGTTTCATAGAAACTTTTTTTCTTCACGAGTTGCGATAGACTGAGTACGTCATTGTAAGGTACAAGAGCCAGGATAAAATAGCAAAATTACCCCTAGGGGATAAAGTTTTTTCTTTTTTAATGTTTGTCTATTACCAATGAGCCTACTAAAACGAAAAAGTCTTTATTCATAATCACGAATAAAGACTCGCTCGACTTATACTGTTTCTAATTTTTATTTTTGAAAATGGAACTAAAAGCAGCGATCTCTTCGGTGAAATCATAGACTTATTTATACTCTGTGACTTTAAGTTTGATCGTAGAATGCGTGCATTGTGTTTCTTAGCTGCTACAGTAGAAATTAAAAAAGGCGCGAAATCTTTAGAATTTTTCTCTAATACCAAACTGATTGAATTGTGTGACTGTAAGTAATAGGAAAGAAATAATTTTAATCTTTTGCCGTCAAGCACAAATCATTTATTTAAATACTGTATGAAAAGTTTATGAAGTGGAGGATAGAAAAACGAATGGATTCGTTTACGGAAGTATAAACTAGGTATTCAATATTGTATTTTATTTTCTCGCAATCGTAGTGAAAAGTAGAGTGTAACACACGACGCTAAAACCCATTGTAACTCGGTTTCTATTTATTCCCTCGCTAAAGCTCGGGAATAAAACTACCTCGTATGGAATGGGTCATTTTAGCGTCTTGTATAAAAATCTACTATTTTTATAATAGCGTTCACGGTTGTTAAATAAATTGTGAAAAATGATAGAATGGAAAATGCAACTTGTTAAAAATTCTCCATACAAAACGTCAATTTCATAAGATTTAGTTTGCAGAAAAAAAAACTCTTGCTTTCAGATCTGGGTTTACTGGATTATAATCGCAATAACTTGAAAGATTAGAAGTAATTTTTCAAAATTTAAATACGTTACCACAGTCGTGTTCAAATTTTGAAGCGCGCTCATTGATGGATGGTTAGTTACCCTCGTATCTATAAACAAGTCATTACTTGTTACTTAGCAATTACTTCATTAAGCCATTACTTGAGAACATTCTCATTGAGAAAAAATATATATTTAATAGTCAAGTAAAAAGCATTACTTACTTGAGAAAAGTAACAAGTAATACTTTTAACTTACAATCATATTAGGTTGGCAGCAATGCCATTCTACATTCCGTGTGATTCTGTGTTCAATTTGAAGTTGTAACATTTAAAACTAATTTTAAGTGAAAACTTGGTATTATATCTTATTAAAAAATATTAAAATAATAAACATTTATCGTTAATGCTTTTTGTATAGTGTGACTGGTCAGATGTTTGGAAATAAAAGAAACGAAGAGTTTATTTCATTATAAGTTTGCGTAGAAAGAAACGAAACTGTCATGTCAGTCATGTCAATGGGTCCATTCTTACAGACTAACCGCTGAGTCATCGATCTCCATAGAGTACATTTTACTATCCCCGCCAATTGCTAATGCGCAGGAACCTTGTCACATTAACATCTACGTTAACGTCATCCGTGACTAAAAATGTCATGAAACAAGATTATTCTAATAGTTAAAATATTATCATTAATTATTAAATTATCATTTTCAGTAAGATAGGGCCTAGGTATAGTATAAACATTTTACAATTGTTTTTCGTTATTCGTTTCGTCTATATCACGAAAATAAATTTTGGATACTCTGGATTGAATTATAGAAATATTATTTTCTACTTCTTCCAATGGATCGGTAGTGATATTATCCAAACCTGCAAATAAGGTATCTATATCATCCATTATTCTGATACGAAAACTGATTAATTTCACTCAAAAATAATATCATAGGCCGACAGTTGACGAAATAACCTATAAATGTACTGAAAATACTGATAGCTGAGCATTCTACGTTTCTCAAGTAATGCAATTGGCGACTAATTCTTAGCCGAGTATTCTTACTTTTGACAGTTCTTACTTCATTCAAATTCTTGTTTATTGCATAAAAACGGCGACTTAAGTAATGACTTATACTCAAGTAATGGCTTATACTCGTCTATAGATACGAGGGTTAGAGTCAGTAGTTAGAGTTTGCGAGCGAAACCTAACTACTGAGTTTTTTGACCAATCAGAGGCCGTATTACAAGCTCTTAAATCCTGCCAGGTTTATAAATTGCTGTAGTGACATCTCTTTCTCGATATAGCAAATAAAAGAAATAGATTGATAGCCAGTCAGAAAACTGCCTGGAAATAAGAGGTTATAATACGGCCCTAGAGATCACTACCGAAACTAGCGCGAAACTGGGAAGTTAGAGTTTGCGAGCAAAATCTAACTACTGTTCTTGTCCAATCAGATTTAGAGAATTAGTTTCTTGACCAATCAGAGATCACCATCAAAATTCGAGAGTTAGATTTTGCTTTTATGGACCCCGGTCACTCCATACAGATGACGTCAGATGACGTTGTACACGCGCAACTTTCTGTCACTCTGTCTACTAGGATCCCTTGCTAGACTCCCCTGGGGGATTCATGTGGATATTTTATCCACGTGGATCCCCTGGGGGTTTGTATAATATCGTTTGTATGTATAATATATTGAGCGAAGCGATGGCTGGTTCATGCGTCATGCTCGTGAACGGGTGCTGCCAGTGGGAATGGGTCTGCTTCTGTCTGCTTGTATTAAGGGCGTCGTATAACTCGTATATAAAAGATCTGTTTTATATTGTCTGTATGTATGGCACTTCTTACTCAAAAAATATAATTTTTAATAGCTTACCTTGTTTTGATTTATTTAATTGCAATATTTTTACTTTCTATAGTCAGTAGTTTGGTAAAAGACCTATGAAAAGCTTTTGGATATAAATTTTCAATTCGATGCCTTAACATAGGTAGTCTTAGTATGTCATGCTCTCTTTAATCATTTCTGCGGTGGTGTCGTATGAGGCGGGTCGTTACGTTCCCTCAAATATGGTTGAGCGAAGAGATGGCTGGTTCATGCGTCATGCTCGTGAACTGGTGCTGCCAGTGGGAATGGGTCTGCTTCTGACTACCTATCTTAATGCATATTGAATTGTATGTTTTTCTTTTATTTTTATTTATTGTAACAGCCTGAATAACAAGTTCAAACTTTGAATTTAGCTTAAAATCTGTAAATTGATTAAGAAATTTGAAACTCATTAAGAAATGAGCTAATTCAATAATGTTATTTATTTGTTAATCTTTGTTAATATAAAGTCTGGAAACGATATACATATTTGTAAATATCGTTCCATCTGATTGATAAAGCTGACAAGTTTTTTGCGCCCATTTTTCTTGTCAGTTAAAAGACGTCATAATGGGTGGTAGGGTAAAAGAATTGACGATTTAAAAATGCTTATTATGTGAGCTTATTTAAATAAAATATATTTCACTTTCACTTTCATCATTTATTAAAAGCTAATTTAGGTAACATCTAAGTAATAATAAATAGTAGTTACACTATTTAGAAATCTTACTTTGATGTAACTAAAACAACAAAAAACATTCCTATCAAATAGTGAAAATATATAAGTTAACCTGACTTTCCCATATTTATGTGATCCTAGTACTGTGGTGTCGTAATTACAAAATAAAACAGAAAATATATAAGTACCTATCAAAAAGTGATTGAAAATATAAAACTAAACCTTTCCCTTTTTATTACACTCTCACTAGTTACATTAAAATAAGATTTATAAATAGTGTAACTACTTGGAATAAAAATGTCCATCTAGATGGTTTTTAGTCGTACTGAATCCCCGGGGATCCAATTTACATAATAATTTTTGGTGGAGCCAAGTGGACAAAATATCCACATAAATCCCCCAAGGGATTCTAGCAGGGGATCCTAGTGGAAGGAGGGGCAACTGTGTTTTTGTCCTACCGTGCAGTTTGTACTGTATAATTCGAACTTTTTGGTAGATAAAGTTATGACGCATTGCTTTGAATATCAATATAAGTTGACAGTTGACAAATAGATGCGACTTGAAAGTTACGACGCATTGCTTTAAATATCAAAATAAGTTGACAAACACGGAAACACACAAACACGCTAAATGAGCACACGATTCGGCACACGAACTCGCGCGGTGGGATGAGGTAATTGTTTGTGGGGCGGGGCGGAGAGTTTCCTTTCTGTACGGTAGTACTGTGATAATATTATTCTATTCTAATATATTCTAATTATATTCTATTCTGTGATAATAGTCTACGGACACTACGCTACGCTACAGTAGTGTAGTACAGGGTCTGCGCCGTAGACTAGACCCTACGATGCGGAGTCCGTGGACTCTACGGACTCTGCATCGTCGGTCGTAGATCGGCCGCGCGAATGGATGGAGCGTGCTACGTAACTTTCGTAGCTACCGCTTTGCTACGGTCTACGACGAGTGACAACCGTGCGATGACCTAGGTGTACGCAAAAAATTCACAGATTTCACGCTTCCCTTAACCATTAAAGACATTGAAAATGACTTTAGATCTTTCGTAGGTTTTTATAAAATCAGTTAGATCAGAAACCAAGTCGGAAGAAGAAATAAAACCTAAGAAAATCCAGATCTACAACAAAAAAATGTAGACAAAATTATGGATATTTTACATACACGATGTCAAGGTTTCACAATAAAGAATTGAATTGAATTGAAAGGGTACAGAGAAGGATAGCTAGGGTACTTTTCAACCTGAAAAAAAGTATTGTTTCCGAAGGGTAGCAAAAAAAATTTAGACGAAGTCGCGGGCGGCCGCTAGTACTCAATAGTGTTACTTCAGCAATATTACCGAATTTCGGCTTGATAAACCGAAATTCAGCCGAATGCCGAAGTTCGGTTTAGACCGCCGGATTTCGGTTAAACCGAATGCAAAACGAATTTCTGCCCATTATCTGATCGAAGCCATCCGTAGAAAAAATAGAAGTCATTGTTTGACTTCTGTTTTTTCTACGGATGGCTTCGCGTAAAGCCAAAAGAGCTTACGATTAAGCGTGCCCGCAGACTACAGACTTTCTATCGGCCGATAGTTGGTTTTGTATGAAGAATCGGCCGATACCAAATCGTTGTAGTGTGCGCACTTGCATACTTCTTCATACAGATTAAAGGCCCGACTAAAATATCGGCCGACGACAGTTTAGTCTGTAGTCTGCGAGGACGCTAAGTAGGTACGAGACGAGATTAATTCCTTTAGGCGCATAATATCAGAAACGCAAAATAGCCGATTCGCATAATATGAGATTCTTATAATAACAGATTCTCAAAATAGCCAAAATTGTACATTTACGGGCAAAAATGTCAGGAAATCAAATCCGCAAAATTAACTAAAAAAAATTTTAGTTCCATAGAAATTTGCGATACCATATGGATCGCCTCGTGTTCTAACGAAGCTAAAACAAAGATCACATTTTTAATTGTAGGTAGTGTAGTTGGGTAAGGTCGTAAAAAATTGTACTTTCTGATAGTTTCAAAGTGAGTCCATGTTTCTTTGAGAATTGACTACTCTTAATATTTTTTCATTTATTAGAATGAAGTATTAATATGCTCAGAATACCGAAGAAACAACCAGAATTTACTTGTGGCTGCAATTTAAAAAAATACCAATACATTTCTGAAACAATAAAATAAAAACTAGTACTTAAATTATTTGTCTCCTCACTACACGGAGGAAGAAAGATTTGCATTAGAAAAAAAATATTGTGTTATGACTCTCAATACGTAGTTTACCTGTTAAAGCGATAAAAATACCATGTAATAACGTATAAATTATTCAAATTGAACAATCCAGATAACCATAAAACATTGTCTAGTATTTGTCTCCAATAGTTTTCCAGTGTGTTCTTCGAATTTGTTATTAATCTAGCTTTTTTGTTTGTAATAGTAGGCAACAAAATCTAACAAATTTCGATGTGGCAACACCTTACGATAACACTGTCAAGTGTCACTTGGAATTTTCATGTCATTTGTGGTCGCGACAATCTTCGGTTGTGAATTTCTTTTTTTGGTGCGCATATTTCGAGCATTTATTCTGTGATTTTTACACGGTAAGTACGAAAATATTGTTAATTGGGCTACTAAAAATGAAAATACAGTCAATGAACAGAGTAAACCGTGTTTTAATATTGAAATCGAACTAAATTTGTGGCCGGTACTTATTGTTGAAGTTAGAATTTTCTAGTGTGTTTGTTCTAGTTCGTTATGTGTGTTATGGTGGTATGTTACATAACACACTGGAATTTTGTCGTTTTTAGTTCATTAGTAGATTTGATATGAGTATAAATAAATAAATATAGTGAACCTAAACATTACTTTTTTTCAACCACCTAACCTGACCGATGAAAATTTACCTTTACAATATTCCAGTGCGTTATTGTGTGTTTTGCCTTCCAGTATGTTATTTTACAATTTTTTACGACCTTACCCAGTTACCTATAAATAGGTGACTATATTATCTGATGTTGAAATATATTGAAAATAATAAAATAAAGTCTAACTAGAAGTACCAGGACTACATAGTTACAAAGGAGGTACTTGATATCTTCTTTTAAATTCAGGTACATAAGTATGTCAAAAATATTTAATTTAATTTAATTTTTTAATTGGATATTTAATTTAATAGAAAAAAATACAAGAAAAAATCGATTCACCCGTAGCAGCTCAGACGGGATTGCTGCTACGGGTGAGTCAATTTTTCCAGTATTTTTTCTATTAAATTAATTAACTTAATACAATACCATACTAATAGCCTTATAAAGCCGAATATGGTAGATAGGGACTATTAAACTGAACAACTTTTACTATGGGACCAACTCAGAAATCGCGAAAAAAAAATCAGCTGTTTCATACAAAAATTAATAACGAAAATATCAAAATATTTTCAACATACTCATGTACCTGATTTTAAATAAAAGAAGATATCAAGTACCTCCTTTGTAACTATGTAGTCCTGGTACTTCTAGTTAGACTTACTTATTACCAAAACACCCACATATGACAAAATAAAAAACTTATAAGTTTCTTTGTCATCGATTGTACTTTGGCTATTTTGAGAATCTTTTATTATAAGAATCTCATACTTTGCGAATCGGCTATTTTGCGTTTCTGATATTATGCGCCTAAAGGGATTAATTTAGGATATAATGAAATAAAATACTTTTTAACGAACACTAGCGCGGTTTTATTATATATATAATATAATATTATATTATTATATAAGTAAGCCTACCCTTGAGGGTAGGCTCACGAGTAGCTTCAGTCCCCCGTGACCACGGCAGCTGCAAAGGTGCCGAAACGTCGGGAAAATAAAAAATCAAACCAAATACCAACTAATTACCAAAGTACTTTCAATAAAACCGCGCTAGTATCCGTTAAAAAGTCTTTTATTTCATGTCTAGAGAGCGCGTAAGCTTGAGAAGTGAATTAGGATATAATTTACGAAATTAGGTTGATATACCTACGTAATTTTTTCTTTTGCAATGTACTTCAAATTTTTATCGAATATCTTATCAAACAACTTTAAAAGTAGTCCAGGTTTCTCTTTGAGTGACGCAAAACATCTCTGTTGCATGTTTCGAAACTTATCAGCAATCAGCATCATCGGCTCGACTTTAAACGATCTCTCAACTTTTATCAAAATTCTTAAACCCTATCTGTAGCATCAGGATTGCATATTTTTTATCACTAAGTTGTCACTATCACTATGGTGCTGTTGAAATCAATCGTTTTTAGGTGAGTGTTTATTTCAAATTATGCAATAAAAATGGAATGTTGATTTTAAATCTCATTCGTGTATTTTTGTTACTTTACTTACATAAAAATCAAGTGCAACAATTAATTAAATAAAACATCTTTTGAAGTTAAAACTTTGACATTATTACTTAAATAAAGTCCAATATGGTATGAATGAATGCCTTATAATTTTAATTTACTTCACCTGTTTCCGGTTCCGGTAATTTAGGCCTGTTTTCGGAAATTTAACCGCCGCCCTCTGCCCATGGCCTGCCGTTTATAGCTCTAGGTGGTATATCATGACCGAGGACTTAATTGGGTAGCTTATATTTGGGTAGGAATTAACTGCTGTGTGAAACCACACTGCTGTGTGAAACCACAGGAAACATTACAGAGCAGTGATTTCCCGCTCTAGTGTAGGAAATGAAGCGGTCTTTTGTATGGAGACCCCAACATTAAATCCTCAGTCGACATAGGCGTAGCCATGTCAACTTTTCGGTGGGTGTTTTGGGCCAGTTTTTAGGGAGGGTCGGTCTATGTTAAAAAAATGCTTGACAGAAAAAATGATTTTACTTAGCAAGTCTTTATTTCGGGATGAAAATATGTTTTATTTATGATACTTTATCATACTGTAAAGTTTCGTCTACTGAGGATTTACTGTGGGGGTTCCTTCCTTTCCTACACTACTCGTTATATGACTACCTAACGGGTGTAACAAGACACTCAACAAAGCCGATGCCCACGCATTCCGCCCATCATCAGGATCATTTTTGTCTTATAGACTATACCTGGGAAACCAATAGCTACGAAGTTATTGATTGAAGGTCAAAGTATTTTTTTTTAATGTTTTTATGAAATCTGATTTTATTCGATAGTTCCTAATTTTTGTCTACAGAAACATTATCAAAATGTTATGTTTTCGTAACAAACAATGGCTTCAAAACGTCATCACTCAATGTATTTCATGAGCACGCACATAAGGCTGGCCCCAGACCTACCGGTTCCGTTTCTTTGCTTTGCTGTGCTACCTTGCTTGAAAGACCGCCGGCCAACCATGGTAATTTTCAATCTATCGCAGTTTGGGACTAGACCAAATTGGCAAGATAGCCATTAGCTTGGTTTTATCAAATATTATCGCCTGGATTGCGAAGTAGGAAGCTTTTAGGAGATGTGCCACCCTGAACATGGACTCCGATCGTTAAAAATAACTCGATCGCTTATTTATACAAAATGTTTGGTAAAGCCTTATAAAACTGAATATGGTAGATAGGGACCATAATAAAACTGAACAACTTTTACTATGGGACCAAATCTGAAATCGCGAAAAAAATGAACTGTTTCATACATTTTGATAATTTCGTTATTATTTTTTGTATAAAACAGCAGTTTTTTTTTAAAACGAAAACTAAAACTTCTCATCGCACCCCAGACGACGATATTTGATAACACCAAACTAATGGCTATCTTGCCAATGTGGTCAGGTCAAAATATGCGATAGATTGAAAATGAGCCTCTTGGCCGGCGGTCCATGGTAGAACAGCAAAGCAAAGAAACGGAACCGGTAGGTCTGGGGCCAGCCTAAACGTCGCCTTTCAACTCGGCCGCACGCAGCAGTGTAGCATTCATTCGCAGGCGCGGTCTGTTGTACGCGTTACATTGCGTGGTAAAGTATGTGCAATGCTTTTTAAAAAAAAATCGTTTCCTAGCAATAATTTTGAACAGAAATGGTCCTGATGATGGGCAGAATACGTAGTAGTAAAATACGCCACTGCTAGCTACCTACCACCAGTGCCGGATTTTACTCTTCTCCGCTTATTTTTTTTAACTACACAGACCCCCTAGCCAAAGTAACATTTGCAAATTTTCGCTATCGCTTCGCTTCGAAAAATGTATGGATTTGACGTTTTAAAATTCGATAGTTAACGAAACCTTATGTCAATCCCATACATGTTTCGAAAGCGAAGCGATAACGAAGATTTGCCAATGTTACTTTGGCTAGGCCCTCAGGTCGGTGGTTTTTCGAAAGATGTCAATATGATCTATATGTGTAGAAGTTTAGTGGCGCTCCGAGTGCGTGCTCAGTGCGGCAATAATAGTTTGGAAAAATTCATAGATCAGCCCTACAGTCCTAGATACAACCCTTCAGTCCTAGAATTGTCAATATTGGGCGGAGGTGGCGGGCGATTTCGGCATTTCTACTATGAATTCGGTCACACTATAGTGTCGAGCACATTCATCGTCTGCCAAGCAAAGCAATGCAAGCACACGTAGTCTGCGTTCGTGGTCTGTCAAACGCATACACTGCTTGCTTAAGTGTGCATGCGCTCGGGCGGGCGGGTGAATTACGTTGCTAGTCTGCCGCCCCACTAGATCCTTGCCGCCTCTTAGGTCCTTGCCGCCCCTGGCCGCGGCATGCGGCGTATTGACAAATCCGGCACTGGCTACCACTTACTTTGGAATATGTACCTATTTTTTCCTTCCCATAGCTTGTTGCTTGCTGTAGCAGCATGCCAAACAGTTCGTGATTTCCCGCCAGGGTTTCAGTTTGGAGCTGGCACGTCGGCATATCAAATTGAAGGAGGGTGGAATGCTACTGGTAAACGATCTTGTTTTTTTTGGTTACAAGATGCAAAGAAATTAAACTTTTATATAAAAATGTCAAACAAAATTTTCCAAACTAGCGGCCGCCCGCGACTTCGTCTGCGTGGAAAGTTTTTTTGCTATCCCTCGGGAACGATCCTTTTTTTCGGGATGAAAGGTACCCTATGTCCTTTTCTGTACCCCTGACAAGATGTATGCAAAATTTCATGATGATTGGTTCAGTAGTCAATACGTGAAGGCGTAACAAACAAACAAACGGACTTTCGCATTTATAATTTACTAGGTTCCGCCCGCGACTTCGTCTGCGTGGAAAGTTTTTTTGCTATCTCTCGGGAACTATACTTTTTTTCGGGATGAAAGGTACCCTATGTCCTTCTCTTTACCCCTGACAACGTGATGCAAAATTTCATGATGATCGGTTCAGTAGTTAGGACGTCAAGGCGTAACAAACAAACAAACAAACGGACTTTCGCATTTATAATATTAGTAAGGATTAGTAAGGATTAATCTTGGTTGGATGAGCTCGATGGCGCAGTAGTAACTATACCACTGCGCCATCGAGCTCCAACAGGCACTAGCCTATCCCAGCGATTGCGGAGGTTAAGCAACTTTCGCAAGGGTCGGTGATGGGATGGGTGACCAAAAATTTATTATATCGAGCTCCTCCGTGCTTCGGAAGGAACTTTAAGCCGTTGGCCCCGGCTGCATTTGCATTCGTTAACACCCACCAATCTGCATTGGGTATGCGTGGTGGGTATGGCCCATCCTCCTCCACCTATAAGGAAGGCCTGTGCGCCTGTGCTCCAGCAGTGGGTACATATTAAAATTGCTGATGGTCAGTTTTGGTTTACTTCGATCGTTATAATGATTAAACAAGGTATAGGTACTTACTGGGGTAAACTGGGATGAATTCGTAAATAAACAGTCCAGAATAGGAAGAGCTAGGAACAAGTTGTCTGGGTCTTGTGGTATCCTTGTTTGCTTAACAGAAATCAGAACAATGAGATCTCAATAGACAATTTGACAACATTAATAATAATAATAATAATAATAATCTTTATTGTGCATAATAATATACAGTTGTACACTAATGAAAATACAGTTTAAAAAAACTTACATTTTTGTGTTGAGGGTACAAAACGAAAACATCCGTTACCTCCCGTCGTAGTTCAAGACTGTGTGACAGCAAGGTAGGTAAATGATTCCCTTCCATTATGTCTAAGATAAGTTCATACACCGTGATAGAAACTGGTTAAAAAACACAGTAGGTATAAATAGTTTAAACCGATTGAAATGCAACTGTTTCTAAGGTTATCCTAATTTACACAATAAACAGTAACATCACAGTTCTATACCAATAATAATAATAAAAAAAGAAAAGGTAATTCGTACAGGTGCTTATTAGTTTTATAAGGTGATTGCACTACTGAGTTTGTTGAGAAATTACAAACAGTAACAAACGATACCTGACTTAAATTAACACTACGTACATAGTATAAGCAAAAAAAGTAGATGCAACACTTAACTAAGAAAGAGATACGGAAATTCAAGTACCTATTTCAAGAGAGTCACATATAGCAAAATAAATAATGGCAATGATCTTAAGTATATATATATATATATACACATGCATATTTATTAATATATATAATTAGCACTAGAATTTAAATGATAAAAACAAAAATAGTACTTATATTTGGTTGCGCCAAGATTTATTTCGAGAAGGATAAAAATAATAGGTAATAATAATAAATATAGTATTTAATTTTATGCGTTAATCTACGTAATAATACTAAATGTACATATATTTACTTACTAATTGTGAACAAGCTTTCCGTCCTTTCATAGTCATAACCATTAAGATACTCACGAAGTGTCTTTTCACACACGAAACGTGTTTTGTTTTCAAGTGTAATATGCTTACTGATGCGATTATACAAAAAAGGACCCAAGAAATAAGAGAACCTTTGGCCAAAGATTGTTTTGCAAGCTGGGACATTATAAACGTCGAATGGTCTACGATTTGAGAAATGATCACGGAAGTTGGAGTGTTGTTTTAGGTCTTAATGTATAATTGTCTTACAGTTAGTGTTTGAAATTCTTTATACAGATCTGTTGTGCAGTATTTGAAAGGTTTAAAGAGAATAACTTTAAGAATAGTTCTTTGGACTCTTTCCAATTTCAATAAAGTGGTTTTGCATGTACCACCCCATGATGATATTCCATAACATATTAATGACTGGCATAGACTAACATAAACAGTTTTATTGGCATGATCACTACCTAAGTGTCGAAGTTTTTTGAAAACCGGTATGAGTTTTCGTATTCGAGACTTCAAACTATCTATATGACTCTTCCAATTAAAATTATCATCGATCAAAATGCCCAGATACTTGATACTAGAAGCCTTGGAAAGAACATAGCAACTACATGTTCCAGCATTGTGACACGTATGCACTTTAAGATTAAAATTTGATAACAATATAGATTGTGCCTCCCATGATTTAATCGAAAAAACTAAATATTTTGTTTTCGATAAATTAAGTGTCAGTAAATTATTATTTAATAGATTCATTATGTGTTGCAGGCCCCTCTCGGCATCCAATTTAACATCTTCTAAGGACTTTCCAGTAAATAGTAAGACAGTATCGTCCGCGTATGTAATTATTTTGCAATTGTTCAGTTCAGCCTTACAAATATTATTTATATATATTAAAAAGAGTGTCGGTCCGAGAACAGAGCCTTGAGGTACGCCATAATTTATTGCCAGTTCGGAACTGTATGAATCACCAATTCTTAAAGATTGTAACCTGCCAGACAAGTAATCCTTAAATAGTTCTAATGGGATACCCCGAACGCCAATTTCTTCGAGTTTGCAAAGAAGCAAGGGCATCGAAACGGTGTCGAATGCTTTGGCTAAATCTAGAAAAACTCCCAGGCATTTGAGTTTACTATCTAGGCACTTAGCCACATGAGAAGTTAAACCATCAACTGCATCCGTAGTGGATTTCATACGTCTAAAACCAAACTGGTTTTTTGATAATAGGTTATTAGATTCCAGGTAATTTACAAGCCTGATATTGATCACCTTCTCTAAGATCTTCGCAAGAGTTGGCAGTAACGATATGGGCCGATAATTTGATACCTCGTTAACGTCACCGCTTTTAAATATGGGAACAACAACAGATTTTTTTAACACTTTAGGAAATACACCAGATGAGATACTCAGATTGCATATGTGAGTAATAGGCAAAGCAAGTAGACCAGCAAATCTCTTTATAAAATGTGAAGATACGCCATCCCAACCAGTGGAGTTTTTGTTTTTTAATGAACCAATAATTTTAGTTATTTCAATTTCATCTGTTGGTAAGATCATAAATGAACTCACAGGTGCATCGTTACATTTAAATTGTTTAACCAAGTCGATCTGGGTTTTATTAAGGTTTTGTAAAACTTTTTCAGCAAGATTGTGTCCTACATTTACAAAGTAATCATTTGCAGAACTTAATGATTCACTTGGAGTGTCTTTAATTTTAAGGAGATTACTAGATACATCAGTTAAATTATTAGATTTATTTAAGAAGCAAACACGTTTTATTGTTTTCCATGTCTTTTTTATGTCCTTTTTATTTTGTTCTAGTTCTAAGGTGTCATGTTCTTTTCTTAGGTTGTGAAGTATGTTATTGCAATGATTTCTATATCGTTTGTATTTTATTTTTAAATTTATATCGTTAGGAGATTTTTTGTGTTTTTGATGTAAGACATCACGAAATCTTACACAGCGAAGTAATCCTGGAGTCATCCAGGGTTTAAGACTTAGTTTTCGATTAGGAACATTTATAGTGTAAGATGACTTGTTCAGAATTTCTTTTAAAATACCGATGAATGTTGCAGTGACAGTATTAACATCAGTGATATCTAATAAGCTAGTCCAATCAGTCTCCTGTAGAAGAAGCAAAACTTTACTGTAATCTATTTTTGAGACAGTAGAATGTGTACTTTTAATTTGACTACTTGAATTTGATGAAGCTTCAACAAACACTGGACTGTGATCAGTAACAGATGATTCACAGACAAGGGTGAGAATTTTGTTTTTTGTCTTCACAAAACAATGATCAAGACAACTTGTTCCACGTGTGGGTAAATTATGACTGGGTGATAAACCATGTGATGCTAGAAAATCCATATACTCATCCGATCTGTTATCATCGTTATTTTTACTGATATCGATATTGATATCACCGATCATAAAGATATTAAGTGTTTGTTTTATATTTTGCAGTAAGTTATCCAATGAGTTTTGAAAGTTAAGGTGGGAAACAAATGAAGGTGATCGGTATACACAGACCAAAGAATAGCTGTTACCAATTTTTACCACTAAACAGTCAGCATCATCAATACAAGGTTCATAAACAGAGACATCCACAATATTTTTTCGAATATATACAACGACCCCACTATTCTGATTGATATGTCTAACTGTGAAGTGTCTAGTGTGAAGAAGGCAAAGTGAATTACAGATGGCGCTTAGTCTTTGGAACAATTGTCAGTTTGAGCTTATATTGTCTTGACTGTGTATTACGTGATTTTACTTTCTTAGATTGTATTTTTTCGGTTTTGCGGACAAACAATGTATTCTATGCTAACTTTAGCTCAGATAAAAGAAGAATTACGGAAAAGAAAAGCCAAAACAACAGGCAAGAAAGTTTATAGCAACTTACAAAAAATTGCTAACAAGCATTACATTTCTTTAAATTTCGTGTAAGATTTACAAGTAATCTTTTTATTTCAGATTAGAAGCATATGATTTAAATTTTAACAAAGTAACTGAGTGTGAATTTCCGTGTTTATAGTTGCCTCATGATGCCTTCTGTGCAATAGTAATTTCAGGTTTCTGTACTGGAATTTCTGTACCATCCAAAATTACACAAACCGTTTTATCATATTTATTTTATTATTCTAAGTTTCTTGAATGACTCTGGCATATAAAATTCTATTAATTCTCTGTTTGGCCCCAATATTGGGCTTATTCCATATTTGATATACCTATCAAATTCATCCAAGTTATAAATATGTTAGAAACTGCTGAGGTTGAAATATTAAAGAACAAAGCTGTTATAATTCAAATGTTGTTTTATTTTGGCGAAGCTTCATCAAATTCATAAAACATTCATTTTTATTTATAATGTTTCTCAGGCTCAGCAAAGGAGAAAATCGAGGGAAAAGCATCTTTTTTTTGATATTTTTTTGCTCACTTTTTTTTTTGTTACTGGGAAATCGATGAACTCCAATATTTTACAAGTTACATGCATAACAATGCGGCATTTTCTCAGTATAAAATTAAAAAGTGCAATACTCCAAGAGATTCCCATATGTTTTGACACTTTCTTTGAGGCGGCCGGGTACCAAAGACCAGACGCCATCTATCGGGATAAAATTGAGCTTTTCCTCCCCATTTTAAACTTTAACATTTATTTTTTAATTAAATACATAGATTTTTCCTGAAATGTCAATGTAGTGCGCTTATTACGTAATAAGGAGTAATTTAAAATGGTTTTCCAAAATTAGTCAAATAGTCTATTAAGAAATTGGAATTCTAGAACTGATTTAATTTCAGACAAAGGTGAAAACATCTGGGACAGGTACACTCATGATTCCCCTCATCTCATCACCGATGGCAGCAACGGCGACGTGGCCTGTGACTCTTACAATCAATGGCAGAGGGACGTTGAGATCGCTGCTGAGCTCGGGCTTGACTTTTACAGGTATCTACTTATATGTAACTCTTCGTATTTAAATAAATGTTATTATGTATCAACTCTTTTCTGCCTTTACAACAACATCCAATCTAACTATTATCTTCCATTTTGAGGTAAAATAATCGTAGTAGTGATATGTAGGTACTTATTACTTAATTTAAAGTAAGTAATAAGTACCTACATCACTACTCCGATTACCTATCTTCTTAATATAATAATAATAATATATAAAAGAAGATACTGATGGTGACTGACATATCAACGCACAGCCCAAACCGCTGGGTCTAGAAACTCCAAATTTGGCACGTAGGTTCCTTATGAGTTCTAGGGGTGCACTAAGAAAGGATTTTTCAAAACTCACCCTCCAAGGGGGTGAAACGGGGGTCCAAAGTTTGTATGAAAGTTCCTCAGTTTCGAAGCTAGGATCTTCAAATTTTGTGTTTAGGCTAACGATTGAATATTAATATACATGTGTCTCAGCGTTTTTGAAAATTCTACTCCCGAAGGGGTGAAAAGGAGGATGAAGTTGTGTAAAGAAAATCCCTTATTTACGAAGTAAAAATAGCTAAATTTTTTATTAAGCTTATGGATGGAAATCTAACGCAACGTATATCGTTATTGTTAGTATTTTGATCCCTATGGAAATGAAATGGGGGTGAAATGGGGTTAAAAACCCAAAAATCGATATGGATGTCGTTATTAGGGTTTTCTAGGATGACGATTGCCAAATAACATTTATTTTGAAGTCCAATACGGTGGACATGATTTAACCCCTAAAGGGGTGAAACTGGGGTTCAAATTGTGTATGGAAAAAGAAAATAAAATCGAAATTACAACTTTAAACTTCGCTGGAGCACGTCTAAAAATAAATAAGCAAACAATTATTTTGTGATTTTGAAAATCAACCCCTTAGGGGGTAAATGGGGTAAGTAAACATAAAAAAAATCGATATGGATGTCGTTCTTGAGGTTTTATGGGATGGTGATTGCGAAAATGACATTTATTTTGATGTCCAACACAGTGGACATGATTTAACCTCTAAAGGGGTGAAAATGGGGCCCAAAGTTTTGTTAAGAGGTCGGGGACGGGAAGGGGTGTGGGAAAGGATTAGGGAGAGAGAGAGGGAGAGGGAGAGGGAGAGGGAGTGGGAGAGGGAGACGGAGACGGAGACGGAGACGGAGACGGAGACGGAGACGGAGACGGAGACGGAGACGGAGACGGAGACGGAGACGGAGACGGCGACGGAGACGGAGACGGAGACGGAGACGGAGACGGAGACGGAGACGGAGACGGAGACGGAGACGGAGACGGAGACGGAGACGGAGACGGAGACGGAGACGGAGACGGAGACGGAGACGGAGAGGCCCGCCACACGCGGCAAACGTTGTGCCTCGCGAGCTTGGTGGGGACCCGCCAAATGACGTAAAAACGGCTGGTCGGATCCTGGTTGTAGGTTCCCTAAGGATTTTCTCTAATATGCAATATTCTTGTTGAAAGTTCCCATTCGAAAATTCGAAATGGATTATCCTTACTTAATATTATCCTTACTTAATAAAAACGGCTGGTCGGATCCTGGTTGTAGGTTCCCTAAGGATTTTCTCTAATATGCACGCGGACGAAGTCGCGGGCGGAAGCTAGTTTTAAATAGAAGCAGAACTGTTAAAACTTACGTTTATTACCTGCTCAGGATGGGTTTTGGTTACATAATTTTCATATATGGACGCAGTATTTTTAGCCTTTGGCATGTCATCGCACAGGTAAAGAAACGGAAAAAATAAGTCTAAATAATACTTCGAGTAGGTAAAGCAATAGCGTAGATGCCTAGCTTCGATCAAGATGATCGAAGATGCCTAGGCTAGGCACAGAATCTAGAAATAAATCTTCATTAAAAAATTCAGTGGTGAAGGTAATGTTCCTAATTTTATTAAAT
Organism: Agriphila tristella; assembly: GCA_928269145.1. Lineage (NCBI taxonomy): Eukaryota > Metazoa > Arthropoda > Insecta > Lepidoptera > Crambidae > Agriphila > Agriphila tristella. The sequence continues at coordinate 6,963,227 of OV743429.1, read as the reverse complement.
TTTTATCAGGTTCTCCATATCATGGGCTAGAGTACTTCCTAATGGGTTTGCGAACTATATTAGCGAAGATGGCAAACATTATTATAATAATTTGATCAACGGCTTGCTCGACCAAGGAATTGATCCTGTTGTTACGATATACCATTGGGAGCTGCCTCAACGGATACAAGATTTAGGTAATTATGTACCTTCGGGATTTGGTAACTAAATAAGTAAGTCAGGGGCATATTTCATAATCATTACAATTTAGAACGATTATTCGCATACATTACGATATATCTAAGTAGTATATTTTCTAGTTTCAAATTGGCAATGCAATGAACACCAAATGGTAACAGAATGGATGTTTCATTTTTTTTTCTAATAACATTTGCATGCATTTATTGTCGTCTAAATTATAGTAGCAGTGGTAATCAGTATCAATATTATGTTGTTTGAATTTAATATGAATTAGATAATTTAAGTAAAGCTTTCGACCATCTTTCACACGGTTTCTTTTGAATAGCTCAGTCAAACAAATCTATGAAAACATATTTTTAGTTAAGTGGTTTGACTTCGACCTCAGTCTTAAGTCACAACGGTTACATCAATGCTAAATAGCAAAAATAAAGGCTGAATCAATACTAATTTAGTTAATGTGGTGTACCACAAGCAAGTATACTGGGACTCTTGTTTTTTACGTTTCATGATAATTCAAATTCTCTTCGTGTTTGACCATATTTTTAAACAGGTGGCTGGACGAACCCACTAATTGTCGATTGGTTTGGCGAATACGCTCGTGTTCTCTTCTCCCTGTACTCCGACCGCGTGAAGACCTGGCTCACTATCAACGAACCTATCGTCATCTGCGACCTGGGCTACTCTAGCCTGAGTATCGCCCCCAACATAGTTGACGTTGAAATAGCAAAGTATCTTTGCAGTAAACACGTTGTGCTAGCCCATGCCAACGCTTGGAGAATTTATGACGAAGAATTTAGAGCTAGAGATAATGGTAAGGTTTACTCATATTTTGGAAATAATAAATGATATTTTTGTATCGGTGAACCGTAATCCGATGGTCAAACGATCGTTATTGAAAATAGTAACAATCTTGTTTTCCATTTAATTACGCAGGAAAGGTGTCGTTTGCCAACCACATGTTATGGTTTGAACCGTATTCGCTAGGAGACGAAGAATTAGCAGAGCTGGCGTTGCAGTTTTGTGTATGTCTTTGGCTATTAATTCTGAGTTGCTTTTTTTAATCTGAGACGATCCAGAGCCCGTCTTCATTCACCTAACAAAAAGCTTCTTAAATTCTTTTAAAAATTAAATTAACACAGGTATTATCAGTTCTTTACTATGACTTTATCTGACTTCTGCCCTTCTTCTTTTCTGCTCACACATCTAAACTAAATTATTGTTACGAGTTTCGAACTTTCTTGTGACTTTTTGTTCAGTTCGGTAGATTTGCCCACCCGATATTCTCGAAGGAAGGCGGCTGGCCTCCAGCTATAGAGAAGATCCTAGCAGAGCTTAGTGCTGAAGAAGGATACCCCACCTCTAGGATGCCAGCATTCACTGAAGAAGAAATTGAATTTGCAAGAGGTACCGAAACAATCATTATGAATAGCTTTACTTTTTTACGTGTATAAATAAATACACGTTTCATCGAGGTATTAATTTTTACCTAAGAAAAACTCCATATATATATATATATAGTATATCATACTTACTATTGAACAGATTTCTAGCTCTTTCTTTATTTTGAGATCCTCGATCATCTTGAAACATATACCTACTAAATAACTGATAAATTCTTTGAGTTAACATTGATCTCATCATACTATACACAGGTACATTCGACTTCATGGGCGTGAACCAGTACACCAGCCGCTTAGCCCGACGCCCCTACCCCGGGGAGGTTGTAGGGGAGACCCCGCTAGATGGGTTCATTGAGCTGAACCTTGTAGCCGATATCCATCCGGACTGGGCAGCAACTGGAGCTGACATTCTATGGGTTTGTCAACAATATTCAGTTGAGGTTGATGAGCACTGATTAAAAGCTACGTCATCGGTTTAAAATCTATGGCTCTGTGGCGGCATCTTCCTACGCCGCATATACCAAAACATAAGGTTACAACAATCATCATCATTATGTCACTAGATTTGACTAGATGGTGCTAACTTGGTTACAACAAGACTCACCGTGTCACTAGATGGCACTAGGTCTAAGAAACATGAAGATTAGTATAGAATAGCATCCCGTAGTATGGAAAACCTACATTACGCTTACGGAGACTCCGTAAGCGTAATGTAAGCGTAATGTGTGTATGTCTCAGCCGCCAAAAACTATTATACAATTATTTTTAGTTAATACAAAACCTATCGTTGTTGGGTTGATCAGATCATCAAACTGAACAACTTTCATGATGGGACCAACCTCGAAATCACAAAAAAAAACTGCTGTACCATACAAAAGTACAATCTTACTCCATCGGAATGTATGAAACAGCGGATTTTTTTTTTCACTATTTCAAGGTCGATCCCATAATATAAGTTGTTCAGTTTGATGGTCTGATCAACCCCACGAGAGGTTTTGTATTAACTAAAAATAACCTTGTATATAACTTTCAACCATCATCGGTCGGACCACGGTCCCCGGGCTAATGCCACCCAGCCCGGAGGAAGATCCTCCCTTTGGCCGTCCTATCAGTGGCATTACATTCTTCCACCTTTCCGTACCTCAATTTCTACAGCTATTTTACTAGAATAATCGTTTAATTAAAGGATTAATGTTTTACTACTCTTAAATACATAATTTTCTCCAGAATCACCCGGAAGGCTTGCGTCGCAGCATGGCGTGGATAAAAGAAAGATACGGTGATGTTAAGATCCTAATCACAGAGAACGGGTACGCGTCGGACAACAAAGACCTGGATGATGTAGGAAGGATTGATTTCTACAAATCATATTTGGAACAGGTGATTCTAAATGTTCTAAGTCCTAACTGAGGATTACCACGACATTAAATTGAATATTTTTGACAGTTGATTATGATGAAACAGCATTTTTTTATTTTAGCATTCATAATGCTATTTTGATAATGCAATGCTTCTTATATCGGGTTTTTTTGAACTTACCATCCAAATTTCAAGGATGTGTCCAGTCCATGAAATTAAACAACTTCTCTAAGAAATATGTGTCGAATTTCCCCACAAAATTTTGGTCATCCCATACTAAATTGATTACGTGATCTCTTTGATTTGTATGGGTAGTCGAATTTTTTTTACATATCCAGCCATGTGTTCCTCAGAGAAAGTTGTTCAGTTTCGTGGACTGAACACATCCTCAAAATTTGGATGATTAATACAAAATGACCCTGTATGATGTGGTGCGAGTCGATTTTTTTCTATTATATTATTAAGTATTATTTATATTATTTTTTTGATAAACAGTTATTGCTGGCCATTAAAGAGGATGGAGTGGACGTGGTGGGGTACTCGGCGTGGTCATTAATTGACACCTTCGAGTGGTCCGACGGATATGAGTAAGTATGGTGCAGCAAATGGCTTCCGAGGGTATACCCTATAACCACAGCTTTACCATCAAACTGTGGTATTACCCTCGAGAGACAAATATTAGGTCTTTACCTATGAAATTGCCGTTTTGTTTGAAAAAAGTTAAAGTATTTTTTTTTCGAACTTATTTATTTCTTTTATTCAAAGTAATCACCCCTGCAATCAATGCATCTTTGCCAACGCTGTGGCAGTTTATGGATGCCCTTCTTGAAAAAATCAGCTGGACGGGATACAACAAACTCTTCAAAGGCGTTTTGTACTGCCTCTCGGGAATTGAATTTTTTTCCCGCTAAAAAGTTGTCCAAATTTTGGAAAAAGTAATAGTCGGTAGGCGCAAGATCTGGTGAGTATGGCGGATGAGGGAGAGCTTCCAAACCCAACTCATGCAGCTTAGAGACGGTCTGTTGTGCAGTATGGGGTCGCGCGTTGTCGTGAAGTAGCAGTGGGGCACCCATCTATCAAGCTTTTTTATCTTGCCAATCTGTCGCAAATGGACCAATATTGTTTTGATGCTAACATCAAAAGCTGCTGCCAGCTCAGCTGTAGATTGCGATTCATCTGCTTCCACAATCGCCTTTAATTCATCATTGTTGACCAAAGTTTCCGGACGACCACGAGGTTCATTTTTCAAGTCAAAATTCCCAGAACGGAACCGAGCAAACCAATAACGGGTTGTACGTTCGTTTGTACAGTTCTCTCCGTAAACGTCGTTGATGTTACGTGTCGTTTGTGCCGCGTTGGTGCCACGACGGAACTCATATTCCATAATTACACGAAATTTCGAAGTATCCATTATGAGGAAAAATGTTGAAATGTAATGAAAATACAACGCTAATCAATAAACAAAAGACTGATTTTGTAAATAGAATGTCATATTTTTAAAACAAAATTAATTTGAATTTAGAATTCATAGCCAATCAAAACTTTTTTTTGTTTGAAAAAGTCTGTACTGCAATACGGCAATTTCATAGGTGAAGACCTATTATAAGATCCTACAATAACAGCAATAAACATGACGGCTGGCTGCTTTTTAATATATTTTTTAGCTTAAGTTTTAATGGGTTTGCTCTTGGTCCCAGTCCCAATCTAGTCCAAGAACCAAGTTAAGATCTGCGATGGAAGCTCACCCAGGAGGTGTCCATTCGACCTCCTCTCCTATACACCTTCAGGAATTGTGCTATAACCTACCTACTTAATTGTTATGTTTGAGATTTTTTCACAATTCGTTTTTTTTCAAAAAAGCATTGCATTCACAATCACAATGCTATTTTTACTCGAAAATATTACGTAAGTATTTTTTATGCACAACGGCCTTGCTTGCTTGCCTTCATCTCACCTGTTAAGTGACGATAAGGCCGGAGGTGGAAGCGCACTACACCCGGAATCCTCATCACTGAGGATATTATTAACCTTGTATATTTCCACAGGACGATGCTAGGTCTATACTCCGTGAATTTCACGGACCCGTCGCGCCCGCGCACCCCGCGTCGCTCTGCGCTCTACTACGCAAGCGTCATCAAGGCGCGAGCGCTGGATGTCACCAACTACTAGTAAAAATAATAGTCAAATTAATAATGGTATTAAAAAAATATTTAATAAATAAAAAGTTATGAATGATCTATCGTTTATTTGAAACATCAAGACGACCTCATGCTACGTTGCATTGCATTGCATCGCATGAAAACGTTTAAAAAATATTCATAAATTCTGAGCATAAAAAAATGATTTTTTACTCCTATCTTTCCCTTGTATTACAAAAATTTTTTGTTCTAACTAAATACATCTTAGTCCTTTTTTTTAAGTCAAACTATACTTACAATTACAAGATGTGAACACCGAGCCAAAAAGCCTCAATAAAATGTGTAACATTTTAGTTTAGTTAAGTTTACTTCTTACTTGAGCTAGGGTTCCACGCAAAAACGGTGAACCAAAAAGAGTTCCGCAGCCAAAATAATTCGGGAACCGCCGCTGGTCTACACTACAGTAGCGTAGTAAAGGGTCTACGACTCTACGCCCAGTAGACCCGACGATGCGGAGTCCGTAGAGTCTACGGACTCCGCGTCGGTCGTAGACGTAGCATCCATCGGCGGCCGCGCGAATGGAGCGTGCTACGTAACTTTCGTAGCTACCGCTTTGCTGCGACAACAGTATAATTTGGATATTTAAAAAAAGTCATGAAAATTGCATTAAAATGTATGGAATTCCTGAAACTAGGAACTCTGATCCTTGCATCTCTTAGAATGCTGATCAGATCAGTTGGGTGTGTATAGTGATCTGGATCTCCTCCATTCACTCCCTAGATGGCCATCATCAGATCAGAGCTAGGTCAATCCCTGGCGCAGAACCAAAGCTTCAAAGTGACCTCGTTTGTATGAAAATAGGCCTGTAATTCCATATTTTTGCTCGCGAGTGTAGTACAAGTCTATAATATGGGCAGGTCCATTGTGCTTTTATTTTTGTAATAGTAGGGGAGCCCTGGATGCTAAATCGGGATTTACTCGAGCGTCGAAGAGACCTATTGGATTGCGAAGCTTAGATGATAAGAAGAAAAAAATGTCATATAATATATACACTTTCATCGGTGGGGGGAGCGGCTATAAATTTTCAAAAATGTAAAAAAAACAGTTGCATGGACATACTCGAGCGCGTCAGATATTAATAGCATCCATGTCCTACGTTTTTTTGAAAACATAAGTATGTTAATCTGATTGTTTCCATGATGGGGGTGGTCGCGCGTAAGGGTTGAAAACGGAAAAAAAAGAAATTTAATCGAGCGCGTCAGATTTTGGGGATGTTAAGTGAACCTAAAAGAAGGCTCTTATGTAATAATCTGACGATTTGGATGTGACCTAAACTCGCGGCCATTATTAGAATGTGCAAAAAAGATCGCCATTTTGAAATACTCGAGCGCGTCAGATTAAGATATATATGGTTCATTTATATACCCTAAACGAGCTGTCTCATAATCTGACGATTATCTGGCTGGAGGGATTCGCCTAACCTGACAATGGAAAGATTTTTTTTTTCGTATTTTTTCAAATCTTTTAACTTAACAAATTAAAGAGCTGAAAAAATAGCATGCCGACGATATTTTAATACATTTATACATTTTTGAAATGTATCTAACGTAAATTTGTTAGTTTTTGTAAATTAGTTTCACCCCAAAACACACACTTTACATTAATGTCACGCATACTAACTTTTTTTCAAATTTTAATTCACATAATAAACATCAAAATCGCAAAATAATTTCAGGCGTTACAAATACGTTGTAAACAAAACCATCTGCGCAATCAGCTGTCATGGCGTCATGGCAACAGCACCCAAAGTGGGGACGGAGTGAGAGAGTCATACATAGAGAAAGAGTGAGAGAGGAATAGAAACGCGAGAAGGGGAATACCGGCATCACGTAGCTGCATGCATTAAACTTTATTGATTATTTTTCCTTACTTCGGCTTACAGAAATCGTCAGATTTTATATTATTTGTGAACGTTGAATTATTACCTACAAAATAAAAAAAAAAATTGCCACGCTCCAGAATGTCGAGATGACGTTTTTTTTTACAAGTTTGTAACCCACCTACTTCTTATCGTCAGTCGAAAATTGTCAGATTAGTGGAATATACACTTTTTAGCATATAACTAACTTACCCTACCTTAATCTGACGCGCTCGAGAATTTCAGATGATCAATTTTTTTTTTACTAATCTGATCATTTATTCTTGACGCGCGGCCACATATACGGGGCTAATATTTTGTGGAGGTATTTAATGGGGTACTAGGTTCCTCCCTGTATGTTAATCTGCCGCGCTTTAGTAAATCCCAAAATCCCCTCTTGGGCTCCCCTACTATAATAGTAGTTCAGTAAAATTACGGGTTCGCAAAACATTAAATGGTAATAAGCTGCAATTTTGCAATCTGACTTTGATGTGATTACAAAACACTAATATAAACGAATCCAACTAAATTTACGAATACAATTTATTATTAATAAGGAAGATGAAAATAATATTAATTGTAGGTACAGTCAAGAGCACCTAGTGAATTTATTCAAGTTTATTTATGCAGGATAGGTATATCGGAAAAGCAAGTCAATTGCACGGCCTTAGGACTTTGGTTACGTTGCAGTTGGCTACATTTTTTAACCTCAAGGGGGGGCCGCTGCCCCCCCTGTCCACCCCTGGCGACGCCCTTGCCCAAAGGGTAAAAACGGGACCCTATTACTAAGCCTCCGCTGTCCGTCTGTCTGTCACTAGGCTGTATCTCGTGAACCGGGATAGTTCGACAATAGGGATGATGACTAATGAATAAAATAAAGAAATACTAATAAAAATCGTAAACATATTAAACTTTTAGAGTACCTACCTTGTATACCTCTTGGATTTTTAAATTGCGTATTATTTGTTTTATGACCCTTCAAGTTGGGCGGACAAGTCCATTTAAAAAGTATAAAATTTATTAAAAGAAATAATACCTTTAATTAGTCCATAAAATCTATAGCAAATTTGTCTAAGAAACCATTTTGACAAACACAATATTTAACATAGCTGCCGAACAAATTTCCTACGCGTTGCATATGTCACCGGCAATGTATGAAACGCAGGCATTGTATATGTTACAGTCAAAAATCATATCCGGTCAAAACCACTTTTGACTGCAAAAATCAGGCAAAAGTGGTTTTGACCAAGGACGTTGGTCAAAACCACTTTTAACTGATTTTTGCAGTCAAAATTGGTTTTAACTAATGACGTTGGTCAAAACCACTTTTAACTGCAAAAATAATGGGTAATATTGATTTTGACCAAATTATGTCAGTTAAAAGTGGTTATGACCACGAGTGTTAGTCAAAACTACTATTGAGGGGGACTGGGAGCCTATTTAATAATTAAACAAGTGAAAGTATTATAAATGATGAGATATAAGTAATTGTAAATTAAAACTTCACACATTTCAGTGTATGATCACCGCTCTATTCCGCCCAGCTTCACATCATGAAACAGTGAAACGCAACCTAAGCCATGTTAACGTATAAATAGCATTTAAAAAATAATAGAAACTACCTGTTAATTATTTTTATTTTTAAAAGTAATTTATAAGTTAGCATGGCATAGGTTGCGTTTTAGCTAATGTGGAGCTGGGCAGAAAAGAGCGGTGATCATTATTATAGTTTTATGTAATTTTAATACACAGGTTGGTCAAAAGTTCTGTTACTGAGTTTCTTTATCGATTACTGGCCATTAAAACAAATGAAAAGAAAAAATAAAAATGACATATTATTGACAGTTTTATAAGCTATAATTCCATACCACACGTATATCATATTTTGTTTATTTCACCATGGAATGGGGGTTGAAGGAGAATCGTGTCGCTGTAATTGCTCTGCACAAATGTGGGCAGCCACCGAATATGATTTTCAAGTTGCTACAAAAGTTGAAAATCAACAAGCAATTTATTTATCGCACTATCCATAGGTACAGTAATACCTTGACCGTCGATGACCGAAAAAGATCAGGAAGACCACGCACCGTTCGGACACCAGCTGTGATCAAGGCAGTGAAGGCGAGAATCACGAGAAATCCTGTCCGGAAGCAAAAGTTATTGGCAATACAGATGACTGTGAAGAGAAGTTCCCTTAAAAAAATTATCAATGATGACCTTGGGCTTCACGCTTACCGTAGACGAAAGGGCCATCTGCTAAACGCACGATTGAAGGCTATGAGGTTAGCACGAAGTCGCGCTCTACTAAAGCAGTACGCACAAAACGGCCATCGAAAAATCTTGTTTACTGATGAAAAAATCTTCACAGTCGAAGAAAATTTTAACCGTCAAAATGATAGAGTATACGGTAAGAATAGTAAAGAAGCCAGCATGATTGCTCCGAGGGTCCAACGAGGTCACCACCCCTCATCAGTGATGATTTGGCTGGGGGTGTCCTATTCAGGGCTAAGTAAGGTTCATTTCTGTGAAAAAGGTGTGAAAACTGGCGCTAGAGTCTATCAAGATACCGTTCTGGAACCTGTTGTCAAACCCTTAAGCCACACTTTATTTCAAAACCAGCCATGGGTCTTCCAGCAGGACTCTGCCCCTGCGCACAAAGCAAAATCTACACAAGCATGGTTTCGGGCTAACAAAATTGATTTTATCGCGCAGGAAGAATGGCCATCCTCCAGCCCAGACTTAAATCCTCTGGATTATGCCATATGGCAACTTATTGAGGAGAAAGCATGTGCTAAGCCCCACATGAATCTCGACTCTCTTAAGCGCGCTATTCTCAAGGCAGTCGCAGAATTGGATATGGTGGTAGTTCGTGCTGCCATCGATGACTGGCCTCGTCGTCTAAAGGCGTGTATTCATGCCAGAGGCGGTCATTTCGAATAATTTTAATACATGATAATCTTAAATATTTGTGCTTTCATTTGGTATATAATTCATTGTAGCATTATTTGTAAATTTAGTATTATTCATGTTTTCCATAGTTACAGAACTTAGTAACCAACTAGGTATATGTATGTTAGTCTGTAAGGTATATATTGTATGGGCCTAGTTGCCTGATTTAAATAAATAAACTGAAATGTGTGAAAAGCCCGCTTCTTTCCACCTAGCTCCAGTTGCTGTTGCATTTAGCCCTACCCAGACAAGACAGGTGTAGGTATCTAAAGTAAAAGCCCATGAACGCAAATAGCTCTATCCTCCAAAAACTATCAAAATGTAGTTTCAATATTATATTAAAAATAAAAAATAAATAAATATTTTGAGATCGAATTTCTGCGTATGTGCAGTTCACAGGTCTCCGTACAATGTCGAATGAATTTTGTATGGACAAAACACTTAAACGTTACACCTTGTGGTTTTGACCAACATTCTCAGTCAAAAGTGGTTTTGCTTGATTTCAAGGCAGACTATCGGTCAAAACTCATAAAAAGTTATGGAGGTTAGTGAAAATTACCAGAAAAATCATCAAAAAAGTTTCATAAAACTTTTTATGAACATTAACGTTTTATAAAACTTTTTTGATGATTTTTCTGGTAATTTTCACTAACCTCCATAACTTTTTATGAGTTTTGACCTGCCTTGAAATCAGGCAAAACCACTTTTGACTGAGAATGTTGGTCAAAACCACTTTGGACTAAGAACGTTGGTCAAAACCGCTTTTGACTGCGAAAATCAGTCAAAACTGTTTTTAACTGAGAGCATCGGTCAAAACCACTTCTGACTGTTTTTTTCAGTCAAAAGCTCAGATCAAATAAAAAAGTAAGATGGAGCGTTGCGAACAATGAAGTGAGGCCGGTTTTTGATGGTACATGTGTGCGTACAAGGGGGCGGGCGGGGGCCGGGCGGCAGGGTTTTATATGGAAAGCCAAGGCATAGTTTCGTTACACGTGTGTGCGTGAACTGTGTATGTACACAGCCAAGGCATAGTTTTGTTGGCCTCACCGCTTTGTTCGGAAGACTCCGTCTTCCTTTTTTTATTTGGTCTGAGGTCAAAAGTGGTTTTGACCGGATATGAGTATTGACTGTAACATATATATTTCAAGCGGTTGACTTTGAGAAAAAATAGTTTAAATTAGAAGAGCTTCTGCACCATACGAATCTTTAACTCTTTATTAATTAAACATAATTCTAGTCACTTCTACCGATGAAATCGCTCTCAATCTTAAAATCAAGCCTTGCCATTGTCACTTTTATTTTGAAATACCTAATAGACTCATACGATTCTTAAAATTGAGTATTCTGTTCTTAGTGCAGATTATTAATATCTTTTTAATTTTGGTTTTGGTTTAGTTCTGAAGATGTTCAAAATGAATTGGACTAATAATAAAGTGGCTAGCAATAAGGCTAGCGAAATCAAAGCTAGTGCAATGATGACGTCAGCCATTAAATATTCCGCCCATGAGATGTTGGCGGCGGGCGAGCGCAGGTGTCTGGCGCCGCCATGCCGGATCACGTACTCCGTCCACCACACGGCGCGCTCCATCGGACCAAGGGGCTGGTCGTGGATAATTTTCTTGAGTTTTCTGATATTCATCCTATAACTGCAAACCAGAATGAAACTATTAGAGACAAAGCCTCAGTTGAAGTATAATAAGTCTTAAAAGACTTATTACATAAGAGTTTGTATTACGTTCTTTGTTTTGCAACTTACGGAGTGTTATCAAATTTTAATAGTTATAACCAGTCGCACGTAATCTTTTTCAACAAAAACATTAGATTTGTGCCGGATTAAAAAAAAGCAGAAAGAATTATACCTTTCATCATTAAGGACTTTTTGGATGCCTTCAAGCAGTGACTTAGCATCTAAAGTATAAGGATCAAGTTTGATGCCAATACCCAATTGCTCATGTTTGTGAGCGTTGCTAAACTGGTCTCCCAGCATAGGAATGGTGACCATTGGTACACCAGCATCTATTGCTTCATCAGTGGATTGTAAGCCCCCTTGCGTGACAAACAATTTGATGTTTGGGTGTGCTGAAAAATAGTAATAGGTAATAATTATCACATAATCTTGCGATATAAAGGTATCATAATCTCGATCTGACTCTCGATAATCTCGATTTGAGGGTTGATCTCTACTTCTTATTTGATTTGGTTTTAAAAATAATCGGTTGAAAAAAAAAAAAAAATTAATCACTTTCTTAATGACTTAAATAACAATAATTATTGAAGCCCCCTTTTAAGCAAAAAGATGCCTGTGCCAGGAGACTCCGCTCTTTTTACTTATTTTATATACACAGTCAATGATATTTCTTTTTCTAAATATTGTACTTATAGTCCGTGAGCCCGCGACAGTATTGCCTACGTCTTATGACATCACGATTAAATGCATGGCACACGGTCGGAAAAGTTGTGCTGAGCGAGGATCAGAAGATTATCGCAAATAAAATTGGCCGGAAGTTTGAGAAAATCTTCCACTTCCGGTCAAAATTTTAAGATTATATTTACGTCATGTGACATCAGTAAGAGACTCGTGTCATCATTTAGTTTTCAATCGTAGAGAGAGTAAACTTAAGTCTGTCAGTTCTGAAATGGCCGGAATACCTTAAACTTAAAATTTTTGTTTTTTAGTCAAGATTTTCTCAAGCTTCCGGCCAATTTTATTTGCGATCATCTTCTGATCCTCGCTCAGCACAACTTTTCCTACCGTATGCCATGCATTTCATCGTGATGTCATATGACGTAGGACATACTGTCGCGGGCTCACGGACTATTAATTAATTAAGAAATAAGAAAAAACTCTTAATTTTATGGTGCTTTAGGTTTAGAATAGATTAAAGGTAAGTACGGTATATATTATATATAGGTAAGTACGGTATATATTATATATTAAATGGTTCTATGTTATTTTTATTTTTCTATTTTGAACCAACTTTACTGAAACTTTAGACTGAAATAATAGCTAATGCCATAAAATGCAATCAACTCAGAAGACATACCGAGTAAATCTCTTTGAGGAAACCATTTTAGAATTTTTAAATTCTCTGGTGCTCTCTTCAAATTGTCTATATCATATTTCCATAATATGTCATAAGGAAGAGCTTCGAAGGCATCCAAAAATGAATTCAACAGGTCTTCATCCATTCTTGATGGTATTACGTTTGTTCCCAAACTAACGTAAATGACTCCTGTTCTTGAATTTTCTAGGTATGTTTTTAAGTCCTAGGGAGAAAGGTGTAGTTTAAGTTTTAAAATCGAATATTTCCAGTCTTTCAGTGCATCCAAATTGGTTAACAAGGACAAAATATTGCATAAACAAATCGGAATTTATTTAAATGAGACAATAAAATCATGACGTTAAACATTCAACTAAAGATTTTACAATATAATAAGCGTGTCTCAAAATAATTTATGTCGTTTGTTATGAAGTACTTACCTGAGGTAACTCCTTTAAGGGTTGCAGATGTAGTGGCCCAACATAGGCAACATTTGGAGGCACTGGTCTATTATTACTAAACATCTGAAGTGAAGCAATTAAAAGAAAGTCGACATTATCCTTTAACTCAGCAACTGTAGGGGTATCGGGACCAAAATTATCTTTGAGAAGTTGATTTTCATAAATTTCTATGTCTGCAAACGTTTTCATAAACTTGTATTCCAATACTGTTTCATGAATTTTATCGAACAAGGTTAAGTCTGTAAGTTTTGTTCGAAAAATATTTGGGTACAGAATGGGATGTCTGGCTAAAGCACCAACAATGTCGTAAGTTTCTGGAAGGCCGCTTAAAGTTGTCACAAGAATTGTTGGTGCCTTGAATATTTCAGACAGTATCAACTGATAATTTAAGAGTGTTTCTAGTATAATCAAATCAAACTTTTGGCTCTTGTCTGCGATAATTTGTTTTAATTCTGGATGATTAAGTTGCATAACACACATTGCTGCTAAGTTTTTGATAGACATTAAGACGGTTTGCGGTTCTTTGATTATTCCACGCGTATAGAGAGATCCATTATATAGAATTAAATTATTATCCTCAAATGTTTTGTAAGAAAAACTCACATCTATTTCAGTGATGTTGTCTGGTGGCCTATTCTTCGGTAAAGCTGGATCTGGTGTGACAACCACAAGTTCATGTCCCCTTCTAGCAAGCTCCATAGTCAATGCTCTGTACACTAATTGATGACTAATTGAAGGCGTAGGAAATACTCCTAATATTCTGGCTGAATCCACAAAAGTTAGCAATAACACTGCACACATTGTTCTAGGCAACGACATTATAATTTTCTAATGAATGTTCTTAGATGTTTGTTACGCCTGCTACTTTTTTATGTTTAAAGCTCACGAAAACTCAGAAAAAACTGAATCGTGAATGATTGTGAATTCATCAGTAGCAGGGTATCTAGGAACGAGGACATAATTATAATATGTTTATAGTTTACGTCAATGGTTTTATTACGAAATACAGTGATAGGTGGCGCGACAAGCGTGTAACGTGTATCCACTTTGCGCGGCTGGCTCATTAGACTTTGCCAATCATTAAACTGACAGTGAGTTGTTTTTACTTTTCTGGTCAAACTATAATTGTTTCGTTTATTATTATTATACGAATTACTTGATTTTTTAATTTAAAAAACAATACAAAAAATATTAACGCTCAAATTCGCTAAATCTCAAACAATATACAGCAGGTCTATTTTACCTACTTAGTTTTGGATATTTATTTAAACAGCTGAATCAAAATTGTGGAACTATGAAAAGAGTTGATTGTCTTTTACATTAAAAATTCTTCATTATTCATCATACTTGGAATAATATTATGAGCTTTATAACCTTGCTAACTTGAAAACTTTAAATAGCAAACTATTTATTTCTTTAAATCCTAACTCTATCTTATACTTTTATTGACAACAAATAATGTAGGTGGTGTAATAAGAAAAAAATATTGTATGGGACCTGCCCCCCTACAATGACTGTCAAAAGTTATATCGAAGTTATGTTGTGATAGATATGGCGCTATACGTGATGTATGGCTCTGTCTCTTTAACAACATTACTTTGAGCTTGCTTTAAGAGCTCAGAGTATGGCCTCTGGTATAGGAGAGAACAAAGTCAACCAACGTTTGGAATAACCAGAAAAAAATAGTTTACTTTCTCTGTGCATTAAGATTAAAGTACTTTTCTTTTTCATAAACTTGATGTAATGTAAATTTTTGCCGGTTTTTTTTACACAAAACAGAAGCAAAAAATACAATAAATAGAATACAATACCACTACATATTATAAAACAAAGTCCCTTACCGCGTCTGTCTGTCTGTCTGTTTGTCTGTTCACGATAAACTCAAAAACTACTGAACGTATTTTCTTGGGGTTTTCACCAATAGATAATGTGATTCTAGAGGAAGGTTTAAATGTATAATAAGTTGAGGTTTTATGTAAATTGGTAGAAATATGTCGATAATTGATTAAGAAGTCGGCAAAAAATAAGCCGTCTGGGAGCTTGCATTGAAAACGCTGCATAAACTTGCATTAAAAACGCTGCATAAACCTTTTGAGCTATAACAAAAAAATGTATGATGGAATTGTTCCTCTTTTATGAGGAACTGAAACTAAAAAAGATAATAATCAAACCTTTACGTGCGGGATGACATTGAGATTTTTTCAATGATTTTTGACAATGCCGGCCCTTTTAGGCAATGTATGAAATAGAATGAATATTATTGTCTATTTCACACATTACCTAGGCATTCTATACAATGCCTAGGCATTGTATACAATGCCTGCTGGTCCACCGGCAATGTGTAAAAAAAAAGATTTTGATCGAGGGGGGCTCGAGGGGAGGGCTCGAGGGGGGCTCTAGGGTGGGCTCGGGGGGAGCCTTGGGGGCCCGAGGGGGGCTCGGGGGTGGGCTCGAGGGGGGGTCGGGGGTCTCGGGGGGGGGGGGGGGGCTCGAGGGGGCTCAAGGGGGGGCTCGAGAGGGGCTTAGAGGAGGGCTCGAAGGGGGCTCTAGGGGGGCTCGAGGGGGGCTTGAGGGAAGCCCGGGGGGGCTCGAGGTGGTCGGGGGGGGCTCGGGTGTGTTTAAGGGGGGGGGTTTAAGGGAGGGCTCGAGGGGGGTCGGGGGTCTCGGGGGGGGGGGGCTCGAGGGGGGGGGGGGCTCGAGGGGGGCTTAGAGGAGGGCTCGAAGGGGGCTCTAGGGGGGCTCGAGGGGGGCTTGAGGGAAGCCCGGGGGGTGCTCGAGGGGGTCGGGGGGGCTCGGGTGTGGCTCGGGGGGTCGAGCGGAGGTCGGGGGGCTCGAGGGGGGTCGGGGGGGGCTCGGAGGGGCTCGAGGGGGGCTCGAGGGGGCTCGAGGGCGGCTTATTGAGTTTGGAACCGAACCTGCTTTACTCCTGTAGGTCCCGGGTTAGGTTAGAAATTTAAGGCGAGCGCGTAGCGCAGCGGAGCGTGAGCCTTAAATTTCGAGGTTATTTTTTTATAACAGACAACAGAAATAAACTTATTTTACACATTGCCGGTGGACCAGCAGGCATTGTATACAATACCTAGGCAATGTATAAAATGAATATCATTTCATACATTGCCTGATCGTTTCAGGCATTGTATACAATGCCTAAGAATACACATTGCCGGTAACACATTGTAATGATCCCCTACCTAACTAACTACTATTATTATGATAAGACCTACTATGATGATGTGATACCTAACGAGACCTAACTTAATTACCTAACGCTTATTATACCTGGTGATGGGATTTTAATTGGATTCTAGTTCTTACTGTTTTACTACATGGATTGGTGATATTCTAACCATAGCATAGTTAACCTAACGCATACCTAACTACAAATCCCATTCATGTTGATTAGCCGCTAAACGCTTCTGAACTAACTATCCCTACTTGTGATTCCATTAAACGTTTTTATCTATGTTTTGCCTAGTTTATTTTCCCTATTTTATTTGCATGATAGAATAATCTAATATTAATGCTTTTGTAAAGTGTGAAATGAGCGCGTGATGTCTAGTGATATTTCCCAAGTTGTAATCCGTAATTACCCTAAGTTCTCGAATATTGCTGGGTGGATATAAATATTAACTTTACATGACTAACTTTAATTATTTATGCTTCGATAGATAATGAACTAAGAACCTATTACTAAAAGAAGGAAATTACTTTGCCTGATTTTCCTATAGAATAGAAATTAAGATATTAATTGCTCATTCCAAATTGACCCAATTTCATACTAATATGTTACTTTGTTTGATGCTTAGAAATAACTATGTTTATCAAATAAAATACCGATCTATTTTATTACGGAGGACCTTAATCCATTAGATTTCTACCTTATGATGTCATGGTCATGCTATATCAACTTTATTGATAAATTTATTACTAATTAGTTATAACTTCAACAATGAATTACTAGTGTCCGCCTGCTGTGTTAGTGAAAATTTGAGAATTTACCTATTTTACTACTATACTATCAGTTATAAAGAATCTATTATCTATGTCAACAATGTTTTAATTCATATCTTTGAATTTACTTAACAAATTTTAATAATTATAGCCGGCCCGACCGCAGTTTTAAAAAATCTCTAGAATTTGTTAATTTTCTAACTTTAAAAGGAATAATGTTATATAAATATCTTGGAAAAGTATCTTATGGTTGCCTCTCACCTAGTTATCTATGTTAATGCCAGAACCAATACTGAAATTATATTATGAAAATCTGAACGTTTGCTTTTATGATTTATTTCTTTATTTCTATTCGTCTAATTTGATGTATAGATGTCCTAGCTCTAAACAAAGGATATGGAACCAACGCTCTGACTACAAGGTGAGTTTAGTAAGTATATTTTGTAACGTTAAGTATGTGCTTAAACAAAATGGGGCTTCGCTCATCGCTATTGGATTGCATAGTTGGTCGTTGCCTATCTTCAGTTTAATGTGTTTATACCCAAGGAAGAATGTAATCAGATGGTTTCATTTTATTTATTTATTTATTGATTAAGATACACCAGCGACAAAATCATTTTACATTGTATAATAAATGGGCATATAGATATTCAAAGAATAATGATTTGCCTTTATAGGCGTATACAGCACTTCTAAAAACGAATATTAAGTACTTACAACACAATAATAATTAATAGGTACAGTTAACTTAATCTACATAAAAAATTTAAAATTCTGTTAACATTATATTTATGAAAACTTACATAATAAGTCTTTCAAAATGTTATCAAAAAGTAGTTTTTTAGAAATTAAATAGCCAAACAAGAGAGAAAATCTGTCATTAAAAATAAGGTATTTTTTATTATTATAAATATATAAAATCTAAGATAATCAAGGGTTGGACGAAGAAGAAAACATTGCCACACACTTTTTCTTAAAAACTCTTTCTGTATCACCAAATATGTCTATGTCGGAATTATTGACATCATTATATGATTGCATGCAACGGTAAGGAGGAGCGTTTTTCCCTGAATTAGTCCTGCTAAAGGGTATGCTAAAGTTTTTGGTTTGGTTTCCTAGTTAATGGCGTTGATTCCTCATCTTACAACAAAAGTATTCGCTTTTATTATAAATAATAAATAAAAATAAAATAATTTTATTTCAGATTGTACATCCATATATGATTAGTAACAATATAAAATCTTATGAGCTATGTTAGTAAACCTATTCTATGTATTAAATGTATTAAATTCAGTTTTTTTTTTTTTTTTTAATTAAGAAAATACCCTCCCTGCCCACTAGCACCACCGGGCACAGCCACATGTAGGTGCACCCAGTGCCTCCAGATAGCACAGTCGGGTTTTTCCTTGACCACGCCCAGAATGCTGTTGGGGCTACCACGCACTCTGCGCATTAAAGAAGCGACCCGCCCACGCAACACCGCATAAAAGTCGTTAGTATGAGCCTGAGCAGAGCTTATTACTAGGTCTCAATTATTCCTGTTATTGCAACTATTACTTAATAAAATTACTACTAAATGGATATTATTACTCTTTTGATATAACCAGGGAAATAGAAATTAAGTTTGTAATTTTCCTAAATGAGCTTACTTTAATCTCATACTAATTCTTAATGTTTGTTACTATACCATGAAAATTTTAATAGTCCTCTAGCGATTAGAAATGGAGATACTATAGGAAAAAGATAAGCGTTTCCAACTACATACCGCTGAATGAAGTAAGTATGAACAATGTTGATAGAAATTGGTCAAATTCACATTTATGAGTTAATTGGAGTATTGTTATAAATTAGTAGGGTATAAGAGGGTATATCGAGCCATAATAGACAATAGGGTAAAAGGAGGTAACTCGAGCTATAAAGAAAGTTAAGTTTGGGTAATTCTACCCCGCTACCAAATATTACTTTATTTGTCATATACAACGTTATTCTAAGTAATGTAAATCATCCAATGTCGACTTAGTTTATCAAGATAAGAGGTAATTCGAGGCAAGTTAAGGAGTTATAGTCGCCTGAATCAAGGTATGGATAAACCGTCTTCGTCACTGATTTAGAATTTATTTGCTATCTTTAGTGTTATATATTCATGATAGATTGTAACCGGGTGGTTGCCTGGCTAATGGTGACAGCCCCAAATTCCCCGCTGCCACAGTGAACCTCGACTTCCAGACTGGACAGTTCTCCCCCAGGAATCAGCCAATTACAATCCTTCTTTAAATTAAGTACTATAAAGTATATGATCAATAGTCTTGTTTGTCTGTAGTCTTTCCAACAACAAGAGGACAAGCAAAATGCTCCAAGCGATTTCCCAGTTTTTCACAACTGAAATATTCTTATTTCAGTGTGATGGCTGAATTCAAAATTAAATGTAATTTTTTTTCTTTTTTTTTCTAAATTCTGATTTATCTTATATCAACATAAATTCAATCTTACAATTTATGAACTTAAAAAGGGAATAAGTACTGGAAAATCTAGGGATTTCAGAAGGAAAGTTTATTAAATTTAGGGACATATAATAAATAAATATTTGCGTTAAACCTTTCCTACTTTTGAACAATAGCTTTGGATTGCATTGTCAAAATGGCATTGAATAAATCTTCTTATGATTATCGTGTGATAAACTTGATATTGGTTTCCTTTAAATTGAGTCGACTGTTAAATTTGATTTAGAATATTTAACTCAGAGAATACTTTAGTTCCAGTAATCGTGAACTTAGCATATTCACCAATTTAATTGATACTTTCATAGTATATAAATGTTGGTCAAAGTATTGTTTAGTGCTACACACCGAGCATTATTTTGTTAATTTGTGGAAGCTTACTCAAAATTGTGTCTTGTGATATTAATGAGTTGGAATTGACATGGCTCAAATAATATCACGGGTCAACATTACACCCAGACTTTTATTTAGCATTCATCCACATTTATTACCAAAATAGTTTATTTTATTTATAGTCAACAGATTGAATCATGGTCAAAATTAGTAAAGTCAGCCCAATTCAAAGATATTACTTCTATTATGATTTGATAATCTATTAGTTAATTAGATTGTGCGTCCAGCTAGCTTTAGCACAATAGTAGGTAGATATTTTTCATTCACTGAAATTTATTTACAATGCCACTTCACAACACCCATAGATGCCACAACACTGTACCTATTCTCCGGAATTACTGAGAATTTAAGATAACAAATTCACTATCACGTTCCCATTTAACCCTCCAATTTGCTCGCATTTACCTGCCTTTGACACAACCTAAAAATTATCATACATTTTAATTTACTTTTGTCATCCGCCATGTTGTTTATCAAAATTAGCTTGGATGAAATGCATCACTTAGTGAACCAATAGCGGCCATTTTGTAATGCACCTTGCAATTTTCCTATCGATAAATAATAATTCGGCCATTTTGTTGAATTATGCCTAACTTATCCTACAACAATTTCGAGTCTAGAATGCTAATTTTACAATGTGACGACCTACCTAATTAGATTTTCGCTCGTTCTACATGCCTGCCTAGCAGATTATGCGCCTATTCCGCTCTATTGACGACGATTCAAACACCAGTATCACAGCCCACCCCGGTTTTTGGTGATACACTACCTAATTTTCGCGCGATTAACCCTACAATAGGGAATATGCATCAATTTTTTTTAAATCTTAATCTAAAGTATAATGCGTGAGAAAATTAACTGTAATATTAAAACTTTTCTCTTGCGTTTTTTTCTCGTGATATAGTTACTTGAAGTTAGCGCGGAGCAGCACCCGCCGAAAACGCTCCATACAAAATGGTGACGTCACACATCACGTTTCAGGTGTGTTTCGGCGCGTTTAATATGGAGTTAGCCAATAATCTTCAATTATCTCCCTAAATTTTGCGTTTAAGTACATATGTGTCATACAAAATATTGTTTCTTATTCGATATTCTATCTGACTGTAAAGTGCATTATATCCGAAAATAAAAAAATAAAATTGTTATTTTTCCCTGATTTCATCGTGTGATAAAACTAAAATAATACATTTTTTTTATTTTTTTACCTGTTACATCATGTTTTTATAAGTGTCCGCAGCGATCAAGCTCAAATTCATCAAAATCGGTGACTTATGCATATTCCCTATTGACCTATGATTTTACCTGCCTAGTTCAGACTAAAAGTGACTTTCCTATGCGATTGTTGTGGATCTTACAGCTCCACGACGCCCCGTATCTGTACAGTGTGAGCAAGCATACTCGCCTAATTTCACTAACAGCTTGGCCGTGCTAATGGTGGGAGGTAGGACACCATTAGGCCCTAACCAAAGGCATAATGAAACCCTGTCCTCGGGACTTGAGCAGAGAACAGAACTACGTTCAGACGGCTATACTTGGACAGAGCCTTTCTCTAAATCAAGACACACAGGCTTACATTATGTGACCAACTAGGCAGACCAACGAATTGGCCGCCCGTTTATGACGTCACAATCATAAACCTCAATTTACCTAGTACCCACCCCGAAAGTCCATAGCGAATCGCCCCAGTACGACACAGCCTATTTTTAATTATTCAAGGTAAAAAACTCCCTTTCCCGCATTCCATTTCATATGAAATTAGTTTTAGAAAATCTATTTTCACTAATTCTTGACTTTACTTGATACAGCTACGTTAATTTGATGTAAACTTTGCAACCAAACTATATATTTCAGTCAGGCTTCAATTTTACCATTTAAAGCTTGTCTGAAACATTTCCCAAAGGTTAGAAACTTGCCCGTGCAAGACCTATACACATAGACTTTCGTTTCTTTCACTTATTTGCTGACTATTTCGGTCTTGAGTTAAAGAAAAACTTGTTCAGCAGCCTTCTTACAGAGGGAAGTGTGCTTGCGTCTTCTTCGATGGGTGGCAGTAAAGGAAAGAGACCCCCGTCACCCGCTCATGGCCTTATATACATGCGGAAAAGCCACTCCTGGGAAAATCTTGATGACGCTTAATCGGTTAATCTTATTGGTTCTTAATTTTTTAGAGTGCCCTGTCACTAATTTTCTAATTTACCCAATAATGGGGTAATTTCTCCCTGAACTAATCTACCTATCACGTGAATATAATAATAGGAACCCGTAATTACTTCGATACTGACGATAGTTATAATTATAAATATAATTAGTTTTGCTTATTCTAGAATTTACAAAACTCCTCACATACGCAAATATTGTTCTAATTTCCTAATGACACAATCGATTTAACCTTCCCTGTACGTTTGAATACATCTTTTGGTCTATCACTATTCTAACCTCCCAAGAAAAATCTTATAATCAATAAATATGTTATCAGACCGCCTTTATTATTTGCAATCGACGCATAGCTTTATTTAATAATAGCAAAGATTTGATAACAAGAACCCAATGATATTATGCTTAACCAACCAACTTGGGGTATAATATCGCTAACAACGAATATTAATCACATACGTAACCTACTGTTGTATATGCCCTATTTTGTCGCCTCATCTTACAAATTGTCTCTTCAGTCAACTGAACGAGTTTATCTACATACTATGGTATTTTAAAAATATTTCAAACCCTCTCTGTCTCTAACTTTTCTTTCTTGTGCAAAAGTAATGGCATCATTTTTATTTCTTCATCTATTCGCCGTTTCTATCGTTATTTTACTGAAAGAGTCACTTTTACTGAAAGGTAACCGTTGAATATCCTTCCACATAACATTTAATCTATTCATATATCTATTATTTGTGAGTAAAGGATTTGTAATCTCCAAGTATTATTCAGAAAATATAAAATCAATTAAAGTTTTTATTGTATTTGCAGGTTTACTATACTGAATATATGGATATCATATTTCTTACTCAACTGTAAGATAATCAACGTCGTTTATAAAATCTAAGCATATATTTTCATCTATTCCAAACAAAGGAACATTTGATCGCTTATTGATGAATCGAAAATACACCAAATCTCACAATTTCGAATATACTAGCCTTAAGATGAATCCAGCCCTTAACACCCCCGACTCATACATACATACATACGCGACCTCTTTTGCCGTTCCCCTGGCACGGAACCTTGCTCGCGAGTCCGACTCGCACTTGGCCAGTTTTTTCCCATATTATATTACTAAGGGTACTTTATAGACTCTAACTGGTAACATTTAATTTTACACGTCACCATTGCGAATTATGATTGGTTACTTTAAAATCTGGCGCCATGTAGCTTAATCTCAGGAAAATCCACGCCCACACAGAATCCGAGCTCATGATTGGCTACCGCAAACATTTTCCCTTCGTCTTTTGTTTATGGACAAAGGAAAGCCACGATCCATTCTACGGTATATTGTTTTTATGTCTAGTTCCTTTACAACTTTTTACTAGTTATCGTTTCTATTTAATGTTTATTTATTACAAATATAATCATTCGTATTCTTCCTTTACTTTTAATATTAAATGATTTTACTTTATTCGTAATCCCAAGCTTAATTTACAAATAATGTTTTTTGATATTTGCTGAAACCGAAACGCGATGTGTGTTTACACCAAACCTAAACATGGTAAAATCATTACATTTAGAATAACTAAATTATTATTTGTTTATTTTAATATTTTATAATCATTCTACTTCCTTTTACCTTATAATTTTTTAATGATATAATTTACCAAGGATTATTTCGTTCTCTTTTTTTTCTTCTCTTTAAAATATAGAGTGATTTTTCTCTATGGATTATCACTTTAGTTCCAAAAACGGTCACCAAATGTCAAATGCATTTGTCTATGTAAATGTCAACGAATTGTTTATTATTGTTGAAACATATTTTCAGGTTAAAGAAATCCCGCAAAAGTATCCGTTTTTTATATAGAAATATGATATTTCGTGAATGTTGTATTTGCAAATCGCAGTCATAGCCTACAATTATCTGTGATCAAAGAGTTTGTGCTACGAGAATACTTTTGTAATTGCAGTAAATATCGTAATGCCAGACAATATGCATTGAAAGACATCCCAAATTGCATAAACAACCCCTTTTTTATTAAAATGAGAATAAACATCCCTTCATGGTAAGTTATTCAACGAGTTTATTTATTGATTCATTCACATATCTTTATTTATTATTGTTTACAACTATTTTTTCCAACCCTGGACTTCTTTGTATCTCGCAGATTTACAAGTTATCACTAAATTAGGAGTTAATTGAAAGAAATGGAGTCTCCAAGGCGATAGGAAAAGGTAATACATCCAATTGGAGGCGATGGGACCATTAAGGAGCAACAAAATATCTTTCCCAGTGCCGGTTCATAGGTCAGTAACCCCTCTTATTTTTATTTTAACTAAATATTTGAGAAAAAGATAACATGTTCAATTTTGAACTGTTACAACATACAAACTACTCAAGCGTGCGCGACGTCATAGCTGAGTAGCCGTTAGTATGGAGCTTTTTCGGGTGAGTCCAATGGTGTGCATTTCAAACTGTGAATATATCGGGCAGTTTTCATGCTAGCGAAATAATTCTTTTACCAATGTTTCTTTTTTTGAGAGGTAATTTATGTAACATAAAATTAAAAAAAAATAGTCATCATGCCTATTGAAATTTTTACAGATGATGTATTTCTGTGGTCGCTAATGTCGCTATAGCAACAAATACTAAAAACAGAATAAAATAAATATCCCATACAACAAACGTGATTTTTTTTCCTGTATTTTGGTACGGAATCCTTCGTGCGCGAGTCCGACTCGCATTTGGCCGGTTTTTTACATGTCGTCGCTTCGTCGCTCGATACAGCCTATTTATTATCACGTCTTTAGTAGGTTGCTTTCTCGATTTTATAACTAAATAATAAATCAATATTATCTGGATCTGTTAATAATGATAGTATATGGCTAACTAACTAGAGGGATTTCGTCGCTCTGTAAATTGTCCACCTATTTCTGGGGCTAGCTCTTAGTCCATTAGACAACATCACAAACATTGCTCTGATTCCAAAGTAATAAGTAAGTAAAGCATGGCAGCGTTATGGCACAGAAACAACAGTGGAACTACAAACACACAAACTTGAGCCGATGTAGAAAAAAACGTTTTCTAAAATTCTACTATGTTATAACAGTGTCGAGATAAGGGATATCGACGACAAATAGTGCTTGATTGTTTGTTGCATTTATCATACGGTATGTACACATTATACCACATCTACAAGGTACAGTAACTGTACGAGATTATATTGCAATATGAAGGGAACTTCATATTATCCAGCAGTTAGATGGCTCTGTCATTGTCATCAGTGCAAAAGCGAGTAAACAACCCGAAATATTTTAGACAAAGATGGCGATAAGCAACTTTTTGACAACCGATATATGACATCAATCATCCATCACGATTCGTCCATATGATCATGATCATCTTCCTACCCTATTGTCACAGTATAAAGACTGTGCTACTGTTGACCGAGAGAGTGTGAAGCGTGAGCGAAACGTCTCTGCTTCAGCTTGGGTAAAAATGCTTTCTTTGTAATATATCCGTAGGTTCTGGTCGAAAAAGATTCTCGTGAAATTTTGTGAGCAGGTAGGTACGATAATTTTTTGTTGTCGATTCAGTTCGTCGAAATGATTCGAAAAAGTAAGTACCTAGGTATTGCTTTTGAAAACCTCGTGGCGACGTCTAATTAGATTAATTTATAAATAGCATACAATTTGAGCTACCGAGTTCCATGGCTGACTGAGCTTCTAGTTTAACTTTGGTGCTTACTTGTGTGTTGCTATTATCATGAGAACACTTGAGATTAGTTCATCATTCTTATACAGAATAATAGTTAAAACAGTAATACAACTCCATTCATTCTGAATTATATTATATGTCATTTATTCTTGTATTATTACTTAATAAGTTGTTTGTTGATATTTTTTACATTACCAAACTTAGAAATATTATTTGAAATTTCACTTTTCATTAACAAATCTTTAAAATGTATTGTATTTTATTAAAAATTCTAAAAATCCTGAGATTTACAAAATCCGGCTGCAATCCTGAGAAGAGGCCGAAAATCCTGAGAAGAGGCCGAAAATCCTGAGATCTCAGGACAAATCCTGAGATATGGTAACCTTATCTGTGACGGCGGTATAATCACTCTGTTAGACAAAGGCACTGACATGAATTTTTTTTTTCTATTTATCTGGACTGGCTGTCTGTATGATTTGACAGCAAAGTTTTTGTGCCTATTTGAAACGCCTCTAGCGTCTGTCTAAGGAACTATCTAACGTAACTACAATGAAAATGGCATAAAGTTAATATTACATTAACTTTATGGAAAATGGTTGCCATGATGACACCAGACTTTAGTACCATGTCCCTCACGCTATGCTCACGCTACGTCCTACAGCGCCAAAATGGCGGAAATCAAATAGGCACAAGAACAGTTTGACAGCAGCTAGTCTAGTAGAATAGAAGTCAATGGATAAGGGAAAACGCTTTAATCAAATGGACAACTTTCTATTTGTTTGATAACTAAAACGCTAATTAGGTTGATGAAAAAATGAAGCAATACTTACTTACGATTTAATCTTGTATCAAATGCTTAAGTAACATCATATTTATATGGTACTTGACTAAGTTAGCGTTAGCGATCAATTGAATAGAAAATTGATCATTTGAATAGAGCTCTAGGAATCCTATTAGAGTTTCACCACATTCCTCTCTATAAATATTCACGATTCACGAGTTTGCCAGCGAGACGAGCTCGAGAGCGGTTTTGCCTACGTTGAAATTTAACAAAAAATGGTATCTTGGCGTAGGCAAACCTTATGTTTCATCATTATCATCATATTAGCCGCACCACGACACCCATTGCTGGGTATAAACATAAGAATACATTTTATTCTTATGGTATAAGTCTCCCCCAAGGATCTCTCGCATCCAGTGGCTTCCCGCAAGTGACCCACACATCTGGTGTACATGTCGTCGGAGGCTTGTCTATGGAGCCGTCGCTCGCCCGGTGAGCGGTCGCCACTCTAGGACCTTTCCACTTCAAAGCTATCGATTCTTCTCGCGGTCTCCCGGTCCCGCCCACTGCCACTTCAGCTGAACAATACCTTTTGAGCAATGTCGTTTATTTTAGTTGTAAACTGTAAAGTAAGTAAAGTAAGCATTTATTCGGCGTTTTTAATACAATACAGATCTTAAAGATTAGAATTAGACGACCGAAAGGGCTGACCAGACTCAGCTTGTGTTGTGGAGTCTATTCCACAACGCTGGTTTTCAGCTGGACCCATAAATATATTAAAAATATAAAATATATGTAGAGAAAAAAAAAGTTGGCTGTATGTAACAATGCTGCTGTTTATGGTCTTAGAACTTGTTTATCATACTGAACAAATTGTCTTTATTTCTGATTTGATCACGCAGAGCTAGGCTCTCTCCACGGACGCTGGGTGCATAACTGCATACCTACTCAATTTTTGTCGGGTTCGTCACGCTGTCTGCAGCTGCGTCAACACGTCTTCATAACTACTGGCCTCCGTTCTCTGATCTCGCACTGTCTGCTATATTTTTTCAATGAATCGTCAAGTGCTTTACGTTTTTCATTAATTTTACAAAAAAAGAGTGCTCTAATCCAACGAAGCGTAACTAGGTACCTATTTATTAAAAAGGGGTTTAGTTGAGATACTGATTTAGCATGTTCACTATGAGTCTAATCACCACCTTATCTTAATCACGGTTATGTTACCGTGTCTTCAATAATATCTCTACGTCCGTTTTGGGATCTTTTATTTGTTTTTTAAAAATATGTCGTGTCGGTGGAAATATCTAATTTTGGGGTGAGTAAAAATGCATTATTTTTTAATAAAAGTGAAATATCGTCGAATACGAGTGCGAGTGTGCAAACCACTAATCTAGACCGAGGCAGTCATTTAATAATGTTTTTGGGTTTTGGAAATAGGTATATCTAATCTAATTTAGTTCAATTCTATCGGATAAGTAATCGAAAAATTTACAAAAATATTCAACGATCGTTAAAATTATTTGGGGTCTAAGATGGGTCTAAGTATGCCGTTTTGTATGGAGAATTTTAAAGAATTTGTATTTTCCATACAGACTTACCATAACAACCATGACCGTTAATGTTTTAAAACTTTTAACACTCAGCTAACTAATAGTATCGGCTAAGTTACAACGAATTACTTAAGTGGTCATTTGTGTTAACGAAAAAAAGGAGTCACTTTTAAGATAAGTAGGTACAGCCTGCCTACCTACTTATTATTTAACGTTCAGGAAAAAAATTCAGAAATATTTTTATTGGTGATAGTGCGCCGTTATATGATCATAATTTGAAATAATAACAAGTTACCTAAGCATCTATAACATCATAGAAGATACACAAAATAAGTAGTGGCGGCGATCCGGCATGTGGAAGATATGAGAGCCTCTGTGTGTGAGAATAAATCGGCAATTTCATACTGAACCACGTTAGTACTATTATACCTACATATATTCTGTGCTTTAACCCCTATTATTTTATTGCTCGTAAAGCGTATGGTTTGCCGCAGCAGCATGCCAGGATGTCAGCGATTTCCCAGCAGGATTCCAGTTCGGCGCTGGCACGTCGGCGTACCAGATCGAAGGAGGATGGAATGCTAGCGGTAAGTTACTTAAAGTGTTCTTTACGTCACTCAGATCAGAGCATCGCAATATTATTTTTCCTATCTTACTTATAAACAACCAAAAACTATTCAATATCTCTCGCGGAACTCTGCGGAACTGCTCTAGAAATTATAAATCACTCAAAAAATATTATTGAACGAATCCATACGTTCGGTAGGTTTCAAGAGAGACTCTCAGGAGAGGCAACGTCCAAGCAAATTCTGAGTTACCACAGAATATAATAGTACTAAACGTACAGAAGCCCATCCACGCGAGGTCAATCCAAGAAGCTTATACCTCCCTCAAATGGAGGTTGCACGGCCATATGTCATAGTGAAGATTGAAAAAAGGTCCTTACGGCTTATTGTAACCTCTTTCTTTAGTGTTACAATACGTGTTCGTTGTTCGTCGTTCGTTTGTTCGTGAGAAACAAAAACGTATTGTAAAACGAAAAGAAAGAGATAGCAATAAGCCGTAACGTCACTAAAGAGTCTTTTTCAATCTTCACTTACTTACTAGGAGTGCAACCTCCATTGTGGATATTCAAATGCGTGCCTAATACGCGTCGCGTAGCTCTGTCTGACTCAACTCAACCGACACATGACATCCCTCGTGCGCTGGCTCGACTGAGTCAGCCGCGAGCAGGGGCCGTATTATGACCCCTTATTTCCAGGCAGTTTTCTGACTGGCTATCAATCTATCTCTTTTATTTGCTATACGACGAGAAAGAGATGTCACTACAGCAATTTATAAACCTGGCAGGATTTAAGAGCTTGTAATACGGCCTCAGTAGGCTAGAGTGAGACCCTGGTTTACTTTCCAGACAAGGGAGAAAATATCTGGGACAAGTACACCCACGATCACCCGGATCGGATCGCCGACGGCAGCAACGGCGACGTCGCCTGCGACTCCTACCACCTGTGGCGGAAGGATGTTGAGATGGCTGTTGAGCTGGGGCTCGATTTCTACAGGTATGCTAGTCACCATCACCATAGTCTAATCATCTGCTAGTTCTGCTACTTAACTTTCTTCTCGTCGTGTCGTTAGAATCAGGATATCCGGCCTACTTATTGTCTATAATGAGGATCAGTAACAGGTTTGAATCCTATAGTTTTAAGCTCCGGCCAAACCGACGCGAGCGAATCGCGCGCGTCGCTCATTTTGACAGATTTTGATCACGTAACTCAAAGCAATAGCCATAGCCATTGCCATAGCAATTTCTTTGGCAATGGCTATGGCTATGGCTATCGCTTTGAGTTACGTGATCGCACTCGCGAATTTCGCGCGGAATTCGCGTCAGTTTGGCCGGAGCTTTATTGGTATAATATAAATATTCATAGCTTAGCTATGAAACTTAGTGTTTGAAATCCATTTAGAAATGGTTGAGTTATGAGGGTTTTGAAGGAAATGCCAAGCTCAATGCAATATGTGCTTTATCACGTACGACATTCACATAAGGTTCGCGTACGTCTCGATGACGTCATAAGGACCCCCCAAAAAACAGTGTTTTAGCACGTTTTAGCTCATATAACTTCTCAGGTGTAAGAGATATCGTAAAAATTTCTTCACAGTTATCTTCATCATGTGGTGGCGTAAGCTTTCTGACAAGCCTAAATAATAGTACATTACTGACGCGGTCAATAATGACTGCATTGCTGGCAGCGCGATGATGATGGCCGATAAAGTAGCTTAGGGCGGTCGAGGCCTTTATAGCGCGGACAGCAAGGGCTGCAATGATGACCGAGCTTGAAGGCCAAGAGCGTAGTTAAGCTCAGCTTGAGGCCATCATAGCGTGGCCAGCAGTGCAGTCATTGTGGACCAAGTCTTGTGTAGTGCTTTACTCAAAAATGTCAAAAAAGTCAAAAATGTCCAAAAAGTCAAAAATGACAAATGAAAAACAAAATTTTTCAAAAATGACAAAAATGACAAAAATGACAGAAGTGACAAAAACGACAAAATGACAAAAATGACCAAAATTTCAAAATGACAAAATGAAAAAAATGTTCAATATTATTAAAATGACAAAAAGTAAAAAGCAAGAAAGTAAAAAAAGTAAAAATCGTTACTGATCCTCATTGTCAAATCTGTCGCAATCGCTTTCATTTGACGGATGGATGTTACACATTGCTGCATTTCTTTAGTTAGTACCTATTTATTTGTGCCAAAAAGAAGCAACAATGTATCAACACGCTGAAAGCGATTGAGATAGATTTTGAAGGCATCGTCTTTCTAGATTAGATTAATATTATGTAACAGAAATGTTTTAAATTCTGACAAATATGAAACTCAGAACTCTATTTGTTCAGCAGTATTTAGTTTTTCTTCTATATTTTATGTCAAATTATAACCTTAAAAATATTGGCAGAAACATTGGTCTTTTAAGCCGGATAGAAAATTAAAATACGAAACAGGTTATATTAGTTTTGAGAATTGGATTCAATTTTAATGTTGATTCTGTGTTTCAGGTTCTCGATATCTTGGGCAAGAGTGTTTCCGAATGGGTTCACAAACTACATCAGCGAAGACGGCAAGAACTATTACAACAACTTGATTGACGGCTTACTCGAGAAAGGAATCGAACCTATGGTTACTCTCTACCACTGGGAGCTGCCACTTATACTACAGGATCTTGGTAAGATTAGGATCTAATAAATCGTCTATGAAGATATACCCTACATTTTGGGAAAAACGAACTGATTTTTAATTAGTTTTATAACACCAAGAGAGGCAAACAACAGTATTCCTGAAGGTCTTAAGCATTCTTAAGACATTGCCAATCCATTTTTTCCCCAACCTTCATTTAGATCTTAAGAGAACCAAAGGCACTTTTAGTGTTGGCAATATCAATTGACATCATCACAATAATACAGGTGGCTGGGCGAATCCTCTCATCGTGGATTGGTTCGCCGACTACGCCCGTGTCCTGTACTCCTTGTACTCCGACCGCGTAAGAACTTGGATCACCATCAACGAGCCCATGTCCATCTGCGACATCGGCTACTCTTCTCTCATTGCCCCAGATATTATTGATACGGAAATTGGAGTGTACCTGTGCAGCAAGCACGTGGTACTCGCCCATGCAAGAGCATGGAGGATTTATGACGAGGAATTCAAAGCTAGAGACAAAGGTAGGTACTCACTCACCTAAGTTTGTTTAACTTCGAGTGTTGGTTTTTTATCGCTAAATATGAAACGAACGGGAGGAATGAACCTAACTACAAGAAAAAAAAATTATCGCTTACCTGCTTCGAGTAATTATAGTCTGGTGGTTGATGATTATTCATAATGATTGGGGCTTTCATACCCCTCCTTAATGTATGTTTTTGTTCAGGTCAAGTGTCATTCTCGAACCACATGCTTTGGTTTGATGGAGAAACTCCTGAAGATGATGAACTAGCCGAACTCGCTAAGCAACACATGGTACGTCGATTGTTTACCTTTAAATGTTGCGTTAATGTACCGTCTTTCGTGATAAGATCAAACCGACGACGGAGTATGTACAGAAGATTATGTATAAATTTTTCAGACGGGTCGTTTCGCTCACCCCGTATACTCTAGAGAAGGTGGCTGGCCTCCAGCAATAGAGAAGATTTTTGCTGATCACAGCTTGGCACATGGCTATTCCACCTCCAGACTTCCAGCGTTCACACCAGAGGAGATAGAATTGGCGAAAGGTAAGTCTTAAATATCTATCAAATTACTTATCTATCAGAAATCGAAAGTTAACTTTCTATAACAAACATTTTCTGTAATTTTGTCCAGGAACGTACGACTTTATGGCTTTAAACCAATATTCGAGTCGTAGTGTGCGGAGAGCGAAGCCTGGCGAGGCAATCGGGGAATTCCCTTTGTCAGGATCTGTCGAACTGAACCTTGTGATCCTACCCCACCCAGATGCGAAGCCCACCGGTTCTGCGCTGCTGCCGGTTGGTAAATCATATTAAGATTATTTTTAGGGTTCCGTACCAAAATGGTAAAAAAGGAACCCTTATGGTGTGACTCAGTCTGTCTGTCTGTCTGTCTGTCACAGCTGGATATCTCAAGAACTACTAATGTTATCAACTTGAAATTTGGAATATTTTAAGATGATATTTATTTGCCCAACTATTTTGCAAATAAGAAATAAATAAAAATAAAAATATATTTTTTACAACAGGGGCTGAAAAGGGGTCTTAAAAATTTGAAGTGGGGCAACTAGGGCATGTGGGGTATCATATGAAAGAGCGTCGTTTGCACGTTTTCAATCATTTTTTTTCTTTCTTTTTTAGGCCGCATAGTTTTTGACTTATGATGAAAATTGTAAAAAAAAATAACGTTCCCCCCCCTTATCTCCGAAGTTTGCAAAGAGAAAAATCTGAAATAATTCTATGTGATAGCAATTTATATAAAGATTACAGGAAAAATAAAACGATGTCTCAATATAGCACACTTTTTTAGAAATGATCAAATTTCTAAAAAAGTAAACATTAGTTTTACGATCGGTCAAGAGATGGCGCTGACCTAAAACTGCAATACTAATTTATTATTCTACTCTGCAGTGTGGTTTGATGGTGCAATTATGATGGTATGGAAATGGAACCCTCAGTGCGTGAGTCCGACTCGCTCTTGACCGATTTTTTATTTTTGTAACAATTGTAAAGTCCATTCGCTCAGATAGTGTCGGTACACCCGCAAGCACTTGTGTCCAGAGACAGGAATACTGGTAACAAACACACCTTTCACTTCGGCATTTCTATGTAAACTGCCAAAATCCAAATTGACTTGCGGGTGTACGCCGCATGCGGTATCCTTTGTTTATGCGGCGGCGTCCTTTGACAAGAAGCGGCACGTGCAAAGGCGGCGTGATAAAAGGGCGACACTATCTAACCGAACGGACTTTTACATGAACTCAGATTCATGCAGGTATTTAGAGTCTTTTAGGCCCTGTCCTAATATTGGCATCGGTCGTGCGATCATGCGTTGCGATTTCATCGTGCGATGAAACTGAACAATAGACGCATCGCATGATCGCGCGACCGTCAATTAGGACATTCAATAGATATCACTAGGTTTGATCGCACGACCAGGGGCCGTACCGGCTAACGAATCGATTTTCATAAAAGTCTGCTGGGTTTCAAATTAAAACAGATAAATCGAGCCCCAATTGGGCCAAAATGACGAACCCAAATTCATGATGTCACACGAACATCGATATCTTCCGAATCACGTCAACAAAAAGTACAAAACGAAATTGCTTACTTTGATTTCTCTGTTTTAAGTTGAAACCCAGCAGACTTTTATGAAAATCGATTCGTTAGCCGGTACGGCCCCAGTTTCATTTCATCGGACAGCCATCGCAGGGGGCCTAAGTATATTTTGAGGTACCTAGAGCTCGGCAGAGTATAAGATCAGTGAATCATAGGCGGTCAAAGAAGAAACTGAAGATAGATATAGTCAGTGGCACGAATCATGAATATTTTTCGACGGAGTGGGGATAAGTTCGCGCATGTGCTCTTGTGAGCGACCAATAGCGCGCGCCCCTCTCCCGCCGCCCGCGCCCCTCACCCCAACGCATACCCAAAATACGCGTTCCGCGCAATCCCCACCCGATTTCATGATTCGTGCCACTGACTGTAAGAACTACATACATAGGTCATTTCTTATAAAACTTCGCACCTTACGCAAACTTGTGGGTACTTACGTTACGTTACTTTTATTACAAGTAATCATTCTGTTTAAAATTTTCTTTTTATTCTACAGTCTCACCCTGTAGGTCTCCGCAAAAGTCTGAAGTGGCTCAAAGATCAATACGGGGACATACCGATTGCCATCACTGAGAATGGATATGCGACGAACACCGACGAACTTGATAATAAGGCGGGAGTTGACTATTATAGAGAGTATTTGGAACAGGTAAGACTCTAATGACGCGCTATACGCCTCTTGACATGCAATTTAAGTTATTGCACACATTAGGTACTGAACAGACCCCCTACTCAAATGGCCAACATTCTATTCGATTGAACGCTACGCTCACTATTAAAACTTTAAAATAAAAAGTAAACTATAAAATTCTGTGCCGTAAGCTTGACAAATTCCATGCAATAACATCGAAGTCTGTGATTTAATAAGTTGGCGACATGTGATTTAATCATCTATGCTCATATTTAAGCTTTAAAAGTAAGCGTACCGTTCAAACGAATAGAAGAAAGTTGGCCATTTGAGTAGGGGGCTGACCAGACACCGCCTGCTGTTCCTAAGCGAACAAACAAAGCGAATAACGCAGTGCTTCTTATACTTTTTTACGGACTATAGGTAAAGAAAACGAGACTCATATTAAAAAATCCTTTTATTGGTAGTTTCACTACGGGAACGGAAGAGTTAACAGCGGACCCCTGATACACATGCTACGGACCCTTAAGGGGTTCGTGGCATCGTGGCACAACCTATTAGTCTATTAAGGAGGGAATTAACCTATCAATAATATTAGAGTTGTTGTTCCTTTTATTCAAAATTGTGATACCTAGTATTAGTAAAAGTGCCTAACTTAACTACTTGTATTTCTTATCTGCAAGGTGTTGCTGGCTATCAATGAAGACGGTGTCAATGTGACTGGTTACTGCGCCTGGTCCCTGATGGACAACTTTGAGTGGCCTGATGGATACCTGTAAGTTTGTTTTTATTCGTTCAGAAAGCTAAATGCGTCCCTATTTGATTTTGTGGCAGACAGGACGTGGCATTCATTCATTGAAAAATATCGGAACAACCAGAGTTATATTATAACAAATTATACATTTTGGCACAGTCTGTTTTATTACCTACTGTGACTTTGGGACCCACGTTACTCATATCTTCGATCATTTCAGATACATCATATACATTCCTTTACATAAAAGCTATATTTATTCTGAAGTAGGTTGGTTGTCGCCATTTCTCTTATTATGAAACTTAACCTACTATTTTTGCCTATTTGAGCTGTTTGTTTATTCCAGGACAAAGTTCGGGCTGTACCATGTAAACTTCACCGACCCGCTGCGCACGCGCACGCCGCGCCACTCCGCGCTCTACTACGCCAGAGTTATCAAAGCGAGGTCACTTGACGTCAGTGACCAAATTGAATAATAAAACCATACTACGTATAAAGGCTGTTTCTTTTTTTTTCATTTTTAGACGCCGTATGGATTTGCGATAGCAATATTATTTTTTATACAAAAGCCTTCATCATAAATAGATAAGGACGTCGCGTAAAAAGAAATGTTGCTATCGCAAATAAATATGGCGCAAAATTTAAACCAGCTTAATATTTTTTTACATAATGTATGTAGGAAGCTGAAACTTAAATGCGTGAAGGTAGCAATTTATTAACAAAACAATTTTGAAGAATGGTACATGACATGACAAGCTTACGTAACGTAATTTTAGTTTGTTGTTTTTTATAAACTTTAAGTTAGCGTTAGCGATCAATGGAATAGAGAATTGTTCATTTGAATAGGGCTCAAGGACTTCGATGCGAGTTTCACGATACTCCACTCTATAACTACAGGGTCATTTTTGGACCCCTTTTCAAACTTTGTCAGCTCATTCTATAACAGCAGTACAATCAATTTATGAAGTAAAACAAAAATATTTTTTTCACCTCTCCAGCACAAAAAAGGGGCTCTTTTGGCGCGTAAAAACTCGCAGCAAAATCGATTTTTGCTGCGAGCGTGAGGCAAAGTGCTTTTTTAATTTCTAACACCAACTTTTAAAATAATAAAGAAAAAGAAATTAAGTGACAAGGATGACACTTGTAAAATTGATATGTGAGAAAAGAATAGATAGAGTGCTTTATACATGTCATACATGGATTAAAAAGTAAAAAAATAAAATGCACGGATATACCAAGGAGTTTTAAATAAGGATTGTTAAAAAAGAAGGTTGATAATTCGAAGTAAAGAGTATGAACGTAATGAGGTCGCATGTATGACACAAATATGAAATAAGGAAAATTCATAAAATTTATTAATAAATTATATGTTTTATGATTTTAAATAAATAAATAACATGGTATATTAATGAATAAGAGAAAAACACAACGTAATGTAATCAGAACGACAGGAATTTACTTTACTGACTTTATGAATAAAAAATTTCAGCATAGGTTTGATCGAATTATTTTTGTGATAAATTACAAAAATGAATGCGTCCAACGATGAAGATAGTTATCTAACTCCAAAAGAGTAACGTGAACAAGTTTCTAATGCTGAATTTAGCTTTTTACCAGGAAAGTCACGTGAAAATTTTCTCGCTGGTCGAGGTGAAAAGTTGTATGTTTTACACGAGACCAAAATTTTGTTCTGCCTCGTGCCTTTAAATCACGAACTAGCGAAGTAGTCTAGAATTGAATCACGAGCGTAGCGAGTAATTCTAATATAGACTACTGAGCAGAGTGGCACTCGCAGCACAAATTGCTTTTGGTCACTTGTATAACAAATAACTATTTTACATTTTTACCCCAAACTTTTCCCTACACAAATTGAAATTGTTGTCACCGTTTGCGCATTCCACGGTCGACCCGCGCAATTTCCCCTCCCGCCACTCGCCTTCCCCAGCTCCACAGTGTTCCCAGAGACCTTGGGATCGGACATTTTTTACTGACCCCGCAGATTGACGTAGTTAAAATAGTTATGCTGATCAATTTACTAGAAGTAACCTCAGGTCAAATATGGACAGTTGTCGAGAAAAAAATCTTAAAGTTGGCTGTTTGGAAAGGGTCAAAAAACAGAAAAACTGAAATATGTCTTTTGTCATTGGTTCTATTAAAATTATTTATTTATTGTATTTTGTACTACTAAACTATGGTTATTTTTGACTATTTATAAAATGTCAATTATCAATAACTTTTAAGATTTTTGGAAAAAAGCTGTTTTTAAATTATATTTATTAAAAAAAAAAGTGTTCAGTTTGCGCACGAAATTTTTACTGCAAGTAATACTTAAGCTTTATATCTACCTACTGAAAAAAAAATCATCTCGGGTTCTTACGTCTAATTTGAGATATTCGCGATTTTAATTTTGTGTTAGCGCTTGCATCATTTTTCATGGCAAATGTTGCATGGAAGTTATTTGCTTCTAGTAAATTGATCAGCATAACTAACTACGTCAATCTGCGGGGTCAGTAAAAAATGTCCGATCCTTGAGGTCTCTGGGAACACTGCGTTCGTGACGGTGAGCGTGCGCGCATAGATTTTTAGGATATAAAAAGTGGTTGAAAACTGTGAATTTAAAAAGAAATAATTTATAATTATCTCACCAATTTTTTTTATTACTTCCTTGAACTATTATTTGATTTTGTAAAGGGGTCGCAAAATTACCCTGTATAGTTACGACTTCACGAGTGCTGCCAACGAGATCGATAGGTCTCACTCACCCAAAGATCTCCACAACAATCGGTCCTGCGCTGCCCGCATCCAGTGGCTTCCCACGAGCGACCTTCACCCTCATGTCAGTCCATTTTGTTGGGGGCCTGTCCACGGAGCGTCCCCCGGTGTGCGGTCGCCACTCTAGAACCTTTCCAACCCACAGTTATCGATTCTTCTCGCTGTGTCCCAGCCCAGTCCCACCCACGGCCACTTCAGCTGAGCAATCCTTGGAGATGTCGTTTATTTCGACCATTAGCCATTTTTAACTGTTGGGGCACAGGCCTTTTTTATGGGTGGATAAGGAGTACGGGCCATAACCCACCACGTGGGCCCAATGCGGATTGGTGGGTGTTAACGACCGCAAATGCACCCGGGACTAACGGCTTAACGTGCCTTCCAAGCATAGAGGAGCTCGAGATAAAAAAAAATTGATCAGCTATCCCATGACCGACCGTTGCGAAAGTTTGGCCAGGCGCTACGCTAAGCTAAGGCACTGCGCTATCGAGCACGTTATTTTTTTTTAGTTCGCCCTACTTATAATTTGGCCACGCAGGGAAACGCCGAACAAGGCTCTCTCCCTCCACACATGCTGAAAAACCTTAAACCTTTTTTTATGAGATTAGATGAGACATTATGTGTTAGTGATCAATTTTACAAAAAAAAAACAAGTGCACCAAATTTCATCCAATGAAGTGTACCTACCTACACGTCATGTATTAAAAATGGGGCTTAGTTTTGAGATAGGTACTGCTTTAGCATGTTTACTGTGATTCTTATCACTACCTTATCTTAATCACGGTAATTGTTACCGTGTCTTCAATTATATCTCCCAAATAATTTTGGGATATTTTTATTTGGTTTTCTAAAAGTATGTCGTGTTGGTGGAAATACCTAATTTTAGGGTGAGTAAAAAAAAACATATTTTTTAATTAAAGTAAATTATCGTCGAATACCCGAATACGTGTGGCCAAACCATTCTAGACCGAGGCAATATTAATAATGTTTTGGGTTTTGGAATTCTAATTAAGTTTTAATTTTATCAGATAGGTAGGTATGTACTTACCTCATCGAATTACAAAAATGTTCAACGATTGTTAAAATTATTTTATTGCTCGTATACCTAGCGTATGGTTTGCCGCAGCAGCATGCCAGAATGTCAGCGATTTCCCAGCAGGATTCCAGTTCGGCGCTGGCACGTCGGCGTACCAGATCGAAGGAGGATGGAATGCTAGCGGTGAGTTACTTTTACGGTTCCTCTTAAAGTGTACTTGACGTCACTCAGAGCATTGCAATATTATTTCTCCTATCTAATACCAATAAACCACCAAGAACTATTCAATATACTTCTACGGCACTGCTCTAGAAATTATAAATAGCCCAAAAAATTATTTTAACGAATCTTAGCATTAAGTAATTAGGATTCATGACATGAAAGACTCTGATGAGTCTAATGGGCCCTTCACATGCACAGGCCCGGCCTGCAGGATCGTACAGAGAGGCGCGGCCTTCCGCGGCCTTTTAACTAAATTTTTACGTGTGTAGCGAGAGGCACGACCTTCTCAGGACTGAAGAGGTCGCGCCTCTCTAAACACATGCTGAGATTTGGCCAGAAGGCCGCGCCACTCCGTACTATCCTGCATGGCCGGCCTGTGCAGGTGGAGGGTCCATAACGCAACGACCAAGTAACTTCTGAGTTTGACTTTTCAGACAAGGGTGAAAATATCTGGGACAAGTACACCCACGATCACCCGGATCTGATCGCCGACGGCAGCAACGGCGACGTGGCCTGCGACTCCTACCACCTGTGGCAGAGAGACGTTGAGATGGCTGTTGAGCTGGGGCTTGATTTCTACAGGTATCCAGTCAGCATCAACTGCTGCTCAACTTTCTTCTGTCATTACAATCAAGCAAGATATCCAGGTCTTTCTAGATCAGATTAGTCACCTACAACACAAACAAATTTTACTTAATACTGGATTGAAATACTGACAAATACCTAAGTATAGAACTCAGAACTCGGAACTCCATTTGCCCAGAAGTGTTGAGTATTTTATGTAGAATTGTCTACCTTAAAAATATTGGCAGAAACATTGGTCTTTCAACCGGATTGAAAACATGAATATATTCTTGACTACCTATATACGTACTTACGAAATGTAAGTATGTATTACAGTAACTATAAATTCAGAGTTGATTCTGTGTTTCAGGTTCTCAATATCTTGGGCCAGAGTGTTTCCCGATGGGTTCACAAACTACATCAGCGAAGACGGCAAGAATTATTACAACAACTTGATAAACGGCTTACTCGAGAAAGGAATCGAACCTATGGTCACAATCTACCACTGGGAGCTACCACAAATACTACAGGATCTTGGTGAGATTTGCATCTAATAAATCGTCTACGAAGAAATACTTTACATTTTGAGGAATACGAACTGCTAGTTTTTAACACCAAGAGTGGCAAACAACGGTATTCCTGAAGGTCTTAAGACATTGCCAATCCATCTTTTCCCCCACCTTTATTTAGATTTTAGAGAGATAGGAGAGAGATTTAAGAGAACCAAAGGCACTTTCAGTGTTGGCAATATTGTTTCAAATGTCAATCACAATAATACAGGTGGCTGGGCGAATCCTCTTATCGTGGACTGGTTCGCCGACTACGCCCGTGTCCTGTACTCCCTGTACTCCGACCGCGTGAAGACCTGGCTCACCATCAACGAGCCCATCTCCATCTGCGACTTGGGCTACTCCTCTCTGCGATTTGCCCCAGACTTTACCGATATGGAAATTGGAGTGTACCTGTGCAGCAAGCACGTGGTACTCGCCCATGCAAGAGCATGGAGGATTTATGACGAGGAATTTAAGGGTAGAGACAAAGGTAAGCTTCTTTAAATTTTGTCGCAAAATACTTAAGGAATGAACGGGAGGAACGAACCTAATACAAGGAGGAAACTAATTTCTGCTTACCTTTTCTTGTTTGACGCTTGATTTTTTCATAAATTTTTCATTTATGTATGCTAGTTTAACATGGTATTTTCTTACTAAGCATAGTAACTGCTTTCTATTCAGGTCAGGTTTCATTCGCGAACCACATATTTTGGATTGACGGACAAACACCGGAAGATGATGAATTAGCCGAACTCGCTAAGCAACACATGGTACGTCGGCTACGGTTTACCTTTAACTATAGTGTTAGTGTACCGTCTTTCGTGATAATGATAAGATCAGACCGACGACGGAGTGGCGGCGGAGAGATGATTCGTTAAACCTCTATAATTTATTTATTTATTTATTCTAATGGAAGTCAACTTAAGTAGGAGCCGCATCTGCGGTCTAGTGAGCCCTACAGCTGTGTAAGTTGCAAAGGTCTGGGGTACCGGCTACACCACCATCACACCTAAGTCTGACGCCATAATAACAATTGAACACTGTTGTGTTCCGGCAGTT
Source organism: Agriphila tristella (assembly GCA_928269145.1). Lineage (NCBI taxonomy): Eukaryota > Metazoa > Arthropoda > Insecta > Lepidoptera > Crambidae > Agriphila > Agriphila tristella. The sequence goes on along the minus strand of OV743429.1, from coordinate 6,921,331 downwards.
TGAAGTAGTTAGCCAAGTTCCTCGGTACCTAGTTAAAGATTCCAGATGTAGTGCCCTTCCACCGCCGACCATATAAAGTAAGTGGCCCAACTGAACGCACCACAACGCTACACGTCTCGTGTTTACATTAATGAGCCCTTTTGTTATGAAATGTTAAAATCGAAACGAAATTAATATGTAACCTTCATAACATTATTTATTGTTGCATAATTGAGTATTATTTTTCAGACGGGTCGTTTCGCTCACCCCATATACTCCAAAGAAGGCGGCTGGCCTCCTGCATTAGAGAAGATCTTTGCTGATCACAGCTTGGCACATGGCTATTCCACCTCCAGGCTTCCAGCGTTCACACCAGAAGAGATAGAATTGGCGAAAGGTAAGTCAAATTATTTTTATATAAGTATCAGAAATCAAAAGACAGCCTTCTATAACAAACATTTTCTGTCATTATGTCCAGGAACGTACGACTTCATGGCTATAAACCAATATACGAGTCGTAGTGTGCGAAGAGCGAAGCCTGGCGAGGCAATCGGGGAATTCCCTTTGTCAGGATCTGTCGAACTGAATCTTGTGGTCGAACCCCACCCAGATGCGAAGCTGACAGGTTCTGCACTTACGCCGGTAGGTAAATCATAAAAAAAAACTTGTAATAAAGTTATCCACATTTTACAATGCGTTACAACTTACCTAAGTAACAATCACTAGCGTAGGATTTGGGGCTGTGTGCCCCAAGGTTGTCGCTCAAATATAAATTTCGCTTAATAATTAAAGTAGGTACTTACTGAATTACTAGTTACTCAATTTGTATTTTAAAGTCACCCATTTTTTATATTTGTAGTCGCCATCACTCCGTCACCCACTTAGTACTTCAGTAGGTACGCTATATTCAGTATTTTTGTTTGATACACAAAATGGGAATTTATTAGTGATGCAGCGAATACTACTTTAACGAATACGAATACTAATATCAATCCTACTATTCGGCGAATACGAATACGAATAATTCAACAAGGTAATGATAATGAATAATACACAGTATTCTTTTTTTACTAAGATATTTAATAATTGAAATTAACTTCTGACAAAGTTTTGTTCAAAAAGCACAATATCTGAAACTTCTTAGGCATTTTATGCTATGAAGCAAACAAGTAATAATTGACAACTTGAGAACTCGACTTCGTTCATTCATTCAATGTTAGGGTAATCCCCGTCAAAAGATACAAACAGTATAGTGCGTATTAGGTGCGTTCGAATACACGGTGCACAGCCAAACTGTAACTTGGTTTGCATGCAGTTATAATATAAATAGGTAGTTTGTTTTTAATATTCGTGACGATATTCGGCGAATACGAATATTCGGTTAATATCTACTATTCCGCGAATACGAATGTTCGTATTCGTATTCGTTGCATCACTAGAATTTATTGTTACCCGATTAAATACTACCCTTTTTTCTATTGCCCTAAAAACTTCAAGCTTTGCCCGGAACTGGAGGCCAGGGGCCGTACCGGCTAACGAATCGATTTTCATAAAAGTCTGCTGGGTTTCAACTTAAAACAGAGAAATCAAAGTAAGCAATTTCGTTTTGTACTTTTTGTTGACGTGATTCGGAAGATATCGATGTTCGTGTGACATCATGAATTTGGGTTCGTCATTTTGGCCCAATTGGGGCTCGATTTATCTGTTTTAATTTGAAACCCAGCAGACTTTTATGAAAATCGATTCGTTAGCCGGTACGGCCCCGGGTGGTAATTACGTAAATTTGTTGCAATCAACTCTGACAGAAATCGCAGTTACATCGCTGCTTTAGTAAGAACCAATGTGACAACTATCTTAACTAAAGCAGCAATGCAACCGCGCTTTCAATCGAGAATTGTTAGCAACAGCTTTACGTAATCAAGGTACAGGGGGCCTATTCTCGCGTACTGCGACATTTCTCGAATTCGAGAAAATCTCTAATCACAAATCTCTATTGAAAATGTCACTAAAATCTCTATTGCAGCCAAAAAACTTATTCTCAGCAATTTTCGACATTACAAGTCGAAAGTCTTTGGAATCTCTACAATTTATTAACTTTTTCGAGATATTTCGAATTTGACACTGTGGCACGCGCCCGATGTCTGCCTGCAAGAAACGCAACGCTGTTTAACATTGATTACTGTTGGCTTAGTCGGTCACCCATCCCGAACCCGACCTTTTTACAAAGTTGTTTAACATATGTTATCGAAGTCTCAAACGGTCACCCATCTCATAGGTACCCAGTCTTTGAAATTGTTGTTTAAATTGATTACTTCTGGCATCGTCGGTCACCCATCCCAAACCCAGCCTTATTTTTTTTTACTTTCGTCGCATCGCAGTCACAAACGGTCACCCATCCCACACCCGGCCATTTCCTAAAATTGCTTAACATTCATCATCACAGTCCCAAATGGTCACCCATCTAGTAAATGGCAACCGCCCTCTCCAAAAGTAGCTTAACATTCGTTATTGCTGTTCCAAACGGTCACCCATCTGAGACGGGTGACCATTTTCAAAGTGGTTACCAGATGGTCACCCATCCCAAACCCAGCCTTATTTAACTTTTTTTTCGTCGCATCGCAGTCACAAACGGTCACCCATCCCACACCCGGCCATTTCCTAAAATTGCTTAACATTCATCATCACAGTCCCAAATGGTCACCCATCTAGTAAATGGCAACCGCCCTCTCCAAAAGTAGCTTAACATTCGTTATTGCTGTTCCAAACGGTCACCCATCTGAGACGGGTGACCATTTTCAAAGTGGTTACCAGATGGTCACCCATCCCAAACCCAGCCTTATTTAACTTTTTTTTCGTCGCATCGCAGTCACAAACGGTCACCCATCCCACACCCGGCCATTTCCTAAAATTGCTTAACATTCATCATCACAGTCCCAAATGGTCACCCATCTAGTAAATGGCAACCGCCCTCTCCAAAAGTAGCTTAACATTCGTTATTGCTGTTCCAAACGGTCACCCATCTGAGACGGGTGACCATTTTCAAAGTGGTTACCAGATGGTCACCCATCCCAAACCCAGCCTTATTTAACCTTTTTATCGTCGCATCGCAGTCACAAACGGTCACCCATCCCACACCCGGCCATTTCCTAAAATTGCTTAAAATTTGTCATCGCAGTCCTAAATGGTCACCTATCTAGTAACCGGCCTCTTCAAAAGTAGCTTAATATTCGTTATTGCTGTTCCAAACGGTCACCCATCTCGTACTCGGCCTTTTGAAAAGTAGCTTAACATTCGTTATTGTAGTCCCAAATGGTCACCACCTCATAAGAAAGAGGCAATTCGACACTTCGACTAACGTAATGTTCGAGATATTCAATCTCTACTGCTATCGACCACACGTTGCATGTCGAGGGCTAGCCATCGACATATCTCTATGGTGACATTTCGAGAATACCAAAAACAGTTTTGAATAGACAAAATGGCGGATCCGCCATTTTATTTCGACATATCTCTATTTCGACATTTTGTCTATCGCGTGAGAATTGGCCCCCAGGTCCCCTGGAAAATATCTCTAGATACGCCCATGGTAACAATAGTAACAATATCACTGTTTGCAACAAAAATTCGACGGAACATCGATCAGTGAATCATCTGCGGTGATGAGCTCGATGGCGCAGTGGTTTAGCGCTTGGGCCAGCGATTGCGGAGGTTAAGTAACATTCGCAAGGGTCGGTCATGGGATGGGTGACCAAAAATTTTTTTATCTCGAGCTCCTCCGTACTTCGGTAGGCACGTCAAGCCGTTAGTACCGGCCCGGCTGCAATTGCAGTCGTTAACACCCACCAATCCGCATTGGGCCCGCGTGGTGGGTTATGGCCTATCTTCCTTATCCGCCTTTAAGGAAGGCCTGTGCCCCTGCATTGGGGATGCTAAAATGGCTGATGGTCTCATGCGATGATTTCTGTTCTGATCGGTTCTCTTAAAAACTTTGCACCATACACCGACATGTACTAGTTTACTTACCACAAACTTGTACCTACATTACTTCTCTACTTCCTATCATAATATCAGCAAGGAATTCTCCTGTTAAAATTTTCTTTTTGTTCTAGTCTCACCCTGTAAGTCTCCGTAAAAGTCTGAAGTGGCTCAAATATCAATATGGGGACATACCGATTGTCATCACTGAGAATGGATATGCGACGAACACCGACGAACTTGATAATAAGGCGGGAGTTGACTATTATAGAGAGTATTTGGAACAGGTAAGGCCCTGTCCTAATTGGCATCGGTCGTGCGATCATGCGTTGCGATTTCATCGTGCGATGACACAAGAACAATAGATGCATCGCATGATCGCGCGACCGTCAATTAGGACATTCAATAGATATCACTAGGTTTGATCGCACGGTCGCACGACCGGACGGACGTACCATCGCACGACCGATGGCCAATTAGGATGGCCTAAGACCTCGATGACGCGCTTTAACTGAACAGAATAGACACATCTGCTGTTCCTAAGCGAACAAAGTCTCAACGCGTCTCACTGCTTGCTTTTAAGGCAAATTGCTTTTCAGATATAGATTTTAGGCATTTTGCTACTTAGACATTTTGCATTTGACGTCGGCGTCGCGCTCATAAAGTCACTGGAAAACTTATCTATTATTCTATTAAGAAGGGATTTTAACCTATCAATAATATTTGTTTGTTGTATTCAAAATTATGTGATAGTAGGTATTAGTAAAAGTGCCTAACTACTTGTATTTCTTCTCTGCAAGTTGTTGCTAGCTATCAAGGAAGACGGAGTCAATGTAACTGGTTACTGCGCCTGGTCCCTGATGGACAACTTTGAGTGGCCTGATGGATACCTGTGAGTTACTGTTTTTACTCGTTAAGAGGGCGCAGTCTGCACACTAGCGCCGCCACTAGAAAAAAAATCATAACACTCAAATAAAGACGAAATTGTGAATTATCTCTCTGCACGCGTAGCATGAGCAAACGGGACTCTTGTCTACGAAGACTTGTCGTCTCGACCTTCTAGATTGCTGAGCACAGTGGTGGGACTCGCTCTCAGAATTTTACAACCTTTTTATGTCTTTTAATACAAATATGAGTTTTAAAATATAATATTTTTATTTCAACATCAATAAACGTCGAAATTATCTGAAATGATTCGAAATGATTTAGTTTAAACATGATACTTATTTTTTAATAAGTTCTAAGATAAAGAGACACTCACAAAAGCTTTCACTTCCGTAGACAAAGCTGTCTCGAGCTCGAGAAGAATAATGTTGCCACTAGTAAATATTTATAATTATTTCCATCATTTCTCTTAAAGGGCGTTCCTTTCTATACGTTTCACGACGCAAAACTCTTAAAACCGAGTTAAATATAGCCGTATGGATATAGTTCGTTTGCCTTCCTTTTATTGAGAGATTTTTGAAAAGATGACACAGACCAACGCACTTGTTAATTTAGTAATAAATATTGAAATCAATGTATGAAAATAATTTTAATTTAATTTTTTAAGTAAATAAATTAAAATTAAGTAAAATAAAAGTAAAAAAAATACTAAAGAGAAAAAAGTGTAATATTAGGAAACAATATTATTGAATAGGTAGGTACCTTTTTACAATAAATTATTTATTGTATTATTTTAATTTATAAAATTTATGAAAAAAATTAAGAATAAAAAATACTTATTCGTTATTTAACTACTACTAGTAAATATTTATTTTATTTCTTTTTTTAAAAATTTTATAATAAAAAAGAATTACTTAAATACAATTTTTCATTTTTTTTCATTCCGGATAGCGTTTTTGTCGTTTGTGCTGTAACTTCTCTTCTTACCTTAATAAAATATAAACACGGAAAACTTAGATTGATTTTTATTGCGAAATTAAAAACTCAGAGAAAAAAAATAAGTCGACAAATCTTTCTCGACCACTCGAAGGGTAGTAGACAAACTTCTCCCACTCAACTGTCAAATTAATGTCAGTTGAAGACAAAAGCTCGTGTTTGTCGACTTTTGACATTAGGCCACGACAAAGAACAATGCGAGTCTACGGTTGTAAATTGCGAGCATGAGTATCTCGATCTCAACCCGACAAAAGTGACATTTCGGTGTAGACAAGCCATTGTTCTGTGAGTCGAATCTTATCTCGATGTTGGTCATGCTACGCGTGCTGGAGTGCACTCCGAACTAGCTTTGTGGTATTTTTTATCACTTAATCAATACTTTCTAGCCTGCCGTTTAGTTTAATTGACTTTTATTGCGAAAAGTGGCCACTTTTAGCAATAAAAGTCCATTAAACTAAACTACAGGCCCAAAAATATTGCTTGAGTGATGAAAAGTACCACAAAGTATGTTCGGAGTGCACTCCAGAGAGATAATTCACAATTTCGTCTTTATTTGAGTATTATGATTTTTTTTCCAGTGGCGGCGCTAGTGTGCAGAATAAGCGCTCATTGTTTGAACCTCCTACCCCCCCACGGGTCACCCTTGGCTACGCCCATAATAAGCGACATACCTACTATCTCTTCTTCGTATGAAACCTTAGGCTGCGAACGCACTGACAGGTGCCTAGATATATCCAGGGTACTTTGGAGACCACACTGGTACCTAGGTGAGTCGCTAGGATCGCCTTGGTCTCATAGTTTTTGGTTGTAAGCCTCGCGCCTACCTACGATACATTCTAGGTAGTAGCATAAGAATTTTATGGTAGTACCTAGCTTGGATGTATCCCTAGCGCGCAGTGCGGCCGGTTTCGAACATTCGTTAACGTTCGTTTTAATTGGTTACATAGACTCTAGGCATCTGTCGGTGCTAGGGTTGCCAGATGGTCGGGATTTGCCTGGATTCTCCCGGAATTTCAAGTGATCTCTCGACTCCCGAAAAATCTAAAAATCTCCCGGAAAATCAGCTGTTCCGAAAGTTCTCTAGAAAGCAATAATTTTCGCGGATGAAACCACAGATGACAAGATTAGTGGATGAAATTGACTAAAAATCGCGCTGCGCGGCCGTTTTCTTATTATAATAAAAAGGCAAGTGTACAAGATTAGTGGATGAAACTAAATAAAAATCGCGCTGCGCGGCCGTTTGTTTTGGAATTGACAGGCAAGAATAAAACTTACAAGATTAGTGGATTAAACTGACTAAAAATCGCGCTGCGGCCGTTTTCGTACTGTGTATGTACCTACCTTCAGGCATTTAAGTTACATTTTTATTTTAAATATTTATTTCTCCCGACAACAACCGTAAAATCCCGACATTTTCAAATTTTCTCCAGATATTTTGGACTCCCGATCTGGCAACCGTAGTCGGTGCGTAGGTGGCCTAAATTAAATTTTTGCCTATTTATTAAGCTGTTTGTTTGTTCCAGGACAAAGTTCGGTCTGTACCACGTAAACTTCACCGACCCGCTGCGCACGCGCACCCCGCGCCACTCCGCGCTCTACTACGCCAGAGTTATCAAAGCGAGGTCACTGGATGTCAGTGACCAATTCGAATAATTAAACCATCTACCTATACCTACAGTGTTTCATAACAACTCGGAAAAAATCTGATTTTCATTTGTGTGGAAAACTGCAAAGTGACAACCCTAGACGAAAACAGTAGACTATTGTTTTCGATAATCAATCGCATTAGTGGGCAAAAACAAAACACAATTTAGGTCTAGGGTTGTCACTATGCAGTTTATCATGAAAATTAAAAACTTAAGATTCGAAAAATTGGCGGTTTTCAGGGCTTATAATCATTTTCCGGGGTCGTGTATCCACAGCATAGATATAAGTACTACCATAAGAATAAATTACCGCCCTATCTACCATATTCGGCTTTAGAGGGTTTTTGTAAATTGTAGGTATAGGTAGGTACGTACCTATACCTACTAAATAAAAAAAACAAGATGGAACGGTTATGTCTGCGGGTCAGGCAGGCATATGCCGATAATAATAGGGTTATTTTTGTACCTACACCTCGACAAAAGCAAAATGTGGTGATGAAGCATAAGTATACAAAGTGGAGAAGACAATGCAACAATAAATGCTCCCAGTCTGCCTGTAAAATATCAATAAAAAATACCCAGTAGTTTAGTCACAAGAAAAATTTTTTCGTTTTTAACATTTTCTACATGCTGTATCTATTACTAAGCTATTGCCGACAAGTCAACATTTACATTTAATTTGTGACTAGGTATTCATCGTAGGTAGGTGATCAGTGGTCAGCTCGAGTCGCTGCCGTAGATATCAAGAAAACACTGTTTTAATTCAGCATTAAATGGCGCCAAAAGTTCATTTCGCGGCTTGTCACCTATCAATACTATTCTGTGACCTAACACCGCGCTGTTGCCGCTCTTACCATATGTAAGTAACCAACATTTACAAAGGGTGTTTAATTTCGTACTTGTTTTTGTGGTATTTAGTTTGTTCGAAAAAAATTTTTTTTTAATTTTTTCCTAGGAATTATTTGATAGTTTCAAAATACTTCTATGAACTAGTGTTTACAGTGTTATCATTAATTGTTGCATTGTCATATCCACGTTGTATATTATACAAGGTGTTTGGTAAAAGCCTTATAAAGCCGAATATGGTGGATAGGGACCATCAAACTGATCAACTTTTACTATGGGACCAACTCTGAAATCGCGAAAAAAAAATCAGCTGTTTCATACATTTTGATATTTTCGTTATTAATTTTTGTATGAAACAGCAGATTTTTTTTTCGTGATTTTAGAGTAGGTACCATAGGAAAAGTTGTTCAGTTTGATGGTCCCTATCTACCATATTCGGCTTTATAAGGCTTTTACCAAACACCTTGTATATATATAAAAGATACACGTAGGGTGAATAAGGTGAATATTCGATCGATTCGATCGATGCCAACTTTTGGAAATGTGTTTACGAAGACAAGATGCTATTTTTTAGGGTTTTAAGCTTTGATACTAGTAATAGATTAGATACCTAATTATACAACGTGTTACAAAAATACACCGAATGCCGAATATGGTAGATGGGGACCACCAAACTGAACAACTTTTACTATGGGATGGAACTATGGGATCAACTCTGAAATCGTGAAAAAAAACAGCTGTTTCATACATTTTGATATTTTAGTAATAAATTTTTGTAAGAAACAGTTTTTTTGTGGTAGGTATTTTTGTAACACGTTGTATGACGTTTTGAGATTACTCGTTTGTATTTAAATTTACTAATTTCGGAAAAAATTGGGGGGCTGGAGTTTAACTGCAGTGCAGTCAAACTCCAGCCCCCCAAATTTTTCCGAACTTCCTATCATATATCCGTGATTTTTCATAACTTCCTATTATCAGCCGGGGGCTGATGTTGGGTATTTAACTTTTTAACCGACTTCAAAAATTTGAAAAGGAGGAGGTTATCTATTCGTCGCGTATATTTTTTTTTATGTATGTATGTACACCGATTACTCGAAGACGGCTGAACCGATTGAAATGTTTCAAACGTTATAACATGAGGTTTATTCCCAAGTTAGTCCCATTTTTTGAAATTTTGAAATCGGTTCAATAGTTTTCAAGTAATCTTGAAAATACTGTCGTTTTCGTAACCATTTTATATGAATTCAGACGGATTTTCAACCATTACTTTTTTGTTTATGAACCGATTTAGATGATTATTTTTTTATTTGAAAGAAAACACCTTAAGGATCATACCATATTAATTTCATTGGTATTGGACGTTGGATTTTGAAGATACACGAGGGAACTCCTCAAAATCAAATAGGAACTGTACAGTGATTGAAATATTGGTAGGTTTATGACAATCAAAAACAAGTTAAGTAGGTACCTATCTATTGTCAAGGACGTTCTGGACTAGAGTTGAACTTCGAAGGCCCAACGGAATTCGTGGAAATTGAGTTACTCCGGGTATACCATTAAAAATGTGAAACATTATAAAGTTTTATATTATAAAATCAACGCTTACATACCTACCACAAAAAAATTTAAAATAAAAAACCTTTTTAAAAAAAGGAAAACCTCCTTCAAAAATCTTAAAAAACAGATCTATTAAAAACCAAGAAATAATGTTCAAATCGATTAATTAAAACACGTCTATTGAAGTCGGGTGGGGCTTTAAAAATATAAACAATACAATAAGTAAAAAAATACTTTCAGCTCCACCCGACTTCAATAGACGTGTTTTAATTAATCGATTTGAACATTATTTCTTGCTTTTTATAGATCTGTTTTTTTTAAGAAATCAAATTCATCTTAATTTGCTCGTCTTAACGTTGGAATTTGTAGTGCTATTCACTAGAATTACTAACCCTACACCCAATGGCCTTAAATACAGCCAGGTGAATAATGTTTAATTCCTAGGTTATTTGTTCTGTAAATTAGGGGCTGATATTAGGAAATATATTCCGAACCTAACTTCAGCCGGTCATCAAAACTTTAAGGCAATATACAGGTTGTTCGCAAATATGATTTTAATTATTTTGTTTTTATATGAAGTAGGTAGGTACCTACATGTAAAAAAAGTAATAATAATTAAAATCATACTTTTCTTCATTCATAGAAACAGGAAAGAAATTCAATATAATTTTTTTTATTAAATTCCACTTTTTGGAAAACGCTTTAAAACAGGGGTGCCCAATTGCCCATACTTTTTCTTAAGGAGATCGACATAGCAACAATTTATGACCAAGATATCGATATTTTTAACCGATATTGGAAAAAAGTTGCAAAGTAAAACTATACATTGGGTTGGGTACAAGGTGTTAAATCTGTTATCCTTGGCGATCGACCTTAAAACCTCTCGCGATCGATTGTATGTCTTTTAAACCAAAGTTCATTTTTTGTTACGCTTATATATTTATTCTCAGTTTTTTTTGTTAAATGACTGAATTTCAATGACTTGTTATGAAAATCATAATTTTAAAGTCTGTGTTTTATTATCATTATTGAGAGTTACCAAATTATATATTTTTTATTTCATTTCATGGTTGTTTTATTTTGTAACATCCTGTACCCGGCTGGAATTAGGGAACAAAGCGGCTGATATTAGCGCAAAGACGGCTGGAATGAGGGTTTTTCGCCCTACGTGCATTTAATTAAACGCTTCTTAATTTTTTTTCCATAAAACATTTCCATATCAACAATATTTTTAAGACCGCAACAGGGAATACTTTTCTGATCATTCTCCATGGGTTTGATCGTGGTATCAGATGACGTAGGCAATCTTACGGTCGCCGCTCGTACTATTAACAGTCAGATAGAATATCGAATAAGAAATATTTTTTTGTATGACACATAGGTATGTAGGTAGGTAACTACCTACCTACACAACTCGTGAAAAAAAAATCATCTCGGTCCTTTGTATCAGGGCTTTATAACGTTATCAATTAACAGTAAAAATAACGTTACGTAACGTTATTTTTAATAAGATACCTTGATAACGTTATTTTTTTTAACGATACCTGGGTAAGGTCGTAAAAAATTGTAAAATAACATACTGGAAAGCATAACACACAATAACACAATAACGCACTGGAATATTGTAAAGGTAAATTTTCATCGGTCTGGTTAGGTGGTTGAAGAAAGTAATGTTTAGGTTCTCTATATTTATTTATTTATACTCGTATGAAATCTACTTATGAACTAAAAACTACAAAATTCACCATAACACACATAACGAACTAGAACAAACACACTAGAAAATTCTAACTTCAACAATAAGTACCGGCCACAAATTTAGTTCGATTTCAAAGTTAAAACACGGTTTACTCTGTTCATTGACTGTATTTTCATTATTAGTAGCCCAATTAACAATATTTTCATACTTACCGTGTAAAAATCACAGAATAAATGCCCGAAATATGCGCACCAAAAAAAGAGATTCACAACCGAAGATTGTCGCGACCACAAATGACATGAAAATTCCAAGTGACACTTGACAGTGTTATCGTAAGGTGTTGCCACATCGAAATTTGTCAGATTTTATTGCCTACTATCACAAACAAAAAAGCTAGATTAATAACAAATTCGAATAACACACTGGAAAACTATTGGAGACAATTACTAGATAATGTTTTATGGTTATCTGGATTGTTCAATTTGAATAATTTATACGTTATTACATGGTATTTTTATCACTTTAACAGGTAAACTACGCATTGAGAGCCATAACACAATATTTTTTTTCTAATGCAAATCTTTCTATCTCCGTGTAGTGAGGAGACAAATAATTTAAGTACTAGTTTTTATTTTATTGTTTCAGAAATGTATTGGTATTTTTTTAAATTGCAGCCAAATGTAAATTCTGGTTGTTTCTTCGGTATTCTGAGCATATTATTACTTCATTCTAATAAATGAAAAAATAAAGAGTACGGTCAATTCACAAAGAAACATTAAAAAAATTTGGAACTATCAATAGTACAATTTTTGACGACCTTACCCACCTAGTAACATAATAAAGTAGTAATAAGTAATAATAAGTAATAATTAATTTACTCAAAAATGCTTGTAACATAATAATATGGTCATTATTTTGACAACCTTCTTTGAACAAAGTCGAGGTTGCGGCGCTCCTCCGATGGTGACGCAACAAAGTTGTATGGGATTTCATTATTGTCGAGTTTTAGCCACCAGCAATTTCCTTTTATTTTTTAGATTTTATTCAACCCCCTCCCCAACCCCCAATCTCACGTGAGATTTTTCAAAATGTGGGCTTCTTACGCAAACGTTGGATTGTTATTGTAAAGTGTAAAACGTCAAAGTATGAATGAAAATTATTTTCTTTCGAACGAATTAGTGAATGATCTTAATCGTATTACGATATAGATACCTACGCTTAAGATTAAATCTTAAGCATGTACAATCTGGATTAAATGTACCAAATAGTATGATTATTTTTTGTTTAAATCAGAAAAAAAATTGCGTGATATTTGCCGAAACCCCCCCTCTCTCCAACGTTAGATTAGATGAGATTTGACTCGACCCCCTCCCCCGCTTAAACATCTCACGTAATTTATGGATGCCCCCTAACCACAGAATAAGTAATAGTACAAAGTACAGAAGCAGCACGCCGCATAGTGATTTAAATAAATAGCGACTTTTGCCCCGACACAATAAAGTGCAATTCAGGTCGCGCAATGGCCTGCAGTACAGTTTATATTCACCTAGTAGTTGCCTCTCTTTCTATCGCGTGCTCTTGCCTTTTCTAATGACGCAACGTTAAGGTTGTCTTCTTTTAAATGAACTGCGTAGCGTATATCATAATGTGAAAAACGACAATTTTTTATTGGTTTTTTTGACATCCGTACACGGCACAGTAATGTCGATTCGACATTGTTACTATTATAAAGAGGCAATACCTACGCAGGCAGTAAGATCTGCGCTTGTTTGGCGGCGGGCGTGTGGCGGCCCTTTGCTCACTTGTTCGTTCGCACGAACGGCTAGCGGTAGGTGCTTATCGCGCGACCTTGAGCGAGTGAAGGAGGCCTGCCCTAACTACCGTAGGTACCTACCGCAGAGACTGATCACATCACGGCGGCATCAACGTCAATTACACATTGCTTTTAAATATTTTTATACAGTAACATAATAACGTTATCAAGGAAAGAAAAATTAATGTTAAAATTCTGTTTTACCGTTATAAATTTTACCGTTATTAATGTCCAGTTTTAACGTTATTTTTTTTAACGTTACTAATTTTTAACGGTATTTGAAGCCTCGCTACGCTTGGGATTCAACTCTAGAATCCTTCGCTACTCTCGGGATCCAACTTAGTCCCTCGAACTAAATTCTCTTTTTATTCTCTTGTTGTATAATCTACTATTATTTAAATAAGCTCCACATAATAAGCATTTTTAAATCGTCAATTTTTTTTTACCCTAAGTACAGTCAGTGGCACGAATCATGAATATTTTTCGACGGAGTGGGGATAAGTTCGCGCATGTGCTCTTGTGAGCAACCAATAGCGCGCGCCCCTCTCCCGCCGCCCGCGCCCCTCACCGCAACGCATACCCAAAATACGCGTTCCGCGCAATCCCCACCCGTTTTCATGATTCGTGCCACTGACTGTACGTCCCATTATCTTAGCTGACAAGAAAAATGGGCGCAAAAAAACTTGTCAACGTTATCAGATGGAACGATATTTACAATTACGATGTTTCCAGACTTTATATAACAAAGATCAACAAATAAATAACATTATTTCATTAGCTCATTTCTTAATGAATTTCAAATTACTTAAGTAATCAAATTACAGGGTTCAAGATAAATTCAAAGTTAACAATCAACATACAATTCAATATGCGTTAAGATAAGTAGGTAGTCAGAAGCTGACCCATTCCCACTGGCAACACCCGTTCACGAGCATGACGCATGAACCAGCCATCGCTTCGCTCAACCATATTTGAGGGAACGTAACGACCCGCCTCACACGACACCACCGCAGAAATGTATGTGTATATGATGTGTTTATATAATGTGTGTCTACACTACACGTCATGTATTAAAAATGGGGCTTAGTTTTTGAGATAGGTACCTACCTACCTGTTTTAGCATGTTTACTGTGATTCTTATCACTTAGGTACCTTATCTTAATGATTTTAATTGTTACCGTGTCTTCAATAATATATCTACGTGAGTACCTACAGTTGATTTGGGATATCTTTCAACTGTTATTTTAAAGTATGTCGTGTCGGTGGAAATACCTAATTTTCGGGTGAGTAATTTTTTTTTTACTAAAGTGAAATATCGTCGATCGCCCGAATACGTGTGGCCAAACCAGCACTTTAGCTAGACCGAGGCGGTATTTAATAATGTTTTGGGTTTTGAAATATTAATTCTAATTAAGTAAGTTTAAATTAAATGAAAAAAATATTCAACGGTTGATAAAATTATTTTATTCCTCGTAGGTATAGCGTATGGTTTGCTGGAGCAGCCTGCCAGAATGTCAGCGATTTCCCAGCAGGATTCCAGTTCGGTGCTGGCACGTCGGCGTACCAGATCGAAGGAGGATGGAATGCTAGCGGTAAGTTGCTTAAAGTCTTCTTAACGTCACTCAGAGCATTGCAATATTATTTTTCCTATCTAATATTAGTCCAATCAATGAGGACATTTGTTGTATGGCGACTTCCGAATAATTCTCCCGTCTATGAAATTTGGCATGTGATGAAGTTAGGTAATACAGATTACAGATGAACAATAATCCAATATATTTTGTTATGAGAAGTTAGGTATTTTTACCTAAACATGAAAATCGCTTATATCTCTCTGTGAATATTTCCTCGGGCTAAAATACTTTCTGTATACGTACTTATGTATTAGTTAGAATAACTATGTAAAGAAATCCAATATTTTTTCGATTTCAGAGATACCCCAAATTTAAATTTTAATATTTTTCAATATATCTTCTGTTGAAAAATTTATTTGCTGATTATTATTTTTTAATATGTTTTTATACCTTAAATATATAGCTTTGTTCAGTAAGCCAATAAATTTTCTACTTTAATATTTTTTTTTTGGTCTAAAGAGGTAATGTGAATAAATAGTCGGTCCATTTTTATAAGTTTATGTATAAATATGATTAAAGAAGAAAAAAAATTGGCTTACTGAACAAAGCTATATATTAAAGGTATAAAAACATATTAAAAAATAATAATCAGCAAATAAATTTTTCAACAGAAGATATATTGAAAAATATTAAAATTTAAATTTGGGGTATCTCTGAAATTGAAAAAATATTGGATTTCTTTACATAGTTATTCTAACTAATACATAAGTACGTATAGAGAAAGTATTTTAGCCCGAGGAAATATTCACAGAGAGATATAAGCAATTTTCATGTTTAGGTAAAAATACCTAACTTCTCGTAACAAAATTTATTGGATTATTGTTCATCTGTAATCTGTATTACCTAACTTTATCACATGCCAAATTTCATAGACGGGAGAATTATTCGGGTTGCATAAGCCCCGTTGATTGGACTATATAGGTACTCAGGCAGTTAGGTACCTACTTATAAACAAACAAAAACTATACAAAATACCTCTGCGGCACTGCTCTAGCTAGAAGTTATAAACCGCTCAAGAAATATTTTTTATATAGGATTCATGAGAGACATGAGAGACTCTGAGTAGTCTAATGGGTCCTCCACATGAAGTGGTCTCCCGACTCCCGAAAAATCAGCTGTTCCGAAAGTTCTCTAGAAAGCAATAATTTTCGCGGATGAAACCACAGATTACAAGATTAGTGGATAAAACTGACTAAAAATCCCGCTGCGCGGCCACATTATTTTACTATAGACAGGCAAGAGTACAAGATTAGTGGATAAAACTAACTAAAGATCGCGCTGCGCGGCCGTTTTTCTTATTAAAGAAAGGCAAGAGTACAAGATTAGTGAATGAAATTTAAAAAAATCGCGCTGCGCGGCCGTTTCTTTTAGAATTGACAGGCAAGATTAAAACTTACAAGATCAGTGGATTAAACTGACTAAAAATCGCGCTTCGCTACCGTTTTCTTACTGTATATGTACCTACAGGCATTTAAGTTACATTTTTATTTAAAATATTTATTTCTCCCGACAACAACCGCAAAATCCCGACATTTTCAAATTTTCTCCAGATTTTTTTGACTTCCGATCTGGCAACTAGGGTTGCCAGATGGTCGGGATTCGCCTGGATTCTCCCGGAATTTCAAGTGGTCTCCCGACTCCCGAAAAATCTAAAATCTCCCGGAAAATCAGCTGTTCCGAAAGTTCTCTAGAAAGCAATAATTTTCGCGGATGAAACCACAGATTACAAGATTAGTGGATAAAACTGACTAAAAAACCCCCTGCGCGGCCATTTTATTTTACTATAGACAGGCAAGAGTACAAGATTAGTGGATAAAACTAACTAAAGATCGCGCTGCGCGGCCGTTTTTCTTATTAAAGAAAGAGTACAAGATTAGTGAATGAAATTAAAAAAAATTGTCAGGCAAGATTAAAACTTACAAGATCAGTGGATTAAACTGACTAAAAATCGGGCTGCGCTACCGTTTTCTTACTGTATATGTACCTACAGGCATTTAAGTTACATTTTTATTTTAAAAAAATATTTCTCCCGACAACAACCGCAAAATCCCGACATTTTCAAATTTTCTCCAGATATTTTTGACTTCCGATCTGGCAACCCTAGGCCCAGCCTGCATAATCGTACGGAGAGGCGCGGCCTCCCGCGGCCTTTCAGCTAAATCTATAAGTGTGTAGTGAGAGGTGCGACCTTCTGAGGACTGAAGAGGCCGCGCCTCTCTTTACAAATGCTGGGATTTTGGCGGAAGGCCGCTCCGTACGATCCTGCATGGCGGGCCTGTGCAGGTGGAGGGCCCATAACGAAACGACGAAGTAACTTCTGAGTTTGACTTTTCAGACAAGGGGGAAAATATCTGGGACAAGTACACCCACGATCACCCGGATCTGATCGCCGACGGCAGCAACGGCGACGTGGCTTGCGACTCCTACCACCTGTGGCGGAGGGATGTTGAGATGGCTGTTGAGCTGGGGCTCGATTTCTACAGGTATGCTAGTCAACATCATCATAGTCTAATCACAGAAGAAAGTTGAGCAGCAGACTGCTCAACTTTCTTCTCTTTGCTTCCTTTTGCGCCCAAATAAAAATTTACCAAAGAAATGTAGCCATGAATGTGCTACCTACATCCATCTGTTAAATTAAAAGCAATTGCGATAGATTTTTAAATTAGACAAGGGTAGATACTTAGAAATTAGACAATAAGTACCCGTCTTTCTAGAATTAATCATCACAAAGAGACGGCCTATGTAACTGTATGTTTTTAACATGAAACTCCGAACTCTATTTGTCCAGAAGTATTTAGTTTTTTTCCACATTTTATGTCAAACAGACATTAAAAATCTCCGCTAGGAGTAAATTTTTTCAATGTTAAAAATATTGGCAGAAAGATTGGTCCTTCAAGGCGGATAGAAAATCGTTTTAAGAAATAGGTACCTAGATTCTATTTTAAAGTTGATTCTGCGTTTCAGGTTCTCGATATCTTGGGCAAGAGTGTTCCCCAATGGGTTCACAAACTTCATTAGCGAAGACGGCAAGAATTATTACAACAACTTGATTGACGGCTTACTCGAGAAAGGGATCGAACCTATGGTTACTCTCTACCACTGGGAGCTGCCACTAATACTGCAGGATCTTGGTAAGATTAGGATCTAATAAATCGTCTATGAAGATATACCCTACATTTTGAGAAGTAGGTAAGAACTGATTTTCAATTAGTTTTTAGCATCAAGAGTGGCAAACAACGGTATTCGACATTCCATCTTTTCCCCGACCTAAGTTGACATTATGAGCTAAAAGGCATTTAGATTTTAGAGCTTACTAGCGACCCGCCCTCGCTTCGCTTCGGTGTAGTGTGGAATTTGACACCAAGTATTATACATATAAACCTTCCTCTTGAATCACTCTATCTATTAAAAAAACCGTATCAATATCCGTTGCGTAGTTTTAAAGATTTAAGCATACATAGGGATATAGGGACAGAGAAAGCGACTTTGTTTTATACTATGTAGTGATGAGAACCAAAGACACTTTCAGTGTTGGAAATATTGTTTCAAATGTCAATCACAATAATACAGGTGGCTGGGCGAATCCTCTCATCGTGGATTGGTTCGCCGACTACGCCCGTGTCCTGTACTCCTTGTACTCCGACCGCGTGAAGACCTGGCTCACCATCAACGAGCCGATGTCCATCTGCGACATTGGCTACTCCTCTCTGCGCTATGCCCCAGACTTTAACGACACGGAAATTGGAGTGTTCCTGTGCAGCAAACACGTGGTACTCGCCCATGCAAGAGCGTGGAGGATTTATGACGAGGAATTTAAGGCTAGAGACAAAGGTGAGTTTCTTTGATTTTTGACTTTGTATTTTGTGCAAAATACTTAAGGAATGAACGGAAAGAATGATCCCAATACAAGGAGGAAACTAATTTCTGTTCACCTTTTCTTGTTTGGTGCTTGATTTTTTCATAATGATTCGGACGTCCCATTTATTTTTGCTACATTATGGGGGCATTTTCTTATTAAGCATAGTAACTGCTTTCTGTTCAGGTCAGGTGTCATTCTCGAACCACATGTTTTGGTTTGATGGACAAACACCTGAAGATGATGAATTAGCCGAACTCGCAAACCAACACATGGTAGGTACGTCGATTGTTTACCTTAGTGTACCATCTTTCGTGATAATAAGATCACACGACGACAAAGAGGCGGAGAGATGATTCGTTTAACCTCTGTAATGACACTTTCTGAACTGCAAAATTACATGTGAGGTCAGGGGTACCGGCTAGTTACAGGCCGCATTTCTCAACCGATTCTCGTGATATTTTGTGAGCAGGTTCAATTTTTATTAGATTTTTTGTGAATCAGTATTTCGAAAAAAAAAATTCAGCCATTTTTTTTAATATTGAAAATTTGAAGCGCCATCTGTAGTTTCGAAGGAATATAAAAAAAATACCAAACAGCATCATAAGTAGTATGTACTGCTTTTGTTAAAAACCTCGTGGCAACATCTCTATTGGCTTAATTTTTGAACAACATATAATCTGAGCTACTTTTTAACGCACAAACGCAAGGTCTACAGCTCATTGAGCCATTAGTATATAGGTTGCATAATTGAGTATTAATTTTCAGACGGGTCGTTACGCTCACCCCATATACTCCAAAGAAGGCGGCTGGCCTCCTGCAATAGAGAAGATTTTTGCTGATCACAGCTTGGCACATGGCTATTCCACCTCCAGACTTCCAGCGTTCACACCAGAAGAGATAGAATTGGCGAAAGGTAAGTCTTAAATATCTATCAAATTACTTAAGCATCTATCAGAAATCAAATGATAACCTTCTATAACAGACATTTTCTGTCATTATGTCCAGGAACGTACAACTTCATGGCTATAAACCAATATACGAGTCGTAGTGTGCGGAGAGCGAAGCCTGGCGAGACGATCGGGGAATTCCCTTTGTCAGGATCTATAGAATTAAATCTTGTGGTCGAACCCCACCCAGATGCGAAGCTCACCGGTTCTGCGATTCTGCCGGTTGGTAAATCATAATAAGATTATTTCGCATTTATGTAACAATACTTGTACATTACACTTGACACATAGTATTTAGAGTCTTTAGGAAAGATGTTGTTAGGACATATGATATGACACGACAATTTCATCAGATCCATTATTGAAAAAAAAGTGGAAGGCAAGAGAGGGGGAGGCCTCGAATAATATTATGGAACAAATAAGGGAGACGGTAGATGACGCGTCCTGTCAGGAGATCAAGAAGATGGATGTGTAATTTAGTAGGAAGACTAGGGAGGAGTTCAGAAGACTTCACCGAAGAGACCACAGCATTTAAATTAGAGAAGAAGTATTTATTCAGAGGTAGAGCTCACGTGAGTCATATGCGGTGTTATTGCGTGTTTAGTGAGTTTCTGTTCTGATCGGTTTTGTTATAAACTTCGCATCTTACACCGACTTGACGAAGAAGGTACAGTGTGCAGCACATTAGGTTATACAAACCTGACAAAAAATTGTAATTTGTTTTGAACCTTGATACCTTTGCATTTAAGTATAAAATTTATTGAATATAATTACCCTGTCGTGGAAGCCCAGTGTGCCGTTGACCGTTCTATTTACCTACCTACCACAAACTTCTACGATACTTTTACTCTGCATCCTATCATATCAGCAAGGAATTCTCCTGTTAAAATTTTCTTTTTATTCTACAGTCTCACCCTGTAAGTCTCCGTAATAGTCTGAAGTGGCTCAAAGATAAATACGGGGACATACCGATTGCCATCACTGAGAATGGATATGCGACGAACACCGACGAACTTGATAATAAGGCGGGAGTTGACTATTATCGAGAGTATTTGGAACAGGTAAGATCCTAATGACGGGATTTATACGCCCGTTGACATGCGAATCTAGAGTTAAGTGCACACATGCTGAACAGAACAGACAGCTGCTGTTCTTATGCGAACAAATAACGAGACGCGTCTCACTGTGCTTGCTTTTAAAGCAAATTTTTTCTTAGACATTGATTTTAGGCATTCTGCTATTTAGACATTAAGTCGCGCTCATAAAGGCACATGACAACCTGTAGTCGATTAAGGGAATTAATCTGTCAGTAATATTTGAGATGTTGTACCTACCCACCTACATACATTCATACACTCACGCCTGTTTCCCATGGGGGTAGGCAGAGACTATGGATCGCCACCTGTTACGATCCTTGCACACTTATCTTTTGCTTCATTCACATCCTTCAATCTTTTCATACATGCCCTGCGGTTTTTGTCTTTCCGTACACCAGCCTTTTGGTCAGCGTAGGTTTTTCTTGGACGCCCTTGCGCAATCGTTCCTTCCACATTCGCACAATATACCTATCTCTCTTTTATTCAAAATTATGTGATAGTATTTAAAAAGGTGCTAACTAAGTACTTGTATTTCTTATCTGCAAGGTGTTGCTGGCTATCAATGAAGACGGTGTCAATGTGACTGGTTACTGCGCCTGGTCCCTGATGGACAACTTTGAGTGGCCTGATGGATACCTGTAAGTTTCTGTTTAAGTCCTGTAAGTTCAGAAAGTTAAAGAAATATCATAACGCGTCCTTATTTAATTTCTTATTTGAGCGTAGGTCAATAGACAAACAATAGCCAATGCAGATGCTATTATTAATTCTGAAGTATGGGTTGCCTCCATTTCCGCTACATGTGGGTATGATATAAGCACAACTGTGATATAAGCGACCAACTGTCTTTTCTTTTTATTCCTTCTGTTGTTGTCTATTTGAGCTGTTTGTTTATTCCAGGACAAAGTTCGGGCTGTACCACGTGAACTTCACCGACCCGCTGCGCACGCGCACCCCGCGCCACTCCGCGCTCTACTACGCCAGAGTTATCAAAGCGAGGTCACTTGACGTCAGTGACCAATTCGAATAATAAAACCATAATACCTATATCTACAGCAGAGGTGTCCATACGGTCATTCGTCGCCAAGGATAACAGATTTACAACCAATGTAGTTTTACTTATGCATTTTTTTCTTGATTTGGTGGGTTAAACGATCAAAGTGTCGATCTCCTAATCATAATTTTTGCTAGGTCGGTCTCCTTAAGCAAAAGTATGGGCACTCCTCATAAAATTGCTATTGAGACATATTATGTGACTACGAGATATTATGCCCAATTAGTGGCGTCAGTAGGGTGAAAAATACGGCGTTTTGTGAACCAGAGATTTCCTTTGGTAGGATTGGTCCTTAGGACCCTAGGATGGATATAAGAAGTGGAGCCACCACGATTTTTTTTAGTAAATTTTTTGAAGTTTTGGCTTTCAGCCCAATCTCGATAGACGTATTAGTTAAGCTGCTATGCCCAGTTTGATATCATATTCGTATGAATTTAGGGTGTCGAATTCATTTTTGGATTCATATTTGTACGATTCAATTGTTAAACTATTTAAAAAAATAAAAACAAAAATAAAATACTCGCTTGATTAAAGAAAAAAATTGCCATTAAATACACAAATTGGAATATTGAAAAAAGAAAAACACCTCGTAGGAGCCCTATTATCCTTTTATTTTTAAAATAATAATAAAAGAAAATATTCTTGTTTTGGCTAATTAAAAAAAAAAATAACTTCGTTACCGTTGTAAGGAAGTTATTATTTTTATTAAATATTAAAATTTTAAATTTCAATTCGAAAAACTTGCTTGTGATAGGCTCAAATTGTAGCAAATTTAGTTAGCTTTATAAAAGTATAGAGTAGAGATACCTGAAAAACGCTTTCGTATGGTAGTTTTTTCGAAAATACTAAAACAAGTTTAGGAAACTTCTGAATAAATTGCAATTTTTATACCAGAAATGAATTCTACGTCATTGATTTATCCGAAAATGATACCAAACTTGGCTTTGGCTTTGGTATCTAAACTAAGGCAGTTATTAGCCTCGGACTTCGTTAAGGCAGAATTCCCCCCTCCCCCCCACCTGCTTGAAAAATCCGGGTGGCTCCACTTCTTAAACCCATTTTAGGAACCCAAGGATCAATCCTACCGAAGGAAATCTTTGGTTCATGGATAGCCGTATTCTTCGTTTTTTTGCTTCCTACGACTGGGGCTAAATTCTGAAAGTGTCCTAAACCTAATGTTGCTTTTCGATAAAGTAGCAAACTCCTCATGTGACGAATCGCGAAAGTGACTATCGCACAAAGGTTTCTAAAAACTCGGAAAATTCGGTTTTTCATTTGCATGGAAAAACTGCAAAGTGGCAACCCTAAACGCAAATAGGCTATTGTTTTTGATAATCAATCCCATTAATGAAACACAATTTTAGTAAGGTATTGGGTTGCCACTTGCAGTTTATCTTGAAAATCAAAATCTTTTTTTCAAAAATGCGGCAGTTTTCAGGGCTTATAAGTGAGAATAAACGATAATTTTCCGGGGTTGTAAGCATCCTACTCTATCTACCATATTCGGCTATCGAGGTTTTTTGTAACACATACCTATACTAAATAAACCTAGTCATCGTTAAAAAATATTGATAGAACGGCGACAGGCGCGTACCGACAATACAGGGTAATTTTTGTACCCCTCGTGATAAGCAAATTGAGGTGGGGTAGGTCATGATTGTTTGTTTTATTGACGTGAAAAAAGTAGGTGTCCAATATTTCTCATTTCTCTGTCAGAATAATGCATCATTTCTCTGTGAGAATCTTGATTCGTTATTACCATAGACATAGAAAAATTTTCGCTGCGCTTAAGAAGACCTACAAAGCGTGGAAAAGAGAAGTTAACATCATACGGGCACGGTCTATGTAAAAAAGAGACAAAGGATCAAGTGACATGTGCCAACATTTTTTACAGTAAGAGCCCCTAGCGTCCCGCCTAGCAAATGAGCAATCACAGTTTGTTTAAAATATTTGTTAATCTTAATTAGAATTTAAAAGAAAGGAATCGTGGAGCCATGGTGTCTTGTGCTCTAAGTAATTGTGATGTGACAAAAAGAAATAATCCAAGTAATCACACTTTTCACAGGTAAATAAGATATTGCCACACATTTCTCTAAAACCAAATTTCCCTACATTTATTCGTTTATCGATGAAGAAAACAGTATGGAACATAGTTTATTAATTTCCTTTGCCATATATAGTCATATCTTATGAATCTAAGTCATATTTTACGTATATCATATAAAATGTATGCAATCGTTTTCGGATCACCTGTTATTGACATTGTTGTTCTTTGACATTCTATTTCTATGGTTATTACTGGTTTTTTTGCCTTTTTATTGAATCGCTACAATCTACTCCAGGAACGGAGATAAGGTGCGCCGATTTTATGTTTCCAACCATACTGTCTGTCTATTTACTATGTAATCCAAAGATAATATAGATAAAAAATGAGTAAAAATGTAATCCGTTGATTATTGTATGCGATTATGTAGAACAACTGTTTGCTGTGATTAATATGTGATTTAAAATATCAGATAACAAAATACTGTAAAATATTTTCGGGACTTGGACTGATTTAGGTACAGTCGAGTGCACTAAAATGTACTTCAACTTTGTGTTTTGTAATATAACAACATCTGTGAAAAGTGACATATTAATGAACTTGACTAACACGATGTGTTTCCATAAATAATACAAACAAGTATCATCATGACTAATTTATTAACATATTAAAACAATAATAAAATTGTTAGCAACAAAATAAATATATTATCACAAAGTTGATACAACTAGCAAGTTTGACTGAAATAACGCTACTTAGAATGGCGTGCAGGATCTAAGACAGATCACACTGTCACGCACCACGCTGCGTAATGCGTTAGTGCAGATTTTAACATTGTAAAGAAACCATGTATAATATATCACATCAATAACGCATAGATCTACGTGCATGACTTCACCCGACGCAAAAAAGGGGTGTTTTTATAAGTTAAACATTATTTGTGTGTCTGTCTATGCGATCGTAGCTCACAAACGAATGGACCGACTTTGAAACAGTTTTTTATACAGAACTGCATGGCGATGCGTACTGCGTGGCAGTGTGTGACCCGTCAAATATATAATGGTATTATATATAAGAACATTAGGCTTTATTCTGACAACACTAATTGATATAACCTTAGAATAATAACACCTAGAAGCTGTTTCCTCGTATGCAAAGTGAGGCAACTAATACTGAGCCAAAATGGATTTATTTCCTTCATACGTTACCTAATCGTAACTAAAATCCAATAATATAGTAACTAATTTTCTAAAGTTAGCGAAATTGAAACTGTTTTGTACTTATTAGGTATGATTAGGTAATAATGGGCAATAAAAATCTGAAAACGGCGCCATTTTGGCTGTTTTAGTTACCTCACTTTTGACAGTGCGCTTGGTACGGAATTTTCGTTCTAGGTGTTACACGTACGTAGATTGTACAAGTAAACGATGCATTTTCATCACACGATGACATATTTCTATAGACTGTATGACCAATAAAAAAATGTGTGTGTTTAAGGCTGCGCAGTCTGCACACTAGCGCCGCCATTGAAAAAAAAATCACAGTGCTTAAATAAAGACGAATTTGTAAATTATCTCTCTGGAGTGCACTCCGAACAAGCTTTGTGGTTTTTTTTATCACTTAAGCAATATTTTCTAGCGTTTCATTTAGTTATATTGACTTTTATTGTTAAAAGTGGCCACTTTTCGCATTAAAAAGTCCATATAACTAAACGACTGGCTAGAAAATATCATTTAAGTGATAAAAAGTACCGCAAAGATTGTTCGGAGTGCACTCCAGAGAGATAATACATAATTTCTTTTTTATTTAAACACTATGATTTTATTTCCAATGGCGGCGCTAGTGTGCAGACTGCACGCCCTTAAGGCTCCGTACCGATTTTGCCGCTGACTGCCGCTCCCACGCTCGCACATTTCATGTTTTCTCAAAATTTTGTAAATCTGAGTGCGTAATTGAAAAATGTGTCTCGGCCACTTTTCGCAATATAAGATTACGGACATTTCAACATATATTTCAGTTTCGAGTTGCTGAAGTACAAAAAGTTATCGTATTTGCCAGTTCAAATAACTGTTAGAAACGATACCTTTTTGTACTTTAGCAACAAAAAAATGGAACTGTGGAAACGAGACACATTTTTCAATTGCGCACTCAGATTTTAGAAATCTTGAGAAAACATGAAATGTGCGAGCGAGAGAGCTGCAGTCAGCGGCAAAATCGTAACGGGCTCTTAATCTTGTCGTGCGACGAAAACGCATCGTTTGCTCGTACGATCGTAGTCAATAGCAGGATGAGAGAAAATGTATCCCGCTTGGTGGCGCCACTGTAGATGGAGACCTTTGTTTGTGGTTATTTTCCCGGTTATTTTTCAATTATGTTTAAAAATGGTTGATAATAATAATTATTACTATGGAAGTATTGATGAATTAATGATTAAAGAAAACCAACATGTGTTGGAAGATAAATTGATACTTATGAAAATTCGCTTCCAACATCCAAAAATGTATATCAAACAACAAAATGACAGGTCTATATCTACACTAGCGCCAAGTTAGCGGTAGTGCGCCGACTGGTGGACGGTTTGTGAATCAGCAAAATTATCCTGCTATTAGTACGACGCCTCAGAATATATCAGACGTTTCATTTAAATGAACCCATGAGTGTATTTAATATTATATTTGTGCAACAGCTAAATTCTTGTCTTTTCATAGCTATAACGATAACTGCTCACAACACGAAGAAAGGTGTTTATGTAGTCCCTCGACACGTGTCTTTAGAGACCTCATCATTGTTCATAATCACATGAAATCAACTTTCATTAAACGAAATTGCCCGACGAACTTCGAAGTTGCCCGAATTCACACGCAGTTGTCCGACTACGTACGAATACTCCCGACTACGAACGCACAAACTTGCCCGATTTCCCAGGTTGATCGACTACGCACGAAGTTTTAAAAGTCAAAGTTGCGATGTCTTTAAGAGACACGTATCAAGCGACTTTCGACCTAATGAATTTACATAATTAGGGTTCAGAGTCAATTTACTAAACTATACAGATGTATCACAACAAAATAGTTCAGCTTAAAATATAGACATTTATGATTAAATATATTGAGCTACATAAAATCATGACTTTTTGTCTGGCCTGGGCCCTATTTAATAACGTGACAATTTGACAATTGTCATGACAATTTAGTTTACGTTGAGGTGTAGCTGTTTTATATGATATGAGTAGTTTATTCTATTTTAAAATTGGTTGATATAAAACTGTCATGACAGGTGACAAATTGTCATTGTCAATTGAAACACACCGGATGCGTAAGCGTGCACGTAGACGTACCATGACGTTGTAATGTCTGAAACTTTATGAGACATGGCACACCGCTTGCGTAACGCGTAGACTGATGCGTAACCTTACACATTGCAGCTCATAACGTTGTACTCAATGGCATTCTGTATTGGACGTCACACCGAACACGCACGTATCTTTGCTGCGTGTCACTACGCGCGTGTCTACACAGCCGGTGTGCCCAGGCTTAAAGCGTTCACCAGACAATATATTTAAAGCGATAATCAGGTCTCAGTGACGTCGCCCCATAGCTAGTTCTTTTAAGAACGATTAATAGCAAAAAGTAGTTTTTTTTAGTTGACACCCGAGTGTCGCAATAAGTTTGAGATTGAATTACAAATTTTTGTGCCAGGCATTGTCAAATTGTCTAACTCAATATGTAAGCTTTTTAACAAAGCAAGCCCAAGAATTATTGGATCAGCATTATTTATAACATAACAGAAAAACGGATTTCTTAATTTTAAAGTTATATTCTTTAAATACCAAAAAAATCTCTACTTAATTCTATGCAAACACACTTTTAATTAAACGATAAAACAATATCACAAAATGTTTTTACTATACACTTCCATATAATTCTTGGTCCAAAAAAACTTATTCACATTAACTATAAAATAATAAGCACAACCTTACAATTTTATAGATAATTTCTCCATTAATCACATCACAACTTAACATAAGATTGCAATTATTTCAATAGAGAAAACAGTTTTTTACGCGACCGTTTACCTACTATTAAATAGCGCCCTCCACAAAGAGCTAATTTTTGTACGCTTCAATCAGTTGAAAAAACTGTTTTCCCCATTATTTACATTGAACAGAATAAATTTTACAACACCAACATTGCTCAGACGACACGAAAAGCAATTTTATTGCTCATATAATAGGCATCATATTCGCGTAACAAACTAGATAATTATAAGCGTTGTCTCACTATAAACGACTCTGTTTTAATATTCCGTCAAAGCGTAGATTCATAAATGTAAAATACCACCCCTTATTTAATATATGTATCGGTTTATGTTTTAGTCAACGATCCAAATTTTAGGGATACAGTCAATTCATAACAACGATTTTCCTTAAAACATGGGTTGAAATATATGCGAAAAAAAATTTGAAGTCCCTTAACTAAACGGGTCACGTGACTTCTTTGACGTGTTTGGGACTTGGGAGCAATGTTTAAAAAAAATATGTTGTTTAATGGACTGGAATCATATTATAAAGGAGAATGGCAGGTGCCCATATATTTTCAGAACCACATAAAGGCTTAGCGTGCCAAGAAGTAAATAGCATGAATTTAATCCTCTATTAAAGCCTAATAAATTATGTAATCGTAAGATACACTTTAAAGCTGGGGACTATTATGTATTCTGTGGCTGGGGATAAAAAGTTAATTTTAAAACCTAACCTCAAAACAGCATCTAGTAGGCAATTACTTTGGATACATTACATAACCTACACAGAATGATTTTTATTTAAAAGCTTTAGGTGAGGCTGGTCATGAAATCCACAAATATTTAGTCATTAGACCGTAATAGACAATTACCTACTACCTATCATTGACCTGAAACATAGTATGATAACGATAGGTAGGTACTAATCCGCGTCAATTGGTAATGCGCCTGGCGGCGATGATTTTAACCTCAAAAACGAAAAACAATTGTATTTTTTTCATATACCTAGACCCTTTCTTATTGAAAATAAGAATTCAATAATTAGTATATTATATTACCTATTAGAATTTTACTGTTTTTGTCATTTTTAGTTGCGGATGACATTGTTTTTCTAAATGTTGCCTCCTGCTTTACGAACACTTTAAATTGAAAAGTAACCACCAAATTATGACCTTTAAATCTCATAAGGTCCGAATTGGGCACGGTCAGTATTTATGAATTTGGAAAATGGTTCCCAGTTTCTCATTCTCCTTTGGATCGTGACTAAATTTTTTTTTGTATTAGTTGAACTGAATAACGTTGACGTAACCAAGCCGACTAGCTTAAATCTGTTATGTACCCCCTAAACGGTCAAGCATGGCTTGTCAATCACATTGGTCTAGGAGCGATGCTTGACACCAAGCATGTAGGTATCACGTGATTACCGTGGCCTATCAAAGTTAGGCCACGCCCCCAAATGGTAGTGGTGGTAATTATGTGTTGCTTGACAAGCCATGCTTGATGCTTGATAACATTATGCGTCGACAGCATATAAGTAGCTGCGTCTAATATAAACATTAGATTATTAGAAAAAATGGCGGTTGCTTGAAATGAATGGATTTTTATATTAAAAAATAAATTTTACTTTTATGAATCCACTGGCATTTCCCTCATAAAAGATACAAAGGCACTGTAAAGCATGTCTAAATAGAAATTATTCGTATTTACTCATAAGAAGTCAATAATTTCGCCTATCTAGTGGTTAAACTACTTCTATACAATACACATTTTGGGTGCCCATCAAACCTTGTCCGATCTATAATATTATACAAGTTACAATATTTTTTTAAAGATTTACATTTATAAATAAAAACTGTTTTTACTAAAGTTTCTATAATAATAAAAGAATAAATCTATCATACATTAGATTAAATGATGAAATTGTAGACGCGACCATATAACTAAAACATAATTAATTTGGTATTTCTCGACTTTTCAAAATAGGTTACAAACATATATTTTTTTTTATGTGCACAAAATTATATGTACATAGTTTTATTTTTAATATGCATTCAATTGTAATTAATAATAAGAATTTTGTTACAACTATTTTAATCAAAGATGTGTTTCAAAAATATACTTTAATTTCTTTCTGTTGACTATAAAAATTGTACTTTGAAGTAACTCATATGATCTATTGTTTCTAATTAGTTCAATATTTATATTAATTGTACAGCAAGTTAATAGCAAATTGTCATAAATTGCAAATTAATATTTTTAGTAGGCAAATGATTGATTTATATAATATATTAAATATATTTGTATTTGTTTCTATTAATTCGAAACTTTGGAAAGATTTGTTCACATTAGAATTATAATTATTTATCATAGTAATTTTAAACTTATGTTTACAATTTGGTGTTTTTATACTGTATGTGTTTGCATGTTTTAATTGTTTAAATACTATGGCTTCTACGGAGCTTTTAATAAACGTGCGATAATACCTTACTGTTACTTATACTAAATTAACAACAATTAAATAAATAATATCAAAAATCTCTGTTTGTGTTATCTATCGGTTATTATGATATGAGGTAATTTATTAAATAAATCACAATTATATTATCAAATAACTATGTGAGAATTCTTAAAATTAAATATTTTTAAATCTTAATAAGTCATAAGACTTTGTCACTCTTAAATAGATTAAGATTAAAGAAATTTCTAATAATAGAATTTGTTCAGAATTTATATAATGTGATACTATCTTTTAACCTTTTAATGTGTAATTTCTTGTAATCTTTTAACATGTACTTGATGTAATTGATATAATGATGCCAAGACAGTTTCCCTGGTGAAAAAAATAACCTTTTAATAAAACCGTCATATTATTTACTTTCTTCTTCTCCGTCAGTTAACCAATGTTATTTAGATAACATTCCTTTTGCTTAAGAATAGTGAAATTTTAATAAATTATAAAAGCAACATAAAACAATACACTTATCAAAAACTTATCTATGTTTTTCAATTTTTTTTGATTGGATTATCTTTAGTTAGACAGTCAAAAAGGCGTAAATAGTAAAAGTATACGCAATACAATATAATTTGATATGTCATTTAGCAACTTATATTTAATTCAGCCGTTATGCCTGAAGACTGATATGAGTCAGAAAATTAACCCAACTTTATATATTTTTAGGTATCGAAACTACGAAATCCGGTACACCAACAATTACACAACCTTGCCTTCGTAATTAAGTTCTAATGTACATTTAATAAGACTTAAATTCGTTTAACAGCGAAATTAAACTGCAATATTTTCTAAAATTAACGAAGATTGTTCGGAAGACCTATAGTGTAAGTAATCGATGTTAAGGGCCCTATCACATTTTTTCGTCGAAATTTCGATTTTGACGGATTTTAGCGTTACAACCTAGAGAAACCTTTGGGTCTACTAAATACATTTATATGTGTCCGCGACAAAAAGTAATATGATGATTCACTAGAAAGTTAAAGGGTTAGAAAGGAAAATGAAAGTTGGTGAACGATTCCTTAGAGTCAACTTTGAACATACACAGAAAGACAAACAAGTACAAACATCAAATAAAAGTATGAAATTTGATTTTGTAATGAAGTAAAGATTATTATGATATAATTTTTACTTAATAATAATAATGTATCTAGGAGAAATCCACAGTTAATTCTGAGCTTTTTTAGTAGTTTTATGGTTTTAGATTGGGATTTTTTTTCACATATTCCATACATAATTTCAAAATTCCGAGGCCGCTATGAACTATTCGACTATGTAAGAGATAACATTCAATTTTTTTTATTTCAATTGTTTAGCACAGTTGTTCAATCCATTGGGCTCAAAAAAGTGCCTTCGCGCATTTTATGAAAATCTTTCTCTGCAATTTCGGTTTTAATCATAAAGTTAAGCAAATTTTCAAAAAAGCGAGGCCGCTATGATCTATTCCAATACCTATTTGTGACGCAACACCCTACCTTGAGTTTGTCCCAACGATATTTTTTTTTTATTATTTAAATTATAATATTAATCAGAATAACTAATATCGACACCCCCTCTGCACTATTCAATAAGTCAAAAGTATTAATGTATTTTTGTTTCTGAGATCGAGAACGTCAAAATTGGCCATTTTACGCAAAAATCACAGTCAAAATGTAATATGCCTCTTAAGCCTCGACGAATACTTTGATTGAGGTAGTTTTGCTAGTTAATACATTAAAATTAAAAAAATAAAGGTTGCGTTTTGTTGTTGTAGAATGAGTGTTAATATTTTATGATTGGCTTTACATTTTTAACCAGCGAACTAAAATCTATGGAATAAGCATTCTGCTCAAATAATGGCACCACACAAAAAGTACAACTAAGTGGATAGAGCCAAAAATGCTGGCATTTAATTATGCAGCACAAAGCGTCTGAGCACTGGTTGCTTATTATTTTTATTTAACCATTTATTTCAGGCATCAATGGCCCGATTAGCGACCATAATTTATGTATTGTACCATAGACATTTTCTATACTTATACGAAAGTATAAGATACGTTTTTTCAGCATCTTCTTACTGCCTTCTTTGCATCTTTTACACCATTTGACTATAAAGGACGTCATTTCTAATAAACTCTCTCTTTCTATCTTTTCTCTACAATACAAACTGCAATTTATTGAAAAGAACACTAACGTCAGTCACCGGGTGCGTGGCTGGCCCGACTAAAGCTGAGCGGGTTATACTTTTTCGGCCCGTTGCTTGGTGGCATTTTTAAAGCAATATTTGTTTGCAATTAAACTTCCATAGATTTTTGTTCCTGCCAAAAAGACGGGTGTTATTAGTACCATGACTGCCGATTTACTTTGGGAGAATGTTATATGATTTTTTCACACTTGATACAGACAATAACAGAAATAAATGTCAATCTATCAAGACAGATCCAGATCTACTTAAAAATGAAACAGAATTTCTATGAAATGATCTTTCACGTAAAATTGTTGATTATAAGACTCAAACAAAACTGCAAATGCCTAACTTAGAAAACAGAATAGAATCCTATTAAAGATAGACTGCAAGCTTGTATGACATATGGCACGAAGCAGTCGAGCAGCGCGCACGGCGACCCTTATAGGGGATAGTTCTCGTTTCTATATTATTTGATTAACAAAAAAAAACAACTGAAATTTCAATGATGTGGTTAAACTTAACAATAAGACTAAGAAATCGACATCAACAAAGTGTTTAAAACTTAAAATCGCAATCAATCGAGTGCAAGCAATATTCGCCGCTTAGAGTACCGCGCTAGTATGACGTAGGGTACAAAACAGCCGAGCAGCGTGCAAGGCAGCTCTTATGGCGAGCCTTCGTCGTCCACCTCTTTGATCATGGTGTCGGATTCCCATCGCGCACGCTCCGCTAGAAGGGCTTGCAGTTTCTGAACCAAGGAAACGTATAATGTTAAGTCGGTTTTCCTCTATTATTTATAACCTTAGAATAATAACACCTAGAACGATAGTTCTCTACAAATCGCACTGTCAAAAGTGAGGCAACTAAAACACCCAAAATGGCCCCGTTTTGAGATTTTTATTTTCCATTATTACCGAATCATACCAAGTATAAGTAATTTTTCTACATTTATTAGATTAGTTACTATATTACTGAAATTTTAGTTACGATTAGGTAACGTATGAAGGATATAAATCTGAAAAATAAGCCATTCTGGCTTAGTATTAGTTGCCTCACTTTGCAGACGAGGACACGGCTTCTAGTGTTATTATTTTAAGTTTATAACTATGAGGATGGCAAACTCAACTGACAGAAATAGGGTAAGTAGTTATGGCCAAAAAACTTTTCCCAAAATATTGACATCGCAAACTATTTTACGCAAATTTTCATTTGGCAGAAAAACATTTGTCAAAATAACTTATAGCAATTTTTGGCAAGATTATTTAGTCAAATGTATCATTTCGCATAAAATACTCCGGTAAATTGTGTATAGACGAAAGCAGGGAAGTTTCACATACAAAAACGTCATTTCTGGCGTTTTGGTCGCAGTTCTAACCTAACCTAACCTTTAAGACTATTTCATGGCAGGGGGGCTTCGTCCCCGAGACCCTTGTCCCCCCGCTTTTGTGTCTACCCCCTTTTATATGATTACACTATTTTTAGAGCTCCCCGAGCCCCGCTATAAGTTGAGTGCGTGAGGTGACAATTTGAACAAAATTTTTTTGGAATATAATATTTGCCAAAATAAATCGTTTTCTTTGTAAACATTTGACTAAATAAAACTTGACAAAGTAAAAAAATGCCAAATGATAATTTGACCAAGTGAACAAATTGCGAAATGTTCATTTGGGAAATGAAACTAAATAAAAAAGATTTTTGGGAAGTGAAATTTGACGAAAAATATTTATAATACCCACTATGAATAATTTTACAAATAAAATAGCAACCGAACTGAACTCGATAAAATAGTGCCAAAAATTCTCCATAAGGGGGCGTCCATTAATCACGTGATGTTTTTTTGGCCAAGTTGGTGATACATGGTGAGGTTTTACGTTAACCCCCCCCCCCTCTAAATCACGTGTATTTTTTTTGGTACAAAATAATCTCAACAATTTTCAGTACCTACGAATATGTCGCGGTGGGCGGGGAAATCGTCCTGGTAACGGTGAGTCAATAATCACACACAGTTTTCGGTTAAAAGTCACACGTTCAATTAAAAAATTAATACACGTGATGTTTCACTACACCCCCCGTCCCCCCTTGTGATACTTCGTGATGTTTTCAACTACCCCCCCCCCCCCCCTTTTGAGGCTCACGTGATTAATGGACGACCCCTAAACACAATTTTAACCGGAGAAACAAAGCGTAGTAATTTGACTCACCTCTTTCCTATCAAGTACTATGATTCTGTTGTCGATCTTGGGCGCCAGCTCGCACGACTGCTGTTCCAAGTCGTCCAACGACGCCCGACGGGTTAACCTTCAACAAAAGTGAATGGAGAATGTTACTGGGTCTGTTAAATCACTTAAAACTTTATGATCATGTAGCTAAATGTCTAGCAATACACGTGTTTTTGTTTCATTTAAATCAAGCGAGTAGTTTCGAAGTTTTAAGGGCTTGAAGGAAATGCCAAGCGCACTGAAATATGTGCTTTATTACGTACGACGTAAGGTTCACCTGTATGACCAATGACGTCATTGGTCACACAAAATAACAGTATTCTAGACCGTATAACGTTTCTGTTTTAAGAGATATCGCAAAAATTTCTTCACAGTTGTTCATGTGGTCCCATAAGCTATTGGATTATGTGATTTAACAGACCCAGTAACATTCTCCATTCTATCACAAGAACGCACTTACTGACTTGATACACTATGCAGATTTTACTCCTCGCCACTGGTAGCAAGTTTAATACAAATCTAGTCACCCTTTTTGTCCAGTAACAAACATCCAAACATACATTTATGTAGGATTCTATAAAATAGTCAAGTAGACACTTTTTATGTTTTCGTACTAAACGGATTTCAACAAGATGAACAATCGAAAATTCAACATTGGTAGTTTTGTATGGCAATCCCCAGTTTGGATTACTTTTGATAGCAAATTTTTGATAAAGAGATTTAGTTAAATAGAGGTTTTAGTTTGAAAGATCGGTTAACACTCGGTGAAATAAAGCATACCGTAATGTTGATTTCGTTTTAGTTTCCAGCTGCTTTGTTATTACTAAGTATTTAAATAGATGGTACTGTTTCCAATATTTTAGAATTCTCAAGGTAAAATTGATAATCACATAAATTGTAAGTGATACGAAGTTCACAGGGTCCACTAGTTACTTAAAATAAACCAATATGGTAGCACAGAATATAATAATAGTACTAAACGTACAGAAGCCCATCCGCGCGAGGACAATCCAATAATAAGCTACTCTCGCTGTACGGCAATAAAGTACAATTTCAAATTGCACAGCGCTGCGTGTCTATTTATATAAGCACCTCCGAAGCGCTTCACTTTCTGTCGCGTAGCTCTGTCTCAACCCACACATGACACCCCTCGTGCGCTGCACATAGGGGTATTTTGCGTTTCTAGCCGGTAAAAACTCCAATTCTCTCCTCAAAACTATTACAGAGAAAAAAATCACATACCTGCTACGTACCAGGAAGTTAGTGAGCAATAGAAAACTCTTCCCACTCCGCTGCGTCAGTCATTCGTCTTGCAATCTTGTCGAAAGTTAACCGTTATTTAGCGTGCACGCTTGACTTATTGGCGAAAAATTTTACGTAAAGCTCGTTCGTTTAGATAGTGTCGGTACACCCGCAAGCAAATGTGTTCAGAGACAGGCATACCGGCAAGTTTTTGGTAATGTTACTGATAACGGTAAACAATATCGTTATCGGTTTCGATAATTATTTAAGTTGTACCATTGTACCATAGTGTTCGGGCGGGGGGAGGGGGGCGGGCGTCGTGTTTTTTTTAAGATTACGGTGTCAGTCCCTACTTGTGTTTATTGAAAATAATACACACAAGCGAGGTGGAAAGAGAATTTTAATGAAAAATTAAATAAAAAAAATAAGACTACCTACTATTTTTCATCACTTGAAGTGTCGGAGTCATTATCAACTTCATCACGTTCCAAATCCATACCAAAATATCGATTTTCTTTTTTAATTGCGTTATCTACACTTTTTTTGTGTTTACATGTTTTACAAAACACCCGTCTTTTTTTTGTTGGTTCACTTGAAGTTTCATCTTGAGGCACTTCACTGTCCTCCCAAGGATGAAAAACATTTTTAGTATACGTAGCAGAGTCAACAAACACAACTTTTCACTACGGCCAAAATCCAAATTGACTTGCGGGTGTACGCCGCACGCGGTATCCTTTGTTTATGCGGCGGCATCCTTTGACAAGAAGCGGCACGTGCAAAGGCGGCGCGATAAAAGGGCGACACTATCTAAGCGAATGCGCTATAGATACCTAAGTTAATAATACGTTATTTGGTGAAGTCTAAGGAGAAAAAAAAGCTATGGATTGTTCTAGTACAGGTAAGATCACGTATCTGTGTCATAATTTTATATTGTTTTCTGTTTAATTATCACTATAAATTGCGCCTTGAATCATTTACTATTTTTGAATATTGTTTTATCATATTTCTATGTTTACGAGTCTATTAGTTATACTTCCGGCTATTTCCGAGCGAAATGTTTTATTGTGTTTTTTAGAATAGTCCATCAACATTTTGCTCTTAGAGAAATCAGGTGCCACTTCTTGCCCCTTTTCAACCTACCTACACTTTAATAACTTTTGATTCCTTGGCTCAAAGCCGACTAAGCTAGACGTGTCCACGCGTGAGTTCTGATTATAACCAGTGATCTAGACCCCTGCCTTACGGCCGATAACGTGCGCGTCGGTGTCTTGTGCGCTGGTCAACTAGTCGACCTTTACTATTATCGACCACAGTGCTAGACCCCCGTTACCGTACGAACTCAACTGCGCTCCGTGTCAACTGGACAAGCCAACTTTATTTATCGTGCGTTTTGTGATTCTACCGCGGCCGGGCGATAATAACAAAGCCGGTGGCAGTGTTTTCGTGTTTCAAAGTGCGCTTTTAGTAAATAGTATGCCGCTCCAACATCCGTCAACACTCTCAATCTCCACTTCTGGTTCTCAGGCTCAGTCAGAACCCGATATACCGTCAAAAATTGGAGAGGAGATAGATAATAATTCTTTTGTAAGCGGACGTTACAAGCGTTTGCGCACCGAATCTCTCAAAGAAAATGATCGATTTTCAGAATTCAAAAATGAAATGAAAACTTTACTCATATCCTGGAAATCCGAACAAGACTCCGTCCTTACATCATGGAAATCTGACCAGGACTCGGTGCTGAAAAAACTTGTATCCGAGGTAGGAGAAGTAAAGATGAAGTGCAGCAACATTCAAAAGTGTAACCAGGAACTTGAAAAATCTCTAGAGTTCATTAACAAACAATTTGAAGACATGCGTACAAGAATAAAAAATCTAGAAAAGGACAGAAAGGAAAACCAAGAATACATTTTATCGCTCGAGACAAAAATCCAAGAGCTACAACGGATGTCCCGCTCTGCAGCTATTGATCTTCGCAATATCCCTCAATGCGATAAGGAGAATACTGCCGATCTCACAAAAATTCTGTGTAACATAGGTAATGCATTGAACATAAGCCTTCAGCCGGAAGACCTGCGAGATATTTACAGGGGACCTGGTAAACCCGGAACAAACAGAAGTATTGTAGTCGAATTCAACAAGGTGCAGACGAAATATAACTTCCTTACCTCAGTACGTAAATTCAATAAGTCTCGCAAACCGGAAGAAAAACTAAATACTCAACTTATCGGACTGACATCGGTCAGGGCCCCCATTTATATTGATGAACACCTGTCAGCCTCAACGAAGAAGCTTTTCTATGAAGCCCGCACCTACGCCAAGAAGAATGGGTATAACTTCTGCTGGACTTCGAATTCTAAAGTGTTCCTCCGGAAGGAACAGGGTACAAACCAGATTCATATCAAAACAGAACAGTGCTTACGTGACCTCAAGAGTGGACAATGACTATCCTACAACCTTTCTGTGCTGTCAGATACTGTTTCCGTGCTACATTTAATTAGTAATAGTAATCTATCTTGGACTTGTTTAAATGTATGTAAAAAAAGTCAACAAACATGCTCATACAAAACACACAAACACTTCACACACACGAACACTCACTCATCTCACACAATTATACACATTTTTCACATATTAGAGGAAATTGGTAAGAGCAAGTATACAATATATTCCTATGGCTGCCTTCCACATATAATCTCTAATGACTATTCCCCGTCTGAATTACATTTTAGTTTTTTGTCACTTACTAATACATACAACCACTATATTGCCTTTAGTTATAAAATTAAAATGCCTAATAAATTAAATCAAGTCGATCCCAAGTCGCAAATAAAAAGGAGTATAAGTCTTTACAATGCTTGATTTAGATACTGTAACAAATGAACTAGATTCATTTAATATTGCTAAATCTCTCACATGTCCACCTGGTCAATGTCTACAATTGTTAGGTAATCCGGATAAGTATCTTAAAATCATTCATATGAATATCAGAAGTATAAACAAAAATTTTGACCATTTCACAGCTCTACTTAGTACCATGAAATTCGACCTTGATATCCTAATTTTAAGCGAGTGTTGGCTTAAGAACAATAACAAAATACCTCAGCTTGATGGATATAATTCATTCCATACCTACAATAACAGATTACAGAATGACGGAGTTGTGATCTACGCAAAAATAGGCTTCAATATTGTTGTGTGGGAACCCAGATTTGAAGAAGGTAACTGTTTGGTTTGTTCTATCGATGATAAGTATGCGATTATTGGTATCTACCGATCCCCATCGTATTCTAATATAGATAATTTTATATCCAGTTTAAATAACCTTATAATCAGCCTCAATACATTTAAAAACATTTCTATATTGGGTGACATGAACATCGATATAAAGATCAATAACTCTGATAAATTTTCTGATCAATACCTAAACTCCACCGCGGCCCTTGGTCTGCTTCCAGCACATACGTATCCTACACGTTTGAACAACTGCTTAGACCACGTACTTTTAAAAACAAACCTTCCTGCCACAGTTCTGGTTTTCGACCCCACAATAACCGATCACTCTCCAATTATGCTATGTCTTGAAAGTGGTTCGAATACATATAAGAAACCACTCAGAACAATTGTTAGGATAGACTATGAATCCATTAAAAGAGCTCTCAACGATGCTGACTTCTCTTCTGTTATGTGCACCCTCGATGCAGAGCTAGCAGCTGAGAGACTAGTAACCATCATTACCAACACTATAAACGCTCATACTAAAACGGTTGTGGTAACTCGTAGAAAAAATATTTTGAAACCATGGATCACTCTGGGGTTGCTCCGATGCATGCGAAACCGGGATAAAATTCATAAAAAGTTACGTCGTGATCCGGAAAATCATATAATCAAGGTTACTTATAAAAGGTACCGCAACTTTTTGAATAACCTCCTCCATAAACTAAAGCGCGAATATCAAAGAGCAGAATTTGATAAGGCAAAAAATAACCCCAAAGCTATGTGGAATATGGTAAAAAAAGTTACTAACTCCACTCACAATGTAGAACCTCCACATGAACTCCTAGGTAAGAACACCGAGCCCCATGTAGCTCTTAATTCAGTAAATAAATATTTTGTCAGTATAGCGAGAAATTTGGCTGCTAAAATTACTCCCCCACAAGCAACTTTCCCTTCGGCAGCCGCCGAACCGGTGAGCTCTCTAGTACTAACCGAGATTGACCCTGAGGAGGTAGAACGCATTGTCTGTGGTCTTCGTGACGATTGCTCTCCAGGATGGGATAAAATCTCACCTGCCGTGGTGAAAGCATCCCGAAACACTTTAATACCGCCAATCACACATATGTGTAATCTTTCAATTACGTCTGGTGTCTTTCCTAAGGTACTGAAGAGAGCACTTGTTACTCCCATTTTTAAGCAGGGTGACAAAGGAGATGTTGCTAATTATAGACCGATATCGGTCCTGCCCGTTCTCTCGAAGGTCTTGGAAAGGATATTAAACAATGCTCTTGTCAAATTCTTAGATAAATATAACTTGATAGCGAAAAATCAATTCGGTTTTAGATCTGGAATCTCCACTGAAGATGCAGTCACTAGCATCACAAGTGAGGTAGTAGACAATCTTGATAGTAAAAAGAAATGTTTCGGCGTCTTTCTCGATCTTTCCAAGGCCTTCGATACAGTTTCAATACCTATCTTGATCAACAAGATGGAGTGCCATGGCGTTCGTGGTCGGGAGCTTAGCATTTTCCGGAGTTATCTTCTACATAGGGAACAGTGCGTTAAGATTGGGTCATACATCAGTGACATAGAGTCTATCGACTACGGCGTCCCTCAAGGCAGCATACTGGGACCAACTCTGTTCCAGCTGTATGTAAATGACCTGTGCAAACTCAAAATACCTGACTGTAGTGTATTTGCCTACGCAGATGACACCGTTCTTCTGGTATATGGTAATGACTGGAGAAGTGCTGGGCTACACACTCAAAACGCTCTTGAAATTGTGATGAACTGGCTCTCAAAAAATCTCCTCACCCTGAATTTAAGTAAGACTCAAATACTCCCCTTTTTCATTTCCCCTGCCTCCTCACCACCATCCGATGATTCCAATATCGTAGTACATACCTGTGATTCTCCATCAACATGTGGCTGTCACCCTCTTAACATTGTTTATAGTGTAAAATACCTTGGGGTCATTATCGATTCTAACTTGAAATGGCGTCCACACATAGAAGCCCTAAATAGTAGAGTGCGTAAACTAATTTATATATTTAAAACAATAAGGCACTTGGTCGACAAAGCAACAGTCAAAACTATATATCTCGCCTTATGTCAATCTGTCTTGTCTTATTGTATTCCGGTCTGGGGAGGGGCTGGCAGTACAGTGATGCTGAACTTAGAGCGGGCGCAAAGAACTATCTTAAAGATTATGACTCATAAACATATTCGCTACTCAACAAATTTGCTATACATGGAATGCCAGGTCCTAACAGTCCGGCAACTATACATTCTCCGAAGTATATTACGAAAACACGCCTCTCTCCCCCTCGATGTGAGTATCCTCACTCGTCGACGGGCTTCAACCCACGTATGTCCTACAGTAAAATGCCGAACAGTTTGGGCAAAACGTCAGTATGCAGCCCTCTCTTCAAGGCTATATAATGAGATACATAGGTTTTCACATATCTATACTCTTAATAGATTCGAGGTTAAAAAGAAAATCACATCTTGCCTACTGAATATGTCATATCAAGATACTGAAAATCTCCTTAT
This sequence comes from Agriphila tristella, assembly GCA_928269145.1. Taxonomy (NCBI): domain Eukaryota; kingdom Metazoa; phylum Arthropoda; class Insecta; order Lepidoptera; family Crambidae; genus Agriphila; species Agriphila tristella. The sequence goes on along the minus strand of OV743429.1, from coordinate 6,879,380 downwards.
AATAGATCAATAAAACAATACCATTCAGTCAAACACACACACACTCACACACATACACACACACACACACACACACACACACACAAACACACACACACACACACCACACACACGCACACAAATTCACATACTTAATAATATAACAATTGTATTTCTTTTTTTTTCTTTTATCGTTCCAGATTATGCAACATTATTTTTTGCATGGACGAAAGCCGAAATACGGGTCACATATTTTCGTTTTCAGAATCAGTATAAAAAAGATAATGATAAGTACCTTAAAAATTAAAGAAGTTACAAGCTTTTTGTGTTGTGCGCGCGAGATATATTATTTAGTTAAAATTAACATGATATTAAAATATTTCAATCGATTCTATTACTGATTCTGAACAAACAGTTTTCGGATTTCGTGAATGCTGGAAATTACCTTTTATATTTTTTTTCTCTCTTTTTTTCTTTAAATAAAAAAACGTTGTTGTTGTTAAAATAAATAATCATAATCACGTTGTTCCACTTACATAACTATGTATAAAAAATATATTTAAGTTAAAAAAATTCGAGGAATCACTGACATTGGAAATACAGTTTTTACTAGTTTCGATGTCAGGGACTCATCCCTTTGGATTCAAAAATAAACCCAGAACTATATACATATAAGTATACCATGTAAGCATAAGCACTATTGTAACATCATTTTTGGGTTATTATGAATAAATGAATTATTATTATTATTATTATTATTTATAATAGTGACAGTAATAAGTATAGGTTTTTTTTAATTTTAGTCAATTGGTTATTAACATGATTGTTTTTTTGTTGTAGGGGGGTTCCTCTGAAGTTATCTTCTAATTAATGCAGGATATGACCATATAAAAATGATAACATGTTATCTTATATTCATAATATTTTGTACATATTTTTTTTACTAAAATAAAAATAAACTATTTTTATGGCACTATATGTTGAACATAACTTTTTTCAATTCAAATCACAATACAGATCATCAAAAAATTCAAAAATATTTTTTACCGACTAGAAACGCAAAATACCCCTATGTGCGCTAGCTCGACTGAGTCAGCCGCGAGCAGTAGGCTAATATAAAGGTTTAAGCGCGGAGTGAGACCTCCTGCCAATATGATAGTTACCTATGATGAGTGCTGTGTGGGGTGTGTTCGACGGCGACCGACGAAGCTCTCCTGAGCGGAGGTGGACCGTCCAGTTCGCTTCCATCAAGCATTTTCACTAAACTATGCCTGTGTGGAAGAACAATATACATTACCTACCACTTCAGAATCAAGAGTTTAAGTGGAGCTTGGAATATTAATCGAAACATGAACTTGCCAATCAACGTGTTACAAAAAATCCTTAAAGTCGAATATGGTTTGGGCTGGGTTTGAAATACCGTTAAAAAAAATAACGATAAAAAAAAAAACAAAAAATAGCGTTAAAACATTTTATCGGTAAATTTACCAGTAAAAATAACGTTAAAATATTTTACCGGTAAAATTAGCGTTAAATGTAGCGTTAAACTTTACCGGTTCAATATACCGGTAAAATTATCGCTAAAAAATAACGTTATTAATTGGAAAAACGTTAATTTTAAAGTTTGACGGTAAAATAGTAAGAAATAACGTTAAAATTAACGTTATTTACTGAAATAACAACAATGTAACGTTATCTAAATTAATGTTATATATTGACATAACATTAATTTTAAAATTAACGGTAAAAGAGTAAGAAATAACGTTACATTTAAAAATACATAACGTTATCATTCCCTGGGTTAGGGACCATCAAACTGAACACGTTTTACTATGGGACCAACTCTGAAAACGAAAAAAAAACAGCTGTTTCATACAAAAATTAATAAAGAAATTACCAAAATGTATGAAATACATTGATAAACAAAAATTTATAACAAAATTATCAAAATGTATGAAATACATAATGATAATTTCGTTATTAATTTTTGTATGAAACAGCTGTTTTTTTTCGTGATTTCAGAGTTGGTCCCATATAGTAAAAGTTGTTCAGTTTGATGGTCCCTATCTACCATATTCGGCACTATTCGTATTTTTGTAACACGTTGCTTACAACGTGCTTAGCATTAGCTAGCTTGGTCAATGGGGATGCAAACTGAGGAACTAATGGCGCCACAAGCGTTTGTACTAAAATCGTTTGATTGGTTCTTTCAAATATCAAATGTCATTTGTGACATATTTTAACCAATCAAAGTATTGATAGCGGTTAGATCGCCGCTGGCGCCATCTGCGATTAGCTTTGCGTTGCCAACTCCATTAAGGGATTGAAAATAGCGGCACTCCTATTCGCCTCTCGCTTACACAACAGTTACACGCTCTTTTTTCTCACTTGCACTCATAAAGTCTAATAAACATACCTCCTGCTGAGTGTGACGAGCGACTGTCGATGTTTTGAAGGTCGAGCTTTTCCAGTGCGCACGTTGATGGCCGCGAAGTGGTTCTGCACCGCTATGCCGATCTCGGGGCACATGTCCTCCTCTATCTGTGCAAATATAAGGTTTTAATAAAGTTTTCCGTACGTGGAACTGAAGAACTTTCTCTAAGAAACATGGGTCGAAATACGTCATAACTTTTGGGTAGTATTTAATCGGGTAACAATAAATTCCCATTTTGGGTATCAAAAATACTGAATATAGCGTACTGAAATACTAAGTGGGCGACGGACCGAGGGCGACTACAAATATTGAAAATGAGTGACTTTAAAATACAAATTGGGTAACTAGTTATTCAAAACGGGTGACCAAATTACTATTAGGGCACACAAAACATAAAAAAATGGCACATATTTTATTAAAAAAAAAAACTATTATCCTAATTGAGATGACAAAAAAAAACAAACAAACGAGAAAGCAGCCTAATAAAAACGTGTTAAAATACCATGTTAGGCAGCTTAAATCAGTTATACCGGCAGCCTTATCACCTAACTTGCAAAAGCCAAGCGATAGCGAAAATTGCGCAATTTTTGCTCTAAAATCGCAAATTCGTATTACGTATCAGCAAAAACAAAACCATAGCAAACGAATGACAGTGCTGCCTCTACCGAACAATCGATGAACTAAAATATGAATTCAACTGCATTCTACTCTTTGGAATTGTGTCATTTTCGTATTAGCTACACTTTTTGACAGCAAAGCGATAGCAATCAGCGAGCAATTTGAGCTGTCAGATAGCAATTACAAAAAAGGTGTTTTTTTTCCATTGCTTCAATATCGCTGCGTATTTGATAGTTCATTACGCCTTTTTATCGACGTGGTTCGAGTTTTATTATTGTTAGCAACGTTAAATTATGAGAGTAGAAGAGATTTCACCAGCAACACAGCGCGATTGAGGCGTAGCTCTCGTGACCAAGTCAAGGCATTGGAGCTTTTCATCGATGCACTCATGTCGCTCTGATTAAGCCAACGCCTAAGGAGAGATATTTGGAAACATTTCCATTCCGGAAATGTACAAATAGTAAGTAGGTACCTAGTTAGGTACGTTTATTCTGAACACTAACCTCCATAAACATGCTATATAAATTAAATAATAATTTTGTTTTTATTTCAGATTTGTGATAGTGATTTAAACATAATTAATGTGGACGCTTTATTTGGTGGATCTACACAATACATGATGCCCACATTTGGAGAATGTACAGATATACAAGGGCATATCCGACACCTTCATAGTTGAGGAGAGGCCGTCTTGCTGCTTAGTATGTAGCAATACTAACTTACTATTTTTGTATTGAACAGATTACCATTATATATCAAAATGCAATAAAATTTGTTTGACATTAATTTACAGGTGATTCTGGATACCTCCCCGTTAAAGCCATGGCTTTTGACTGCGATTATCAATGCTGAACCTGTTAGTGCAGAAGATAATAATTACACAAATGTTCACCGCCTGACAAGGAATGCACTGGAGCGTTAAATTGGTGTTCTTAAAGCTCGTGGGAGGTGTTTGCTAGCAACAGAGTGCTGCATTATGACCGTCACACAGTGGCCATGATAAATTAATGCCTGTGCTGTGTTAAGTAACATCTGCAACAAATATCGGCTTCATACCACAATCGCCGAGTGCTGACACTCGGGGAGGTTAGCAAAATCAAAGTCTTCATCACTGACTCGCATTGTATAAAGATTATGGTGTACTACGAGATCAAATTAATGTTACAAGTATGTGTAGAAATAACTTTTATACAATGATTGGTAATAAATGTATTAAAATAGTATCTATTGTAAACTGCATTTGATTCATAATTTGTTTTCTTTATTTTTTAATAATTATTTTTATATCTATTAATTTATAATTTCCGATACATACCATTCCCACATTTAGCCATCCATTTAGTCCATCCTCAGACACATATTTTATCCTCTTACCGTCAAACCTAAGTAAATCACTACTTTTATACAAAATAAACTTTGTTGCATTATTACAGATCATCACCGTACCTAGGTACTTTCTTTGTAAGCAGTCACAAATAATAAAGTATCTACTTAATGATGATATTATAATGATTTGCTTAGGTTGTGACGGTAAGAGGATAAAATATGTCTGAGGACTATATTAGGTACTCAAATTGAAAAATAATACCTATTTTGGAAACTTAAGTATTTGCTTTGAACAGTTTCAGTTAAATAAAAGTCTGCTTAAACCAACAACTAGATATTTAATACACATTCAACTTAACTAAATAATAACAACACCAGAGTAGGTATAATATAATTACTTCAAACAAATTGTGGACAAGTTGACTGGAGTGTACACGCTACGCTTCAACAGTTCAATTTAACTGCTCATTTCCCCATAAAAATGTCTATACCAGTTTTATTTAGTGAAACCAAGTTACAACTCGGCTAAATTCAAAGAAACAACATCAGAACCTAAAGTTATGTGGTAGTACAAGCGAGTTCACTTGAATGCTATCGTCATGGTCACTCTTATCAAAAGTTCTAAACACATTAAGGAGGCCCAGCACAAGATAATGCTTGCCATTGTTTTTGACTCGTGGTAGCTATGGGATCCTCTGGTCACAAACACGGCCATGCTGCAGTGTGCCTGCGCCGCCCCAGGTACTTCTGCGGACGCTCCACACCCGCGACTCTTGCAGCTAGCAGCTAAAGGACTCGAACTGTCTCATATTCTTTTCTTCTGGTGCATTTCGGTCGGCAGTCCCTTACTTAGTCAGGCAACTCCTTCAGCCTGAAGAAAGACTCGGTAGGTACTATGGCATATTATAGCCTATTCCTCTGGCGCATTTGCAGTCCCTCCCTTTCAGGAGAAATACTTAACAACTAGGTTACACAAAAAATCTTTTTAGTTTAAGGATTATAAGAAAATAAATAAATATTTGTTTGCCTGACGGAATTTTGACAATATGTGCATTTCAGCAGACTAATCGCTGAGGTGTCGGTCGCCATAGAGTACATTTTAACCATAGAAAGTAAGAAATTGAACAATTACTTTCCATGGTTAAAATTTATGCTGTGGTGATCGATGTTTCAGCGATTGGTCTGCCGAAATGTACGCATTGACATTAGTAGTTCCAGTGATTGCTACCAAATTGTTGTTGGCGCTAGTGTCGTAGCAAAAAGTGCATTCAATCCATCAGCGAGCGATTAGCCAGCAATCACATACGTAATACTTTTTTTTTGACGTTTAGCAATTGATCGCGCGTCTATCGTGCGATAACTGCGCGATTATTGCTGATTGCTAAATTTTAGGTAATCAGGCTGCGGGTGTCCCAAAACTTTGCCACACGGGGGGAAAGTACCTTAAATATTGAAGATAGGAAATCTTACTGAAAAAAGACTTCATTTTGATTTTTAAAATAATTGGAACTGTATTCAAAGATTTTCGAAAAATCGCATGCCTTAACCAGGAATCGAACCTACCAAATTAGAAAAAAATACAATCTTTTATTTTCACTATACCGATCGAAAGGGTCGAATAACCCTTAGGATTATTTTTTGTTAAGTAACACAGCATCTTAAACAAAAGGAAGACCATGAAATTTTACATTTACATTAATAATAATAAATAAATAATAATAAATATTTGACAACATCACATACATTGCTCCAATCCCAAAGTAAGTAGCTACAGCACTTGTGTCATGGAAATCAGAAACAACGGTGGTATGACACACACCCAGACCTGAGACAATATTGAAAAGTTCATTTATAACATATTTGCTCGTAAAGGGTCTCTTATTACGCCAATTTCAATATCGTATTGTATCTCATTACGAACTTGTGCGGTAATGTAAAGTAAAACGCACGGTTTATCAAGATGCTTCGTCTAAAACGAACGGTACTTTTTTAAATCTTAGCAAAGAGTTTTGATATCAGAAAAGAGGTCAACATTTTATGAATAAAATTTACTTTATATGATTTTTTTTTCAATAAAAAAATTTTTGAATATGACCCATCAAATGAAAGGCCTTGATGAGCACATTCCAAAATTATAATTTGTGACTAAAATTTAAGAAAAAAAATTTTTTTTTTTCGATTTTTGAATATGGGTATCAAATAAAAGGGCTTGATGAGCACATTCCAAAATTATATAATTTGTCACTAAAATTTAAGAAAATTTTTTTTTTTCGATTTTTGAATATGGGTATCAAATGAAAAGCCTTGATGAGCACATTCCAAAAAATATAATTTGTCACTAAATTTAAGAAAAAAATTTTTTTTTCGATTTTTGAATATGGGTATCAAATGAAAGGCCTTGATGAGCACATTCCAAAAAAATATAAATTGTCACTAAATTTAAGAAAAATTTTTTTTTTCAATTTTTTAATATGGGTATCAAATGAAAGGCTTTGCTGAGCACATTCCAAAGGCTTACGCCCATCTACGGCCCAACTTTAAAATACCGTGTACAAACTTTCGATAAAATTTAAAAATCATTATTTAATTTAACATGATTAATGCAATTGGAATTATTATGTAATAAAGTCGCCATCACCATAACCATTTTAATAACAGTTCAAAGATTTTTATCCGAGTGACGTTGCTCTAGGTACGGAAAAATCTCGTAAACAATTATCGATTCGATATAAAAATCGATACCAACAATATATATTATTAATTACTAACATTATTTGTAACGGTAATTCTTGTTTGACTGAGTATAACTTCAAAAAATATAGTTGTTATTAAAACCAGTAATAATGATAAAATATTTTTGGGATTATAACAGTATTGAACAAGACTAAAATCGATTTAGTAATCGATTCCAATAGAAAAATGGCAGCACTGTGTACTCGGCTGGTCTACTGTCAGTTTGACAGTATAGTGACAGAATATATTATTTTACTCTTTGAGTGACAGTACGACGACGGCGACGTCACAACGTTTGATTGTGTTTTGTTGTTTTGTTTTGTATTGGAAGTGTTTTGCAGTGAGTGTGTGTTTTCTCGTGCATCCTTTACTTTTTGACCCATTTTACGCTAATGGACTCCGAGTCTCCGACCCTATCCCGAACTTTGGAGTTAGGCCACGCTATTTTAAATGATGATAATCTGGAATGGAAACTGCCCACTTGACTCTCGCATGCATTGGATTCTGGTTAGTTTATTCAAAGTAAACAACATTACACTTAGTTAAAATTGATTTCGAGTGACTAAAACGATAAAACAAATGCCTCAAATATGAAAATTGTTGAAATAAATTGTACCCATACTGACGAAAAAAAAGTCGTTTTATCTATAAAAGGCGACTTATTTTCTTAACCAACATTTAGTTTATTGAGTTTTTGACATGCCATGCTTTCATTTAATGCACAATTCGTCTGTGTACACCGCGGTATACCGTGGGCCGGAACTTCTATAGACCCATGGGCATGGTCCATTACATAATTTGTCAGTAAAATACAAGAAAAATTTTTTTTTCTCAATTTTTGAATATGGGTATCAAATGAAAGGCCTTGATGAGCACATTCCAAAATGATATAATTTGTCACTAAATTTAAGAAAATTTTTTTTTTTCAATTTTTGTTTTTTTACTTTCTTGTTGTTTGATTTCCTCACAATCGAAGTGAAAGGCAGAAAAATCGACCGATAAATACTTACAAGTGTATCATAATTTCATCATTATGGAAAACAAGCAAAAATGCAAAGTCCGAGTTTTATTTATTTCCTCGCAAATATGTTATAAAACGTCGTATGACATACGTGCGCTTTGATAATTGCAGCCTCTGCTTTCTTGTAGCCCTCGCCTACGGCTCGGGCTAGCAATATCGCCTCAGCTGTAATTTTCAACTTACCGCACTTATATCATAATGTACTATTTCTACATTGACCCAGCCGGGGATCGAACCCGGGACCTCAAGAGATGGTGACGCCTTGAAAACCGGCGTGCGAACCACTCGACCACGGAGGTCGTCAAATTAAACATTTTAATGATTACGTATTGTATCAATTTGTAAAGAAAATAATGCGATATTTAAAAAATCTTTGAATGCAGTTCGCATTAATTTTTAAAATAAAATGAAGTCTTCTTTCAGTAAAATTTCCTATCTTCAATATTTAAGGTACTTTCCCTCCATGTGGCAAAGTTTTGGGACACCCGGTATAGTTACCTACTTGGTATAATAGTTGCCCACTCAGTATTTTTGTCACCCATTTAGAGTTTTCACTGCTAACTTAAATTATTTATCGCCCGTTTTGAGTATTTTTGTAATCCATTGTTAGTCGCCCGTTTAGTTATTTTGTCGCCCAAAAAATAAACTGCTGTCCAGTTTAGTATTTAAGTATCCCATTAACAGTCGCCTTTAATTATTTCCAGTCACCCATTTAATTAATAACCAAAACTTTTTTGAATTTTCATACGAACCAGGGGGGTAATTACGTAACTTTGTTGCAATCAACTCTGACAGAAATCGCAGTTACATCGCTGCTTTAGTAAGAACCAATCTGACAACTATCTTAACTAAAGCAGCAATGCAACCGCGCTTTCAATTGATTTCAATCGAGAATTGTTAGCAACAGCTTTACGCAATCAAGGTACTGGGCTACTATTGTCTAATTATAAAAATCTATCGCAATCGCTTTCATTTGACAGATGGATGTGACACATTGCTGCATTTCTTTGGTAAGTATTTATTTGTGCCAATAAGAAGCATCAATGTATCACATCCTGAAAGCGATTGCGATAGATTTTGAAATTAGACAATTAGCCCCCAGATGAGATTGAGTCAAATGCCGTACGAAAATCAGTAGAAACGAGCGCTCGACGCCAGCCGAAGGAATCAAAAAATAGGGTCCCTGGACTCATTCTTGAAATTTGGATAGTAAGTTTAGAATTAATGAATAAATTTATATCTATTCAAATAAGCTCAAATCATAAGCATTTTTAAATCGTCAATTCTTTTACCCTACCCTACCACTACTTACTACATTATGACATTTTTAGCTGACAAGAAAAATGGGCGCAAAAAACTTATCAGCTTTATCAAATGGAACGATATTTACAAATATGTATATCGTTTCCAGACTTTATATTAACATAGATTAACAAATAAATGGCATTATTTAATTAACTAATTTCTTGATAATCAATTTACAGGGTTTGAGCTAAATTCAAAGTTTAAATCATAAGTCATTATTCAGTCTAGGCTGTTAAAAAAACAATTCAATATACGTTAATATAGTAGTCAGAAGCAGACCCATTCCCCCGTTCACGAGCATGACGCATGAACCAGCCATCGCTTCGCTCAACCATATTTGAGGGAACGTAAGGTCCGAGTCACACGACACCACCGCAGAAATGATTAAAGAGCGCATGAAATAGTCTACCCATGTCAAAGCACCGAATTGAGAACTGCCAAGGGCCTAGCCAAAGTAACATTCACAAATCTTCGTTATCGCTTATCTTTCGAAACATGTATGGGATTGACATAGGGTTTCGTTAACAATCGAATTTTAAAACGTCAAATTCATGCATGTTTCGAAGCGAAGCGATAGCGAAAATTTGCAAATGTTACTTTGGCTAGGGGGGCTGATATCCAAAGGCTTTTCATACGCTTTTAGATTAGAATTATTTTCCATTTAGGTTTAGAATGACTCTGTATAATAATAGTAGGTACACTCACCAACACTTTGCAGTCGGTCAGCATGGTGAACCCGTCGCTGCCGCTGTGCAGGTACTTCTTAATGGCCAGCCGGTACTTCTGGTCCCGCTGCAGGTACTCGTCGCCGATCTTCACCACCTGCTCGGCCACGCGCTGCCCGGGGGGCTTGGACGGGTCGAACGCGAACGATACGCCTGCTACCTAAGAACGGAAAGGAAATAGTACATTGTTCACCGAGAGGAGAAAGAGATCGGGAATCGCACTTTCTCTCGAGTGATACATAGTGCTTTATACTACACCTACGAGGAAAATAAAAAACTAAATCTTTACTAATTGAATCCAATGGCGCCAATGGCGTCTGCAATTTTCACATGTTCAATTTTCAAATTGTTTATCCTGCCGCCGCAGGGTCGCACTGCCAGCCCGACACCATCGACACACAGCTAGTGGCCAGTGTCATTTTGCGAACTTGGAGATAAAAACTCACTGTAAAAACTTTTTGGTTTTTGATATTTAGGTTACCGGCGCATAGTCTTACCAAAAATTAAAAAAGAAAAACCACGTAAGAAATGGATTTTCATACACTTTTCTCTCCCGCTCAAATGCGTTTTCTCCCCGCATATTTGTTCGATATGCAATGACGTACTTTCTACCGTAAATTTGATAAAGTATCAAGGTACCTACTTTCCGAGCAGGTGTAGTATAAAAAATAATACCACCCTTTTTTGACCCGTTTCGCTTAAGGCGACTTTATTTGCAACACTAATGATACTCCCGCAAGAATACAATTATTACCGTATAAGTGAACAATTTATTAAAAATCTATAATACCTATACATAAAACTAGGGAGCAAGCTAACGCCACAGTTAAAGGTGAAACGGCTTTTGTAGCGATGTTTGTTTTATAGATAACATTGTATTAATTTAAGCAATAAATAAAAAAATCCTTCTCCCTTTAGTGTAATTTAACATTACCCCCTTTTCCTATATTGTCCCTATTTCCCTATAAGGCTAAACACTGTCCATATTCATCGATATCCTTTTATAAGACTATCCATATTCCTCTAAAACACTTTCCAATTTAAATCCTATTCCCTTAAGAGGTCTTCTAAAAAGAGGTCTTCCCCAAAAACCCCCTGACCTGTCCCTTAAGAGGTGTTCTAAAAAGAGGTCTTACCCAAAATACCCCTTACCCGTCCCTTAAGAGATCTTTCCCAAAAATCCCCCTTACCCGTCCCTAAAGAGATCTTTCCCAAAAACCCCTCTTCCCCGTCCCTTAAGTGATCTTCTAAAAAAAGAAGTCTTCCCAAAATCCCCTTTACCCGTCCCTTAAGAAGACTTCTAAAAAGGCCTTACCCGAAATTCCCCCTTACGAGTACCGTAAGAAGTCTTCTATAAAAATGTCTCCCCAAAAATTCCCCTTACCTGTCCCTTAAGAGGTCTTCTAAAAAGAGATTTTCCCCAAAAATCCCCCTTACCTATCTCTTAAGAGGTTTTCTAAATATAGGTCCTCCCCGAATATCCACCTTACCTGTCCCTTAACCCTTCAGCGCCGAACACCTATAAAGGTTCCTTATAGAACTACACAGAATTAAGCGCGCCCCTAGCAGGAGAAAAGAGAAGAAGAAGAAAAAATGGATTTTTTTTTCAATCTTCCCCGTATTTTACCTGATTACTTCGCAATTACAATATATTTATAAATTCTGTAAATTGTGTTTTATTTATGGATTTATTTTCCATATTCTAATACTAACAATTAAAGATTATAACATGTTTACTATATAAGTTCAACGCAATCAAAGAATTGTCCAAATTTTCGAAAAAAATATTTGATAATATTTTGATAAAGTTTCATAGAACATCACTATTACACCAAAATGAATGAATCATCGTTCTTAATAAAGAACAAGAACGCTTTTTATCACTAGGCCTTCGAGCAACAAAAGGCTTCGTTTGTCACGAAGGGAGAAGCCTTAGCGATATTACTCTATTCAAATTATTCTGGCATTTTTTGCGGGGGGGGGGAAATTGCACACAAGTGCAGTTCCGCATACCCACATACAAAAACTACACTGTAATGACGACACTCACACATAAAAAATAAAACAAAACAGCAAAAATTTGTGTACGGATGAGTCACACATCAAAATATGACAGATTTTTGACATAAAGGGCTGGGCTCAACTGTCGATGCAGCAATATCGATACGGAAAAAGGAATAAAGATTACAAACTCAATCATTTTACGATGGGGTGAATAACAACAAAGAGGTCATTTTTATACGCTCGAGCTTTATACAAAAAGCTCGAGAGTGTAGGTGATTGGTTTAATTACCAGTACTACTTACGGTCAGTATTCAGCTTGGATAAGAATCGCATAAGTCTTTCCTAACTAAGTACAACTCGACCAAATTAAAACGGTGTCATGAACTTAGCTGTCATGCAGCTATCATGCGCCTAATTATCTTGCTCGAGAGACGGCCGTTAGTCCCTCGAACTAAATTCTCTTTTTATTCACTTGTTGTATAATCTACTATTTCGACATTTATTTCGCGATATCTGTCGCGATCACATATCAGTGCAGAGCAAATCATGCAAAAATCTCGCAAATGAATTTGGCGCAGAATGAGGGCCAGATTGACCAACACTTTATCGACAAACATTATTTAACGGTAACATCACTAAGTTGCCCATCGGCGAGAACTCGGATTTATCTAGCGACAGATCTGAAATTTGTACGGACGAGCCATGGACTAGCAGACCCGATGTCACTGAACAAATTTGACAACTAATCAAGAATAAAATAAACGAATTTAATGTTTAAATGTAAACAAATAGCAATATTACGATAAAAAATTACTTTTATGTGAAATGTAAAACCGTCTTTTTGTATACTTGATGTTCAAGATCTCTTTTAACAGCAAAAAACTCATCAATTCGACATTTTAAACAGAGCAGCGTTCACATGCGCGACTGGACTCGGTCTAGAAAGAAATCCGGGCGCAACTGGTTTTACTAACGCGTATGCCCATTTGGGCTTGTACTTCGGCAGAGGGGAAACGCTTCGTATGGCTTCTCTTTCTGTAGAAGCCCGTCTTACTCTAAGCACTAGGCAATCAATCCTTCTTCAAACATCTCGAAAATGTTTATAATAACAAAAACAACAATAAAATTTAGACCACTTGAAACCTGACACCCGTCATATTTTTTACGTCATCTGTCAATCAAAATTTACAAAGCACAGACCACTAAATATTTTTATCACAGATTATTAGGAATTTCATAAGCATGTCTCTGAAATAAAGTTCCCCATACACGATCAGTCTCTATCATTGAGTAAATAGTGTTTATCCGCGGCAAGTCGCGGCCCGCTGACACTGGTCTCCGGAGACCGCTTGGGCCGCACGGCCCTAAACAATGTAGTGATAATGTACTCATTTTGAGAGGTCTCTGGCGACCGTTCTGGCGTCGAAAGGTTAAGAGGTCTTACCCGCCCCATACCTCTAAAACACTTTTCAACTTTGAACCTATTCCCTTAAGTTTTAAAGGTCTTCTAAAAATAGGTCTGAAAATCCCCCTTACCTGTGGGAACCGTCCCTCAAGATTGGGGCACTTGCAGACCGCGTTCTCGAGCGCGCGAATATTGACAGCTCCTGAGGCTTCCACCGCCACTAACGGGTTGCGCCTCAGGATGATGTAGTTAGGAGGGTGAGTGACGTCACTATTGCGTCGCGTCACCTATCCTAAACCTTTCAGAAGACTGGAGAACGCAAATCCTATTCTTTTATAACACTATTTCTTCTCCTTTTTAACATTTACCCCTTTTCTCCTAAAATATCCCATTTCCCCAAGAGGCTGTCGCTATTCATCGATATGCTTTTTATAATACTATCCCTATTCCTCTAAAACACTTTCCAATTTAGATCCTATTCCCTTAAGAGGTCTTCTAAAAAGAGATCTTACCCGAAAATCCCCCTTACCTATCCCTTAAATAGGTCTTCTATAAAGAAGTCTTCTCGAAAATCCCCTTACCTGTCTTCTGGGTCTTCTAAAAAGAGGTCTTCCCGAAAATCCCCTTATGGTCTTCTAGGTCTTCTAAAAAGAAGTCTTCCCGAAAATGCCCCTTACCTGTGGGAACCGTCCCTCAAGGCTAGGGTACTTGGAGACCGCGTTCTCGAGGGCTCGAATAATAACGGCTCCAGAAGCTTCCACCACCACTAACGGGTCGCGCATCGGGATGAGGCACGATTAGTAAGAAGGTGATACAACTATTTCGTTACCTTAGATCACGTCACCAACCTAAATCTATCTATCAATTTCAGAAGACTGGAAAACTTAAATCCTTTTCCCTTAAACACTATTTCCTTTGCTTTTAGCTTCGAGCAACAAAAGGCTTCGTTTGTAACGAAGGGAGAAGCCTTAGCGATATTACTCTATTCAAATTATTCTGGCATTTTTTGCGGGGGGGGAAAATGCACACAAGTGCAGTTCCGCATACCCACATACAAAAACTACACTGTAATGACGACACTCACACATAAAAAATAAAACAAAACAGCAAAAATTTGTGTACGGATGAGTCACACATCAAAATATGACACGTTTTTGACATAAAGGGCTGGGCTCAACTGTCGATGCAGCAATATCGATACGGAAAAAGGAATAAAGATTACAAACTCAATCATTTTACGATGGGGTGAATAACAACAAAGAGGTCATTTTTATACGCTCGAGCTTTATACAAAAAGCTCGAGAGTGTAGGTGATTGGGTTGGGACTAATGTGTACCCAGGGAAGTTGGGCTCAGGCTGCTGACACTGAACATCGCTCCATGACAGTACTGCCATCTGCACACCCAACAATTTGAATTTACAACAATCGGTGATCGCTCCCCGTCTTAACGTTGATCACAGTTACATCATTGAATAATTGCTTTTTTACCATCGCCACTCTATAAAGTGCGTTTAATTCAACGATAAGAGTGAATAATAAGCGATTTTAAGTTATACAGAGCGATGCTGAATCTTCGGCTACTATTCAGCTCTTAGCAGTGTTATTTGCTTTAATTTGAATATAGTTTATTTAACAGTACTACTTACGGTCAGTATTCAGCTTGGATAAGAATCGCATAAGTCTTTCCTAACTACAACTCGACCAAATTAAAACGGTGTCATGAACTTAGCTGTCATGCAGCTATCATGCGCCTAATTATCTTGCTCGAGAGACGGCCGTTAGTCCCTCGAACTAAATTCTCTTTTTATTCACTTGTTGTATAATCTACTATTTCGACATTTATTTCGCGATATCTGTCGCGATCACATCAGTGCAGAGCAAATCATGCAAAAATCTCGCAAATGAATTTGGCGCAGAATCAGGGCCAGATTGACCAACACTTTATCGACAAACATTATTTAACGGTAACATCACTAAGTTGCCCATCGGCGAGAACTCGGATTTATCTAGCGACAGATCTGAAATTTGTACGGACGAGCCATGGACTAGCAGACCCGATGTCACTGAACAAATTTGACAACTAATCAAGAATAAAATATACGAATTTAATGTTTAAATGTAAACAAATAGCAATAATACGATAAAAAAATACTTTTATGTGAAATGTAAAACCGTCTTTTTGTATACTTGATGTTCAAGATCTCTTTTAACAGCAAAAAACTCATCAATTCGACATTTTAAACAGAGCAGCGTTCACATGCGCGACTGGACTCGGTCTAGAAAGAAATCCGGGCGCAACTGGTTTTACTAACGCGTATGCCCATTTGGGCTTGTACTTCGGCAGAGGGGAAACGCTTCGTATGGCTTCTCTTTCTGTAGAAGCCCGTCTTACTCTAAGGCTTTTAGTGTAATTTTAAAACAATTCCCCCTTTTAACCGACTTAAAAAAAAGAATGAGGTTCTCAATTCGATTGTACGTTTTTTTATCGTTGTTCGCCTTCTTCGAAAATCCCCCTTACCTGTCCCTTAGAGCTCTTCTAAAAAGAGGTCTTACCCGAAAATACCCATTGAAAGGTCTTCTAAAAAGAGGTCTTCACGAAAATCCCCCCTCCCCCTTATTTCTAATCCTCTTACCTGTGGGAACCGTCCCTCGAGGCTCGGATACTTGCAGACCGCGTTTTCGAGCGCGCGAATAATGACGTCTCCAGAAGCTTCCACCACCACTAACGGGTCGCGCATAGGAATGATGCACGATAGGTCGCGGAGAGTAAAATCGCCTGCCGCGTGCACCTACAATACAAACAGGACAGGATAATTAGAAACACCAGTCGATTTTCATACAATCGAGGCAACTTTGAATTTGGTTCTCCGCTAGGGGTTGATCGAGCTGCGATCTGATGAGCATTTTAAGAGCTGTAAGAATCAGAGTTCTCAGTTTCAGGATATCCATATATCGGATATACTGCATTTTACAATCAGATAGAATATTGAATAAGAAATAATATTTTGTATGACACATATGTACTTTAATGCAAAATTTAGGGAGATAATTGAAAATTCTTGGCTAACTCCATAACAAACGTGCAAAAATCATGGTCGGTGACGTCACAGTTCGTAACCCTTTTGTATAGAGCGTTTTGGCGGTTGCTGCTGCGTGCTAACTTCAAGTAACTATATCACGAGAAAAAACGCAAGAGAAAAGGTTTAATATTACAGTTGATTTTCTCACTCATTATACTTTTGATTTTGATAAAATAAAATTTGATGCATGTTCCCCGGCACAATTGATATTTCGCAACGCATCGTTTTGGCCATTGATTGGTATTAACGTTATATAAAAAGGTTATATTCATTATTTTGTGTTCATTATTTTTTACTTTTTAATAAATTGTTTGATGTGCCTATAATTTGTTTCTGTTCTTATTAATATCATAGTTGTTTTTAAGGAATTTTACTTAGATATTTTTACTATTCTTAGATATTTTACTACAATAATCTTGATTATTGTTAACAACTCCTTACCTGATCGGATCTAAACGTGCCAGCGTTGAGTATGACCAGATCAGCGCCCGTGGCCGCCAGTAGCACGTCGCACACCCAGTTGCCCAGGTTGCATTCCTGCCGACGGATACAAGAGAATCTGCCTTCCAGAGGCACGCAGAACTTGCCCAGAATCTCGTCCATTTTGCCTTCAATCATTGCTGTAACAAAGATAAGGAAATAGCGAACTCATAACGTGACAACCGCGTAAACTTTAGCTTGTTTGTAAAAATTGTGGGGTGGCCTTCCCCCTTGGGGCCCATCATGGGCGTACCGAGGGGGGCAGGGAGGAGCAGCTGCCCCCCCCGGATTTTGTTTACCTTCAACTAACTATCAATTGTTATCAATAAAAGTTCTTATTTGCCATACAATATATTTGATTTACAATAAATTTTCACCCTCCCCCCCCCCCCCCCCTGGCCCAGAACCGCCAATATTGCTTTTGGTCAATGGAATTGAAAACATCCAATCCGTCAAAAAGCTCTCGAATTAAGGGCTGGATTATACGGGGTCAGTGACTGAACTCGGTGATTCGGAATTTCTGTTTAGTCGATAAATGCCAACTTCTTATAATGCCAACATTTAGTTGTTGTGGAGAAATAATATTTTCAATCACTTTTGTTTTTTTTTGTTTTTTTCTTTCCTTCGTAATAAAAACATTTGTAGAATCTGGCGTTTTAAAAAAATTTGGCATTATGAGAAGTTGGCATTTGTCGATTAAACTGGAATTTCGAACCCAGTAACTACTTGTAGAGAGGATCGGCAGTAACTCAAACTGTGCACGAAAATAGAAGGGGTAGCTAGTCAGCTGGACTGACTTACGAGCGAGAAGTCAGCACTGGACTGGTCGAAATTAGTGTCAGGGCTCCGTCACTCCGCGCGCGACTATGAAGCGCTCCGCGTCCTCTGAGAGGACAAAAGGATAAGACCTACGCGATAGAAAGAGAGGCAACTACTATGTGAATGTTTTGGAGCGAAGGGAACGCTGTGCGACCTGAATTGCACTTTATTGTGTCGGGGCTAGAGTCGCTATTTATTTAAACGATTTTGCGGAGTGCAAATTCTGTACGTTAGTACTATTATCTATTCTGTGCTAGTGTCTACTCGAGCCCAGTAGCATGCAAGGTAGCGCTGTTGGACTGGGTTACTTTACTGCCATGTTACTGGCCCCGTATAAACCAGTCATTATGAAAACGGTTTTAGGCAACATTGAAATTGAACATCGATTGAATTGAAATATTATGAGATTCAAGAGTAAAGGGGCTGTAAGAGAAATATAAAAAGAGTATAGGATTACTTACAAGAATACTTTTCGACCTTCGCTTTTAACGCTTGATCTTCCGCGCAGGCGCTTGTGACTTGCACCTCTTCTATGTTGACGCGCGGCGCACCCTCGAATGTGATGGTTATCTTGGAGAATTGGCGGAAATCCGTGCCGCTTTTAACTATGTACCTTGTGGAGGAAAAGATAAGGTTGAAATTATTGTAGCAGTGATTGTAAACTGCTGTTATTTGTGTGTTTGTAAATAATAGGAGATTGAGGTTCAATGTAAGTTTTTTGTGTTTTAAAATAAGTAACGATTTACTGAAAGAACTTAAGGATAGAACTTAGAAAAATAAGGGGTCGTTTATTAATCACGTGAAACTCTTCATGGGGGGAAAAGGTTTCGGGAAAAATAATGAAATATCACAAGGGGGAGGGGGGGTGTAGTAATAATAATAATAATAAAAAAATATTTATTGACATAAAAATACAAAGCTTTTTAAAACATCTCATACTTAAATGAACTAAACATCTTTGAAACAAACAAATGACATCTGCACCCGAACTAGTTATAACTGTATCTCGGGCACAGCGCTCTTATAAGGACTCAATTCCCTAGATGATAATAGTGAGATATCACGCGTAAAAAGTTGCTAAAAAACATCACGTGATTAATGGACGACCCCATAAAGAATTCTTTTAGTATTATCACAACTTATTGACCGCAAGAACTTCATACACATGGTCTCAGATCTATCTCGTTGCATCCTCAGCTAACTTCACGTCGATCGGAATGCGAATGTACGTCAGAGCAATTATGTGTTCACAACCCTACTTTGTAACAAATTTCTCTTAGTATTGTTATAACTTACCTATTATTGACCTCAAGAATTTCATACATATGGTCGGCCGCCTATTATCAGATCTATCTCGTTGCATCCCTCAGCTAACTTCACGTCGTTAGGGAGTGCACATGTGCGTCAGAGCGATTACGTATTCGCAACCCTACTTGTAACAAATTTCTCTTAGTAATAACACAACTAACCTATTATTGACCTCAAGAACTTCATACACATGGTTGTGCTCGCTCAATATCAGATCTATCTCGTTGCACCCTCAGCTAACTTCACGTTGTTAGGAGTGCGCATGTGCGTCAAAGCGATTACGTATTCGCAACCCTACTTGTAACAAATTTCTCTTAGTAATAACACAACTAACCTATTATTGACCTCAAGAACTTCATACACATGGTCGTGCCCGCCCAATATCAGATCTATCTCGTTGCACCCTCAGCTAACTTCACGTCGTTCGGAGTGCGCATGTGCGTCAGAGCAATTACGTGTTCACAACCCTACTTTATAAAATAAAAAAATATCTTAGTATTTTTACAACTTACCTATTATTGACCTCAAGAACTTCATACACATGGTCGTGCCCGCCCAATATCAGATCTATCTCGTTGCATCCCTCGGCCAACTTCACGTCGTTCGGAGTGCGCATGTGCGTCAGAGCGATCACGTATTCGCAGCCTTCCTGCTTCAACTGGGAAGCCAACTTGTTGCCGGCTTGTAAGAAATCTATGAAGGTCACTTCTTCTGGGTTTATGGTCGCTAGAGTTTCTAACCATTCCTGCAACAAGGTTAATTATTATAAGTAAATGCAAAATATTGCTGGAGTACGAATACAGCTTCTTAATCATGGAACTAACGAAACTATAGTAGCCGGCAAACATCTTGATATCGGGTGGGGATTGCGCAGAATGTGTATTTTGTGGATGCGTAGCGGTGAGGCTAGTGACGTACAAGACTCGAGTCCTCCGAGTATTTTTGTCCAAAGCTCAGAGTCGTTTTCCAGGGCTCGCCTCGTTTGTATGAAGCTCGACGACTCGAAAGTCTTTTTCAGAGCTCGAGCCTTTTTTAGAGCTAGGCCGACTTCGAGCCATTTTCACGGCTCGAGCCTTTTTGAGAGCTCAGTCGATCTCGAGGCTTTTTCACGGCTCCAGTCTTTTTCGGCTGATGAATGAGGATAGATTAAGCATCTACGGTGCTTTTTATAACATAAGAAATTCATCTTTTTGAGTTCTAATTTTGAAGACAAGAGTCAGATTTTCAGGGCTCTGTGAGCTCAATAGGCTCGGCTTTAATATCTCTATCGAGATATTAAAGTCATAGACATAAACTCTAAGCTTTTTATGAGGCTCGCGTTCATTTTAAGACTCGAGCTTTTTGAAGGCTCGAGCTCTTTTGAAGGCTTGAAACTCTTTTGAAGCCTCGAGGCGTGGCTCAGAGAGCTCGTTCGGCTAGGCTTGGACTTACGAGCCTACTGAGCTCACCGAGTCCTGGTAATCCGAGTCGAGTCTTCAAAAGTAGAACTCGATGACTCGAGTTTTGTACATCACTAGGTGAGGCACGCGGGCGGCGGGAGAGGGGCGCGCGCTATTGGTCGCTCGCAAGTGCACATGCGCGAACTTATCCCCACTCCGTCGAAAGAGTGTCAAGATGTTTGCCTCGTACTGTACTAAACACCCACTACATACACTTTTATAACTAGATATCGTTACCTGTTCTACGAGTCCAATAAGTCCTATTTTATGTCCGTTGCACATCAAGGCGTGCGTTATCTTCCCGTCGCCCAGCGGACGACCAGTTTCGTTGTCTATCACATTCGACATAAGCCACGGGAAGCTACACTGTGCCACCAGTCCCGA